>CM076578.1:1853430954-1854030954 GCA_034641835.2 Pinus albicaulis | reverse complement strand
TCCTCCTCCACCTGCTGTAAGCTCAAAGAGATAGCACACCACAAGAAATCAACAAAATATATTGCAGAATCCAAGGAAGTAAGTTTAAGCACACCTGAAGGATCAAACTTATTTCAATTGGAACTCAAGCACACCAAGAAGACCAAGATTCAAAATTTGAGTGAAATTTAGTGAGCAAGAAGGGCAACAATAATAATCGGTCTAAATTCTTTATTTGTTTTGTTTTGTCATGTTGATGACTCGTACCATTTTGAAGATGCGAAGAAAATGAAGAAAAATGTGGATTTCCATAATGAATGAAGAGAATAGAGCAATAGAAAATAATGATACATGAGAGTTAGTGGACCTCTCACAAGGTAAAGAAGTCATTAGAGTGAAATGACCATAAGACCAAAAGAAATATTGAAGGCAAGATAGAAAGACACAAAGAAAGACTTTTTAAGTCAAAGGCTTCAAGCAAGAACAAGGAAGGGATTATGAAGAAACTGAAAATTCTACTTTCTGCAAGGATGGAGACAAGAGGACAATGTTGTCCATAGTAGCACATCAAAAGTGGAAAAGTCTATCAAATGACATAAAGTAAGTATTATTGAATGGAGTGTGTTGAAAGAGGAGACATGTTGAACAAACTCCTCAAGCAGTGATAGGCCAAGAACACAAAGTATGTAAGTTGAAGAAAGCTTCTTATGGGTCAAGCAAGCACCAAGAGCATGGTACATTAGGATTGACAAGCACTTATGGATAATGGTTTGACAAGGTGACAGGAACCTAACACTTCCACATTAATGAAAATTACTACAAATTCTTTATTTTTGTTTTATATGTAGATGATTTGATTGCCAGAAATGATGTGTCTCTTATTGTTTATTTTAAGCGCTATTGAGAGGATTGGAATGACTAATCAATATTGGTACATTTTGGGCATAGAAGTAAAGAAAAATGAAAAGTGATTTTATTTCAAAATAGCAACATGCTGTGTGTTTTAAAGATGTTTAATATGCGCAGTATCACATCAACAACTCCAACTTCATGGGTTAAAATTAAGCAAAGAAGATTGTAGCAAGAATGCGATCCGACATTGTACAAGAGCATAAAGTTGCGCTCAATGCATTGATCGTTAAATTAGGCCCTATATTATGTATGTTGAAACACTTATCTGCGGGAGACACCATGACATTAATATTGCAAAGAAGCAAGAGAATATTGAGGTATGTACGGGAACAAAGGAGTATGGTTTTCATACTCCTCAAAACATAATTTCAATGATCGTTACACCTAGTTGCATGATTTTGTCATGTGATGACAGAAAGATCACACTTAGGTATAAAGCCATTTGGGATCGAGGGAGCCATTTCTACGGGTTTCAAGAAGAAACCATTAGTTTTCATTATCAATAGCGGTGGTTGGGAATATGTGGCAGAATAACATGTTTAAGCAAAGATGATGAGAAGGATACTGCGAGATTTGTGTCATGAGAACAATAATGGAACCACAATTTATTATGATAATAGCCGTAAATTTCTATTATCAAATAATGTTTTCACAAGAGAAAAAAATCACACAGATGCCAAATATCAGCTTTACAAGAGAATTAATAACAATGGTGAGATTTTTTTTTACAAACATTGTAGAGCGTAGTGTGAACAGCTTGTTGATATCCTCATGTGTCATTAGGATAGAGGAATTTTTGTTTATCTCGTACTATGTATGGAATGACCTATAGCGGAGCGTGATTATGGGGACTTTGGAATTATACCCCAACCACCTCATGAATAAGCAGTGGTAGCAGCTCATACTCATTGATTCTTGGTACAGAGAAGGACAAGCATGCATCCAAGAATCGGAGGTATTTTCACTAACCACGCAAAAGATCAAATAGAGCAATTTTGTTACAACTCGCATTTATTTCCATTCGTCGTATTGACTTACCTTTTACCCGCAGAGCGCAATCACAATGTTGTAGCTCTTAGCCCTTAAACCATCCACCATAAGTTAAACTTTACCGATGTGATATTGTGCCCACCACCAAACCTTACTACATTTTCAAATCACATAACCGTATTTGTCATTCCTTTGATTTTTGCATTTTCACTTTCACTACCACTTTCTATCGCATCACCCCCCACACCGCAAATATTAATACTTAACCTTAAGCCATTCATCGTATGTTGTTTTCGCCATCACATATTCTATGGGCCCACCTTATCTTACCGTATTAACCAAACCGTGCAAACTCTTTGATTGCCATTTTTATATCTTTACACATCTCTTACTTACCGCATTTTTAACACACCATGCAGCGCATTTCGCAGTTGTTTACGACTTACCTTTCCGCCACCACAAGCTGTTGTTTTACCATGCGATGCGATCGTGCTACCGCACATTGCAATCACAACCTTTTTTTTACTTACCATTTAGCGCTCAAAGTTATTTGTTGTGTGCGGGCGTTATCGTGCCATCGCACACCGAGACCTGCAAGTTTTAAGTTTTCACGTTAAAGCACTAACAACGTATGTTATTTTGTATGTGGTGTGATCTCCACCGCACATCGCAAGGTTTCGTGTTTACCCGGCCGGCATATGTTAAATGCTAAGATCATCGATATGCGATTCACTTATAAAGTGCCAAATGCGATGGAGTCGCAGTTGAAACACAGAACATTTGGAAGTCCACCTTTGTGTTTTGAACGCCTTTTCTCTACGGTTTCCGTGTATAAAGCGAAATATGTTATGTGTGTCGTTTTAATCAAGAAATGGATCTTTTTTTGACAAAGAGAAGGACGACTATGGTTGGAACGTCCATCCAACATTGAATAAGATTAGGTTTTTAGGCTTCAATCGTTTTGTATAAGTAATATAATTTGATTATTTTAAGAAAATATTCGAATAAATTGAAAAGTTGTTCGCTCTTGTTTTATGTTTTTGCTCCAGATGTTTGATTGTTAATCTCAAACACCAGTATCATGTCAGCAAGAAGCATCCCTCTATGTATTGTTTTTTGTTTCAATATTTCCCAACATGGTATCAGAAAGTAGCTCAAGATTTCGTTGAAAGATGCAAGAGCTCACTTTTACTAAAGAAGCTATAAGATTGGTTTATATGAATTTTCACAAAGGAGAAGGCTTTGTTTTACATACCAAGGAGATTGTTTGTTTAATATGTACTTAATGGTAGCAGTGTACAAGCCTAAAATCCCCAACTACCATAGTTAAATGGGAAGAATTATGACGTATCGAGCGAAGGCAATGAGGTCTTCTTGCTTCGAAAAGATATGTGGGAGCTGGTGAACGTGTTTCTAAGAACCAGCAGATGCAATAGTGCTAATGTTGACACAACAATAAAAAGAGACTTGTTGAAAGACAGGAAGGGGACCCAACCTTCTTCATATCTTCCAAGCAGACATGAGAGTATTTTCCCAAGAGTTGTAGTAGAAACAAAGTCCAAGGAGGCATGGGATATTCTCATGACATCCTATCAAGGTGGAGAAGGTGAAGACAACAAAACTACAAATGTTGAGGAGAGATTTTGAACCTTGCAAGGAAAGAGTCCGATAACATAGACTCATTCTTCACACATGTGATTAAGCATACCTAGACAAGGTCCCATGAGAGACACTGAGAAAGGAGAATAGGCAAGAGAAAATCTTAAGAATTCTACCATTGAGACTTGATGCCATAGTAGTGGCTATAGAAGAGACAAAGGATTTCCTTACAATTTTTTCGGTTGATCTTCATGAATCATTGATGTCTCATAAGCATATACCTAATGTTAACAACGAACCTCATTAGAGCATGCATTCAAGACACAAATGTGTTTTGCCTATAGACAGGCTTTCCAGGAAGATCAAATCTATTGAGGAAGAGGCTAGTTTCTTGCCATTATTAGTGGAAGAAGTAGCCTACAAGCACAAGTAGTAAAGGGGCACAAAATAAAGCGAAGGCTCAAGCCAAAATCACACAAGGACAAGAGGTATGATAGATTCCAAGTCCAATGTCATTATTTGAAAATTATGGGCACATGCCAATGAATGTAGAAGAAACAAAATGATATGGGTGGTAATAGACCTAGTGTAAATTTTATGAAGAGAAAATTAGAACCAAGGAAATGTGCTTTTAACTTGTAATGTAGCACATGAAAAGAAAAGATTTATGGCTCTTAGACTCAAAGTTTTAGTAACCATATGATCGAAAACTCAGTACGTTCGAAGCAACATTTTGATGAAAATGTAAAATCAAGTGACAACCTGGACCGATAACAAAGTCTCTGCTTATGGGGAAAGGAAGGGTATCAATATCGACAAGGAGGAGAAGGTTTATGCATGATTTCATTATGTACCGGGCTCTGGAACAACCTCTACATTAGATACCGTGAATAAGGTCTACAATGTTTTTTTTAAGAATGATGTGTACAATCATGGATATACCTCCAAGTAAAAGGGCTGAAAATTGTATATGAAAGCAATAGATTTTTCTCCAACATCATCACGTACTCTGAATGAAGGAGGCGTTGCAGAAGCAATCACAAGAGGCTCCTCGAAGAAGAAGTGAAATATCCCAACTGTTATGGCATTTGAGATTTGGACATCTCCAATTTTTGGAGGTTTGAACTTATTGGTACAGAAAAGGGATGGTGGTAAGGATTACCACCAGAGAGGAACAAACAACCTATGTGAAGGTTGCATCTTGGGTAAACAAATACGCAGAATCATTTCCAACAGAAAGAGTATATGTTAAAGACACCCTGGAGATTTTTCCAATCGAGATTTGTGTGGACCAATGCAAACGCCATCATTAGTTGGTAGTTATTAAGTTTTTTATATTTATAGATGATTACACATGAGGACATGGGTTTATTTTCTAAAACAGAAAGGAAGTGTTTGGAACAGCTTCTACCACTTCAAAAACTCTTGTTGAGAAGCAAAGTGGACATCACATAAAATCGTTGATAACTCACAAAGTGAGGAGAGACATATTCTTAAAGACTTCCCGTGCTTCTCATGGGGAGCATGGAACACACAAGAAATTTACTACAAGGTTTACACCACAGCAAAATGAAGAAAGAAATAGAAACCATCATGACATGTTAAGAAGTATGTTGAAGGAAAAGCATTTTTCTAAAATGATATTGGGGCGAAGTTGTCAATTGGTGTAAACATATATTTTGAAATAGATGTCCAACCAAAGTTACATGAAATAAGAAAGTTGGCGAAGGAGCATGAGTGGAACAAAGGATAATGCCACTCACATGAGTATTTTGATGTGTGTAGCTATGTACATGACCTGCAGGTTATGGAAGAAGTGGGATATCAAGGGGGAGAAATGTATATTTATGTTGGATAATAACATGAATCCAAGGCCTACAAGCTCTATAATCCATTAACCAAGAAGGTAACAATCAACAAAGATGTTCAATTCATTGAATAAGAAGCTTGGGATGGAAGTTTAGAGAAAACTTCAGAATATGAAGACATGTATTTGCCACGAAGATAAAGAGAAATTGATTTGCAAAATAATCCCTCAATAAAGGGTTTCTCCTCCACCGCACAAGCTCAACTAAGCACACCACAAGAAATCAAAAGAATAGCATTGGTGGTATTCAAGGAAGTGCTTCAAGCACAATTGTGGATCAAAATCTCCTCGAGTTCAAGTGGAACTCCAAGCACAAGAAGAAGACCAAGATTCAGAAATTTGAGTGAAATTTACATAGAGAAGAAGAAGAAAATAATAACACTGGCTCAAATTATTTATTTGTTTTGTTTTTTTCCTGTCATGACCCAAATGATTTTGAAAATGCAGAAAAGAAGAAAATGATTGTAAGCAATGAATGAAGAGATTGATCAATATAAAATATTGACATGGAGTTAGGTGGGACCTTCCATAAGGTAAAGAATTCTAATGGAGTGAAATGGGTTTAGAAGACCAAATAAATATTAAAGGGTAACATAGAAAGACACAAAGCAAGACTTGTTAAAGTCAGTCACTACAAGTAGAAACAAGGAGGAGATTTATGTTAACCTTTGGCACCAATTGCAAGGATGGAGACAATGAGGGAAAAGTTATTCATAGCAAGACAAAAAGTGGAACCTATCAATGGATGTAAATTCAAAGATTCTTTGAATGGAGTGTTGAAAGAGGAGGCATATGAACAACCTCGCGTAGGATAGAAGGCCAAGAACATAAAGTATGTAAGTTGAAGAAATCTTTATGGGTCAAGCAAGCACCAAGAGCATGGTACAACAGGATTGACAAGCATCGAGGGATAATGGTCGATATGTATGGTGAACCCATGTACCACATTAAAGAAAATGACAAGAAATTTCTATTGTTGTTTTATATGTAGATGATTTGATTTTCACAGTAATGGTGTTTCTCTATTGTTGATTTAAAGTACCATGAAGAGCACTTGAAATGATTGATTTTGGGTTTATTTACCTTAAGTATACAGAAGTAAAAGAAAATGAAAATGGGGATTATTTTCAAGCAAAAATATGTTGTAGAAGATTTAAAGAGGTTTACTATGCAACAACAAAGCATCAAATAACTCTAACTACTGCCTGAAAGTTAAAATACAACACACAACAAGAATGTTGATCCATCGTACAAGAGCATAGTTGGAATTCTATTTATTTGACCGCAACTAGGCCTAATATGTATGCTGCACGATTCATGGAGACACCAAAGGAGACACATTGGCAAGAAACCAAGAGAATATTGAGGTATGTGGAATGGAACAAAGGAGTATGGTGTTCTATACTCCCAAATCGATAATTTTAAATTGATCAAGTTCTACCCACAATGATTGGCCTAGAAGTGGTAGATGATAGAAAGATCACATCCTGGCATGTGTTTCATTTGGATCGTGAGCTATTTCATGGGATTCCACATAACTAATAGTTGCATTATCAACAATGTAATCTGAATATCTCACAGTTGTGCTAGCGTAGGGCAGGAAGTCAAGCAGAGTGGATGAGAAGGGATGCTTTAGAGATTTGTGTCATGAGTAATACAAAGGAACCATAATTTATTGTGATAATAGCTCAACAATTGCATTATCAAAGAATTGTTTTTTCCACAAGAGAACAAAGCACACAGATTTCAAATATCATTTTATAAGAGAATTGGTTAACAATGGTGAAAATGTTTTGCAAATATTGTAGGATAGAGAACAATTTGTCATATCCTCACAAAGCTAATAGATGAGGTGAATTTTGTTTATTCAAATGTTATGTATGGGAATGACTTCCATACACATTTATGATTAAGGGGAGTGTTGGAATTATACTCCCAACCACCGCCATGAATAAGCAGAAACCCACACCATCAATTATTATAGCAAGAGAAGGACAATCAACACACCCAAGAATTGGAGGTATTTTTCACGCAATCCACACAAACAAACAGTAGTACCCAAGCTATGTTCCCCATATTTATTTCATTTTCCGTATTGATTTTCTCACTCTGTTGTAGTATAATCACAATGTTTTAACCTTACCCTTAAACCATCTACCGTAAGTTAAATCCCCGATGATGCGATATTAGTGGGACCCACTTATAAAAATTTTACCGTATTTGGTAAACCTCGCTGCAACTTTTTGTATTCTCTTATTTTGATTTGCATTTCGCATTACCACGACTTAATGACGTCGCCCCACACTGCAAATATTAAGCCTTAACTTAAGCTATTCACCGTATGTTATGTTTTCACCGATGCGATATCGTTGGGACCCACTTATTCACTATTAACCAAACCGTGCAAATCCTTTATTTTTCTACTTCCTTACCTTTACCAGTCTCAAGACTTACCGCATTTTACAGTGCACCGCAAAGTATTTTCGTAGTGTTTACTACCACATTTTCGCTAATTTCTGTTAATTTATTTATGATGGCGCATCAGCTACCAAACATCTTAATCACAACCTTTTTTCCTTTTACCATTTAGCACCTCAACTTATTTGTTGGGCATTTACGTTACCGTTCATTAATTTTAATCGTATTTTTATTTGTATGGTGCAACTGTAACGTACAACGTAAGGTTTGTGTTTACCTTGCCACATAGCAATACTAAGATCACCAGCTTCACTATATGTGATAAAGCGCTCATCACAGTGGTGGACTCGCAGTTTAAAACACATAATACTTGAAGTCCGCCTTTGTTTTGAACGCGTTTTTGTATGTATTTTGTATAAACTAAAATATCATTTATGTGTTGCTTTAATGAAGAAATGGGTCTTTTTTAAAAACAGAAGGATGGTCGTGTTAAAAAATCCATCCAACATTGAACATTAGGTTTTTCAGTGCTTCGCCATTTTCATATAAGTAATGTACCCATGTTTTTTTAAGAAAATAGCGAACAAATTGAAAGAGTTGTTCGCTCCTATTTTACGCCACCCCGTCCGTATGTTTGATTACATCCACACCACCAGGTACCCCTGCTTTGTGGGGAAGCATCTCTCTCATAGTATTGTTTTCGCTCATTATTTCCAACACACGCGTGTTCAAACCAAAAAGTGAAAATCGAACGAGTGAGATAATTTTTGATTTATAAATTATAATGCTATTCACTTTGGGTAATATTTCGTAACTCAACGTTTTCCATGTCACAGAATGGCACCAAGCAATTGGAATTTTCAAATGCTTGATGACAGTCATATTATTGGTATAACTAATAGTATTTTGATGTTTTTTCTGAGCATTTGGACCATGATTTTATGTCGATATTTTTTTCTTAGTATTTTGACCATGAAATCATGGATTTTTGGGCGGATTTTTTTTTGGTTGAACAAGATTTATTGATGTTGATGTAGGAACAGGTCTCACAGTGAAGACCCGAAACGTACTGGGCCAACAAAGGAGTCCGGGTCAGATGCCTAACACCACGCTGCAGATTTTCACCCTTACTCGAAGAGCAGAGTTCCACCCGAGGCGTGGGCCGGTGGGACCACATGAAGGAGGAACAGACCGGCACGCGTATCGTATCCCAACTCAAATTCAATAATCGTACACATACAATACCATATATAGAATATATTTCAATATCATATATATAATAAGAAATTAAAATTTTAATGTACCACAGAACTATGTAAATACATTCACATATGCCACATACCAACAACCTTCGTATATATTAATAACTATTCGTTATAATCATAAGTTATATCGTCAGTCAAATGAGCTTCTGCATCAATTACAAAGGTCTCACAGACGCAGAGAGACACTACAACAATAACAGACTCATATACCAGAAATATAACATGCTCACGTACCCAGACAGCCTCCTGTTATCCGCTCCTTACTTTGTTCGTTTCTAACCTTCTTTCCTTTCCTTTAACCTTTAATTGTGGTGACGACGTATTTATCTTACCAGACAGCAACTCGTTAGTTTCTCCGTGTTCTCATCACTGCTGCTTTCTTCCTTCGTTGAACAAGAGTTCCATTGTCTATCCTTTGGTCGCATCTTCTTTAGTTGCACTGTCTCCATAGCCAACCTTGCCACTCATTCTTTCTTTAGTTGCACGGTTCCACAACTCGCTCACCTATTTTCTATTCTTCATAACATTGGTAGTTCTGATCGTCACCATTGCTTCATTTCACATGTGCCGATCTCTGCAACCCAAAATCCGTTTCTGCGGTGCAAACAAAACAGGCCCCAACAAAGTCCTCAACCACAATCTCTTGACTCATTCCCAGCCATCTGCAGAGATCACTGCCCACCTTCCATGGTTCTAGTTGTTCCCATCTCTCGTGTCTGCCACCCATCCCTCCTTGCTCAAACAAGGGCCCCAACTCAGACCTTGTGCGACCCGAGACCTCGAGTTCTTTGGGCGGAAGCTGCCACTGCCACCCAATTGTCTGACCATACTGGTGATTCATGACAACTTCCTTCTCCTCTCAAATTTCTAGGAGTTTGCCAACATAGTTAGACCTATGTACTAGCCCGAGAAACCACCGTATCTTTCATACCGCCACAGCCGCCCAGCCTCGTGAGGGCCTACTTGGCCATTGCTGAACCCGGCTTCGGCTCGTTGAATCGGACTTCTGTGTCGCCTGCGATGGCACCATCACAAGGACCGTGTCCTTTGCATTCCCAAATCTCGAAGTTGATTTGTTGAAGTCAGAGAGACAAAGGTTTGGGTCTTATCGGCGTCGTCGTATGTTCTTATAGACCCTTTAGTAGGTCACGCTTTCCCAAGGCAAATTTCAAGGTTTTACCTTCTCAACCTATTCTCGCCGTGTTGTTATCTAGTTGGCATGACCGGGGTCCGGCGCAGCTGGCGGTCGCTAGAGCTACTGAGCTTAGTGGCGCCCCCACACCCAGGTTGTCCCATGCTGGCCTTGGACGCGGGACACTGAACAACATCTTCTGGGACTTCCATTGGTGGTACCTTGGTGTCGTAGGTCACTGCTGTGCTGGGGCCATATGTCCCCAAAGATTCTAGTCACCGTTAACTTCTTGTTGTAGGCCCTTCGCTCAGCTGATCACGCTCGTTAGTTAACGATGAGTTGTTGATGCTCAATCACATCTCCGTTGGAATGTCGAGCTTCCACACACCGTGCCGCTCGTCGTATGGCGGGAACATTGGGACATCCCCCATGTCGGGCGTTTCTCACTCTCAACGTACCCTACCCTACAGCCTCGCTCGTAAGGGTTTCTCACTGCCACCGACTTGGCCGACCGTTGGTGACGGCCGTTAGGTTGGGATCTCGTTCGTTGCTAGAATCAACGATGTTGACACCGGCACCATGATTCGGTGTCGCCCTTGTCCTGGGGGTTCGAGTGAGTCACCGGGAGTCTCCAGATCGGGTTGGCCGCCCTATTTTTATAGCTTGCTCCCGCTCGGGTGATAAGTTCGGAAGAATGTGACTCTGGGACAGTTTGTTGTTCATGGGTACCAAGACCCGAGCACCTTGTCTTATGTCCTCTGCACTGTCCCTCTGGCTAATGACGGGGGTTTATACTGTGGCTAAGGAAGTGGATGAAGTAGGTGTTAGGTTCCCTAACAAGGTGAATTGTGGCACCACTGCAAAGTATGGAAGCATGGATGTTCTTTGTGTTATGAATGGCGGGATTGGGGGTGGAAGTCACAGTTCCCGGGTTCCACGAGGGGTTATTCTTCCACCGGCATCTGCGCTCGCTCGTCGTGGCTGATTCTTGCCGCGAGGCTCACCCACGAGCTGGAGACTTCCACCTGCGGGGTTTTTGCTTTTGCCTGCTACCGGGATTTGCGCTTTTTGACCAACCAAACATTATGGGCGTTGTATGTGTGTGTAGAACACACACAGTGTTGGGGTGAAAATAGAATGATGGGGAGAAAGCACCGGGAGAAGCCGCTCAATCAAGAGACCTGGTCGGTTATATTTTGAACAAGATGATTGAGATTATGCACTCATTGCTTCATCCCGATCGACGATTGACCTGCCCCTGCACTCACTCCGGGTCGTTGTTTGCTCTCGTGTCTTCCACAAACAAGACACGAACCACTGTCTTGCAAAGTCACAGACGGGCTCCCACCGTGATGGTATCCACGGCACCTCCTTCGCATAGTGCCTCATCGTTTACAGCGATGAGACAAAGCAACTCAATATTGGGTTGAGCAACTGTGCCCATCCTCGCTCCTTGCCTCCTCGCACTCACCATACTGGTGTACAGGCTCGCTCTCTCGTCCTCTGGCCTCACTTCTTGATACCGTTCTGAACGCCGCGGTGAATATCAATTTTCTTGTGATAATCACAATCCCATGAATATCCTTCAGCGTACATGGGGATCTCCTTCCCCCAACCACAATGAGCTGTTTCCGAACATGAATGAGTAAGAGTTTGTACACTAAATGGCGTCGCCGCCTACAGCCAAATACCGCAAGTCTCAGTGAGATTCAAGAGTGTTGATTGCCTGAGGCCTTAATTGCCACGTGTTCTTGGATGTGATTCCCAAAGTGTCCTGCCGATAATCCTGCTATTAACATTTTCCGCTCACAGGGGAATTCGAAATCCGGCCTGTGAGGTCCTAGGCTCATCGTTCACTATCATATTTCCCCACTGAAGGACTCCATCTTTGCAATTCTTATGTCTATCTCCCGACTCAACAACCCATGGGATTGTTCAGCCATTCGCTCGCTCGGCACACCCGTATCATCATTTCTCCACCGCGTCTCCTCGTTTCAGTCAGTAACCTTCCTTGTTCCGTTAGAATTACTGCTGGCAACAAAATATTTACCGAGAGAATAATACACATACAAAACCCAAGAACAAATCACATAAACATAAACGCAAGGCTAACTGAAAACTCAACTGGGAAACCCAACCAATGAAATTTCATTAACCATTGGCCAAAAACCCCCGGCCAATCCGAAACCCAAGTGAGTTTTCACTCACTCACCTCTGTGCTCACTCATAATGAAGCATTCCTAGCCTCTTATAAAATTTATTACACAATAACATGGACTAAGAAACCACAGTGTCAAAACCATGTGCCCTAAAACCACTACTATCTACCTCCTAGTCAACATTGACTCTACCCCGAGTCATGTTTACCTAACAATTTCCCTTAAACTTGACTTGGAGATTATTGACTAAATTTGTTAAACCTACTAAATGAGACAACACCACTCACTCTAGCTCTTCCCCTCACAAATTTTTACCTGGTGGTAATTGTAAACTTGACATCCCCCTAATACCCAGGTCTAACCCGTACTTTACCAGATTACTCAGGTACACATGCCACACTGTGTCTTGCTGCACAGATGCCTATTTATGTGTAAAAAATTAACTCCATTATAACAATATTTTTTTGTTTACTGTTGTTTCTTGTACATATGAAATCAATGTCCATATAAAAAGAACCCATTTTACCGGATTACACAATAAATTTACAATCGCCGCTCCCTCTAGGAGTTTCAAGTACATGGTTCATCAATTAATTAATCCACTTGCAAACATCTCTTCTCATCTTCGAATTTCTAACTAATTATCATCGCTAGTCACAGACCGAGCTATGGCACCATTATTCTCTTTATCCATCGAGAAACCTATGAATTCTCATGGAATCAATCAATTGATATTTATTTTTGAAATAATATGTTCGTATGGCCGCATCTCGTTAAAAGGTCGCATTGATTTCTCCACCACTAAAAACCCCCGTCGCAAAAGTTCTCAAAGCCAAATATGGCTCGATACCATTTGTTAGGAATTATCGTAGGAATAAAATATTTACCGAGAGAATAGTGCATATATACAAAAACTCAGCAACAAATCACATAAACATAAACACAATGTTTAACTGTGAAAACCTCCAAATCAGTGAAAACCCAACCAATGAAATTGGTCAACTATCGTCAAAACCTCGGCTAACCAGTGAAGTGAGTTTTCACCACCACCTCCGTGCTCACCTTACAATGAAGTATTCTAGCCTCTTATAAAGTCTATTACACAATACCACAATAAAACCAAGGGTGCAACAAAAAACTATGTGCCCCAAACCACTACTATTCACCTCAGTCAACATCGTACCTACCCAGTCATGTTTACCCAACATGTTCTTCTCGTGCTCACGACCTTCCTTGCTCCTTGAGACAAGCTTTAACCTTGAAATCTATGGTACTCGCTCTTTTTCCGCATGCGCAAAGCATAATTAACCGACATGAGTGAGAAGGATGAGACCTACAACTAATTAATTTTTTGCTATTTCCCCTATTGCGTACAATCGTGGTGATTAGTTGTTCATTTATGTGTCTTTGCTATCCCATTTATGAAGGGGAATGGGTGGACGCGACAAACCTAGGTTACGATAATTATGGCACCTATTATTGTAAGGTTAATTAATTATGGAAATTTTCATTTTAAAACTCACATCTTATGTATCGACACAAGTACTAGACGAAATGATGGGGACCCATACTCGACACATTTTTCATCCCACGTGGATGGCGTGTCGGGACGCGACCTCTCCCCGACCACAACGGCTGTATTGCGCTCGCAACCCGGCCTATTACCGACGACCCATGCGTGGACAAGGCTCATCTAGGGGTGCGAGAGAGCGTTCAGTCATTTCATTCTTATCAACTTCTCTCAAGCTAAGTAGAGTTATTGAAAGAAATCAAAGAAACTTAGTTTTGCTAGGGCTTCAGTGTGCGCTATTCACTCATCCAGCAAGTACCGGGCCCATTTGAGCTAATCGAATTTCCTCCTAACTTTGACCACGACGTAGTATGGTCCCAACCAGTATCCGTGCTTTCCGGAACTTGAAACCACCATCATACAGCGGTAATCACACCAAAAATGTGAAACTTTTTTTTCTGCGTGTTGATCATGCCATGCCTTCTCATCGTTTCGAAATTTTTGATGAACTCATGAACCCCGTTCGTTGTTTCGTAATTCGCATGGTGTGTTCCCCGTAGTGATTCCTCCGAGAACTCGTAGGGAGGTGAAGCGCCCAGGCTCTCAGAGCAGAACTCACTGGAATCGACAACTTTACCGCCATACACCAGCTAGAAAGGTGTTTTATTCACAAGCATCAATCGTTATTCGTAGCCCGCACATGGTCGTTCGTGTCGTTCATACCAATCATCCATTTTTGTACTGCAAATATTCGTCAAGCCTTTTTCTTCGATGATTTTGTTAAATCTTTCGATGTTGCCATTGGCCTGGTGGTACGTGCTGACTTTAGATGTAGTATCATAAAGGTGTCCAACAATGATTTGATCGTTTCATTAATGAAGTTTGCATCAATTAATGTTGCTTCCTGTGGTGCCAAATCAACATGATGTTGTCAAAGATAAACTGGCTATGCCCATCGTACAATCATCACCTTGCATTTCTACCCATCCGGTTAGGTAGCATGGTCGTAATGATGTACCCAAGCCCTTTGAATGTCTAGCTATAGGCGCTATGGCCCACGGGTCAACAACTCACTTTCTAACGGTTAAATAACCACCTGGTGTGTGAGTTCGTTCCAGGAGAGGGCTTCTCATTCTTCAACAAACATCACATTTCGACAAGACGACTGCTTGCGCATGGACAACAAGCACCACAGTCCAGCCTGCGCACTTTCCTAGCTACGTGCTTGCCCTCACGTGTCCCTCTCGCGATGCCGCTATGGTATTCTCACGCACCCGGCCGCGCCGTGTCGCAGGACACACCTTCGCAATCCTTCGCTGCCCGAGATTACACAACCGACCGCAACCGGGCCAAGATCAGTGTCTTACGTACCAGGTCATTTCGGTCAGTATGTCAGGACACCGCCCGTGGTGAGGTATGTTGTGATTTTGGCCAAATAATCCGACAGCTTCTACCTCGAAACGATCAGCATCCGCCGACAACTGATCATTCAGAGAGCCCCTAATTTTTCTCTAGTCTCCAACTCCGGGATAAGTGATCGTCTCGACATTCGCCCTCCTGGCTTGACAATCACTTCGAAGGTGAACTTGAAAGAGTAGGATGTCAGCATATCCATCATTCCAAAACCTGCTTATTGACCAGGTATTTAATGCAAAGTGACCAAAGTGAAGAATTTGAACTTACCGTCTAGAGGTAGTATGAACTGGAGCGAGCACACCATCGCCAGTGCCTCCTCTCCGTGGTGGTGTAATTTCGTTCGCATTAGACAAAATTTTCATGTGCGAAAAGTAATATTGGTGATCAATCACATTCCCCTCGGTTGCGCTAAGATGTACCCAAGCGCAATACCTAAGCATATATATGCACATGGAACGTTATCCTAATCATGAACCGAATGGGTGAATTTCCGCCTTTTCTCCCTTAAAGCGTAGAGCTAATCTGTAGTCACTCATCCACCAGAACACCGACCGTAGTAACTTCTCCATGAGCAGTTATCTTCATACAGTTTCCGGCGTAACTTCGTGGACAGCCCTTGTGCTCAAAGAGTGGATCTCAATCGCTCATGATTTCCGATGTTTCCATGTTGATGATTACTTCCACTCCTTTTCGTAGGGTCACGTACCTTGCCCACACAATTGCTACTTCTAGAGCGCTCCTACGGAACCGAAGATGTACTGTGTTCAACAAATTGCGCTATGACACCGTCGAACATTATGCAGTGGTGGTGGCGGACTCTTCAGCAAGCTAGCAGACCGTTCGAATATCCATGGGGGCGTACTCATGAACTTATGAACACATTCCCGTGTGCGCCTATGACAATCCTAGAAACACGCGTGTGCGTTTTCTTCAACCCAAATGGCATCACGTGATATGCAAAAGACCCTCACTCGTGGTGAACGTCGTTTCTTCTTGTCCTTCGCGATGCGCACCGATGATATCCTAAGGAACCCACTTCCGTGAAGGAGTATGCCTCATTCCCCGGCAATATCATTCAGTACATCGTCACTAAATGGGGGAACAAGATGATAATGTTGTTCAAACTTTCAGAGTCCACGCGTACGTGGATTTCTGATTTGTCCTCTTATTTTGAATGATGATGGGGATCACCCACTCTTCTTTTCCACAGGAAAGCATCAGCTCGCTCGCATTTTGTCGTATCTTTATTTTGACTTTCCTTATCCGGCGGGTTTAGCCAGAGCGGTCGTACGCTCATCGGCCGGGCGTCCGCCCAACATAATCCTTCATCTCACCGAGATCCCTTGATCCCTCCCAATCTGAAGGTAAACCGCCCAAAGGAATAGGTCTTTTGTATTCTCGAGGAGACCAGAATTTCCCTTATCGTCTCCTCATCCCGCAGTCCCCAACCGTGCCGCTGCTTTTCTCCATGCCGACAAGTGAGATTTTTAGTCCGTGGGAAGCATATGTATTCCTTGCAGTAGGCTTTCTTTTATGTTCCGCTCTCTCTATCTTCTTCAAAGTACAAAAGTCGATCCTCCGTAATCGTCATCTTCACCTCGCTATCAATCCCCTGGCAAGCCAACTTGTGTCCGGCGTGCTGGGGTTCAACAATGGCCTCTCGTCTCACGCTCACTGTGAAAACAATATTCCTTTTATATTTCATAATGCTTGAGATATTGATTTTTGTTCTCTCCCCTTAAATGAGAAGTAATCTAAAAAAATTCTCGCAACTGCCAAGAAGTGGTCCTCTTCCTCTTCTTCTTCCAAGTACCGTTTCTGAATGGCATTCATGAGGACAACCGATACCACAGTCTGATATTCCACACTTCTCCACCGCTTCCTCGACATAATTTCTGCATGATCTTTCGGATCGAATTTTCGTGGTACCTTCGCTTGCTTTGAGCAGCCCTCGTCCCTTAAATCAGCATTTCGAAAGCTGCTGGGCAACACAACCTACCCGACGACAGGGAGTTGCAGTATTTTTTCCACCACCGGGCCGAGGTGACCGACGTTACGTCCATGAGTGGTATTATTTTTCTCTTCCGGGTGACCTTATCTTCTACCTTGCAATGAAGGTATTTATCGCTTTGCATATTGGACAAGGTGGGGTATTCTCTTTTGTCTCACCCATCCAATGGATTTCAGCAATGTTGGCACATTTACTAGGCCGGGTTCTACACTCGCCTTACCGCGTCCTCCTGGGTTATTTCTAAGCTTCTGCCCGAGCTCGGACACTTTCGTCACCATGAGTCAGCTGTTTTCGTTACCGAATCCTCCCTCCTCCCCCGCCGGCCATCTCGACAGTAGGTTTTCCAACAAATTTAGGCATCTTTCCTCGTTATCCACCAAGTCAGACATCTCGACTCTCGATACGGGCTCAGAGGTTGAGTGACTCTAATCCCCCATATTCAAAAATCATTAACTCTTCTTGAGATCAGAAGGATTGCGTAGTTTTCAAAGCTTTCTTCCAATCGATCCCTAGCAATGCAGGCAGGATCTTTCTCCCATAATATCTAATACCTCAAAGTCCGTGTGTAGGTCTTCACCGCGATGTCTACCTCGGCCTCCTTTGAGTTCCACGATCGCGCACAATGTGTAATATTGGCTTGCCATCCTAAGCTGGATCGGCGCAATGGGGTCACCGTGTCACTCAAAGCTTCCAAGTCTTCTATGCAGGATATTGACGCGGTATCCCAAATCGAGCATGGTGTCCTCCATCTCGTAATCCCGCAACCTTGTGTTCAATAAGAACTCTTTTCCATTCTTTGTTCCACTTTACCATACACATACCCATGTTGGTTCTCGTATCCCCACATCCGTGTTCCCCCGCAAACACTTCTCCATGTTTGAGTTGTTCTCAGTATTGGGAGCGTTGTCAACAATTTTGAGAAAGAGTGGGTGGAACCATTCCTTGATTAGAGCCCCTCGTAGCGCTCTATTCTCCGACATATTTCTTCATAGGTAACCTGGTCACCTTTGTCTCCCCCTGCACCGGGGCAAAAGTTTCTATCGTCTCAAAAATATCGTACTTTCAGCTCGATTAGTTGTTGCGGACGTTATCCCGATCACCCTCATCGAATCTCCTTCTCACGTACCCTTCCCCCTCGTTTTCTTTCCTCCCCGCAACTATGGACACGTGCCGCATGGCCGAAGTTGTTGTCCCTCTAGGTTTTTCATTCACCCGATTCGTGCTCGCCTTGCTCTTTCCTTCCATTTCTTAATGAGTTCGTATACAGTCTTCCCTTCGCGTGTATTACGCGGTGACTCGAACACCATGGTCTTCCGGGTAGGGGACATTCTATCGGGCACATGTCCCTCTGATCACAATTTTAGCATCTCAATGACCTGCCCCTCCCTGTAGCATTTACCTCTCTATACCGCCCCCGCCCTCTAGGAGTCATATTCATCAGAGGCCCGATGAATTTATCCTGCTGCTGCATCTAGAGTTTGTTAATCGTTCGGTGTTGTGAGTCGTCATGCAGTAACTCACAAGACATGTTTTTAAAATTGGAGTATTGTAAAATCAAACACATTCTGGAGGTTGGTGACCCAATGTTTCGGGAAAATTCTCAAATACCTGCTATGAGTGCTCACCAGTTTGGGAACCTGCATACTATTGTTGCATCGACAGACCCTTTGTGATTTTATTCTGTAACCTCCTTCCGATAGGTGGTTTCCACATCGCCGTTGTCGAGGTCCCCACGTTTGCTTCGCAACCGAGGACACCGTCGCCACGTGCACTTGTTATCGCCAGTAATGCGCACCGGCATATTTGGCCTCGCCGGGTCTTACAAGGCATCTCTCAAGTTTTTCAACACCCATATGATGTTGGGTGGGGCCCCGTAGGTATGGGCTCTGTAGGTCGTCTTCCCCATATTCTTTGCGGTAGCCCGCCATTTCCTCCTCTATCTTTCACAGCCTGCTCCAATGCACTGGTGCAAGTTGTCGATCTTTTTTTATGAGGCTCACGCGATAAAGCACAGCTTCTGATGAACCAGCCCTCCGATGATTCGGGTCAATCGGTAGCGAGTTTCCCGATCGTACCTTGAACCGCGCATCAATTCCTGCCGCCTTTCTTCGCTGACCTCTCATAGTTCGTACAAACCTTGCCGGTCCGTTTGGGTGCTTAAACCGGCTAAAGTCTCGCTGACATTCCCACCGTCGATTCTCGTGCCTCTCACTACTTGATGAACCGCCGTAATGCCCTTTTCTCGTCATGATTTTTGACTCGACTGGCCATTCCCGCATCCGTGTCTACCTAGCCCTCCATATGGCTTCTTCGCAGGTACCGCGTTATCTCCACATCGTCGCGCCCCGCCCGCAATACCCTTCGGGGTACCGTAATGATCCCACCATATATTCGCTGCGAGAGGTGTAACCAGACCAACCCTCTCCGGTCCCGGTTGCGAAGCACACCGGTACGTTACCAACATGCGTGGGTCAAGTGACAACGACCGCTATTCAATCGTACCTCCAACTTCTTTTAACTTAAAAAAAAAAAAATATCACTTAGGTTTACAATATACTGTGGGAAGGTAGGGGACCCGTGCTATTTGAACTTTGGGGAGTAGAAACACTGAGACATGAATGCTGCCTCTTTTCGTAACAATCACATCATGAACGTGCCTCCACTCAACACCGTAATCTTCCTTTGGCACGTGTCTCCATTTTGTCGCACATTCTCTCGTCCTCCCCGAAGCAGGCTCAAGGCACCCACCGTACTCCCCCATGGTCCTCCCATCTTCCGGGGACCCACCTGCTCTTCCATGTCCACTATCCTCTCCGAGGCACCCTCCTCTTTATCCACCGACTACTTCCCCCCGTTGCCCATCTCCTCATCACCCTTCTCGCCACCTTTCAGCCGATCGCGCCATTCGATGTGCACACGTTTCTCAACCTCCTTTCGGCTTCAACATCCATTTACCCCCCTCTTCACATTTCTTGGCATTTTTCCTGTGCCCTTCCTCAAAGATCGAGTGGGGTTTACACTTCATTCCTATTTCTGGAATTTTACTCACCGTCCACCATCGTGCCTTAATCAATAATGGAATTTTTCGGCACTTCTTAGTCCGTATTGGAACATAGTTTCGCTTCCGAGAAAGACCGTAGCACTCACCGCAAACTCAATAACATACCCGTTCAATAAGATTCTACCTAAATTCACAACTTGGGTCAACTTTGCATCTTACCAATGAAAGTCATCAAATTTATCCACCCACTCATAACATCTTCTGCGATTTTTTCCTTGGTCACTTTGTCCATAGCCTCATAACCGCCCATAGAGTCTGGCCGAGGAACTTTCCAAAGATCTCGTAGGTATCACCGCTGCATCCGCAGAACAAGAATTCAGATTTTTGATTGCCTTTCTTCTTTTTGACTTCTCACCAGCTGTTGATTTATAAATTGGTCTGTATTATCCCACTCATCTCCATATTTCTCCTTCAAAGATCCTCGATACTACATCTAGTTCCCCTACTAAAGTTTATGGTCCTTACAATGTAACCATTTTTTGGCACAGAAATGTGTCTCGCAGGGTGACCTGTGTTTAGGATTGGGCCAACATGAGTCCGTTGTAGTCTAACACACGTCGTAATTTTCACCCTACTCCGAAGAGTAGAGAGTTCCACCGAGGTGGTCATGACCACATGAAGGAGGGGAAGACCCAGACGCAGTATCGATCCGCAACTCAAAGCTAACGAGAATCGTACACATACATAACACCACATATAGAATATTCTTCGAATACTGCGTACAATAAGCAATCAAAATTTTAAAGTACCACAGAATTATGCAACACATTCAAGACACAGGCACTGCCAACCTTCGACATATTAATAAATCGTTCGGCTATAATCAAGTGTTACGTCGTCGAAGGTAACGAGCTTCGCACCACCTTACAAAGGTCCTTAAAATAGAGATATAGTACAACAACAATGTATCTATGGAGACGCGGAAATACAATGATGTCAAAACCAAGACAGAGTTTCCTCCGTGGTGTCTGCTCGGCCCTCGTTTCCGTTCAACTCTTTCTTTTTCCTTTTCTCCCCTTAACCTTTTACCGGCTGGTGACGACTTATTTATTCACCAAACAACGCAACTATTAGTTTCTTCCGTGTCTTCACCGACCGCCGACTTCTTCTCGTTAACAGAGTTCTTAATCGTTCGTCCTTTTTCCACATCTTTCTCCAGTCGCACTTGTCACAAGCAACCTCGCCACTCATTCCTTGCTCTCAGAATTCTCATAGCTTACCGGCCACCGTTGTTACACGTGCTTCATCTCTAAGAACCTGTAACTGTCATGCAAAATTCAAAACAAGGGGCCCCAAAATTGAAGAGATTTATTTAAGTTATTTAGTTGAAGACGTTGCAGAAATATGTGGAGAATTTAATGAATTTGAAAATATCTTTCTGCATTTCATTAGAATCTATACGAAAGGAGGAATTTTTTTCCTTTCTTTTTGGAGACGGAATGTTTTTGCAAGGGTATGAAGGTGTATTCGCTATCATTTTTCCCACATTAGAATTTTTTTTCACCTTCGCCGTAAAGCAGAGGAGGGGATTTTTTTTCCTTCCTTTTCTTTTGGATATTTAAAGGTTTTGGTAAGCGTGTTGAAGGTGTATTCACTTGAAGATTGTTTTCACCAACATTAGCATTTGAAGTGGGAAGGTTTTGTAGTTAGAAAGTCATTGAAGCCCTATGAGAAAAATGTTTTGTTTTGCAAAATTTTACATTTAAGATTTGAAGCAAAAGCTATGCATGATTTTGTGAATCAACTAGCAATTTGCGGTTCAGCTTCTGGCGTCTGGTGTTTTTTATTCGTTTTATAATTCTCTTGTAGAATGAATCCTTTCAAGATCAACATTTTGTGGTTTAACGAGCCATAATTGTAGGTTGTATTTTTATCTACTTAGATATTTCGCATGAAAACGAATTTACACCACAATTCAGAGGCCGGGAAATCTGGAAATTATCTTTTGAATTTGGTAAAGCCTGGGATTCTAGGAAGCATGAGGCCGTCAAAATTCGACTTTGTAGCCATTTTTACTGATGGATAACGTTGGATGATTCTTGAAGTTCAAAGTTTAGTTTGGGAAAAATTATTTATGGTCAGTCGCATAATATATTTCATGGAAGGTGTGGGGAAATGGTAATGCAAATGTTTCTTGCAACTACTGACTTCGAATATCCACAGTTAAGAGACGTTTCTGGTAGGGCTTAATCAACCAAAACGCTCAATTAGACATCTATTTTTAGATAAAAAAATATATTATTAATTTTTGAGGCAGATAATGCTAAAGTGTTTTGTTCTATTTCGGCCCATTAATATCTTCAACCTTTTTGGTTATTTGAATTTTTTTTCAATGTTTGGCCATTGACGAGATCCAAAATGAGGCTTTCTAGCTTGACTAGATTTCTATGAGTAGTTTTATGTCTAGGCTTTGAAATTTAGGGATCTGGTTTGCAAAAATTTTAGGCTTTACCTGAGTGGATTACATTTCTAATCTCTTATAGAAGACAAATGTCAGAATTATAGATTACACAAGTCAAGGAAAGATGGTTTATATTCTTGGAAACAAAGGAATTGCCGAAGTTCCCATGAGGAGTCACAACAATTACTTCATACCGATGAAAGGGATGAGAGTTTTGAAGACACAACAATGGAAGGGATGAGAATTTTGAAGACACAACAATGGTTGCTTCTGAATAGGATGTTGATCTTCAACCACCTGTTATTCGTCAAGGGCCAGGGAAATTAAAGATTATATGAAGGTGCGAGGATTTTATTGCAAGCACCATCACCATCATAGTAGTCATGGAGCAAAAAAATATGACTACAAATGGAGGAAGGAGAATTAATTTTAGGTCATTTACTAAAGTTGAAACTTGAGAGATATTAGGGTTCAAATATTGACTATAGATAGAGAATTTAATAAAGTGGATATGGTTGTAATATTGTAAAGACTCTTAATAACATTGCTTATGAATCTAATGACACAAGTTAGAGGTTTTGAAGTCAGTTATTACAAAAAGGAAAGGTCGAAGAAAGAAATTTGGAAGCAACAATAATGTATCTGAAAGTGCTTTTGCGGCAAAAGAGAAAGACATACAGAAGTAAGGAAGAAGAACCAATAGTGACGAAAAGATTCAAGTAAAAGTAAATCCAGAATTATGAATTTGAAGTGATATTACTATAGCAAAGTAGGACATATGAAGATGAAATGTATAAAAATGATATATGATTAGGAGCATACCATGTTAATAGTTAGAAAAAATTTGGCAAACTGCAATAGGAAGAAAAAGAATTTGCAGTATCTGTAGCTTGTCCAACAAAAGGTAAATTACATGGTATTTTGATTCTAGAGCTTTAAAACAAATGACTAATAAATATGATTTTTTTCATTGAGTAGTTAAAGACACGTCTAAGTTAGATTCAATTATTTTGGGTGATAACACATTATGTTGAAGGATGAGGCGATATGTAAATTGAATGAATTAAGAAGTAATAAATTTGTGTTAAAGAATGTCTCTTTATATTCCCAACTTGAAAAAGAATAAGTGAAATAACCAACCTTGAAAAAGAATATCAATTTTTGTTTTTGGTTTTTAAGCTCCTGTGGTTATCATTTCTTAAAGAGCTTCCCAGATTATCCACAGTATTAAGGAACATATGTTGACGTTTCAATCCCAACGAGGATCCATCATCAGGACCTTAGAATGAAGAATTTGAGAGAAGGGATTTAGACCATTAATGGTTAATGGTCTAAAACCCTTCTCTCAAATTCTTCATTCTAAGGTCCTGATGATGGATCCCCATTGGGATTCGAAACATCAACATATGTTCCTTAATACTGTGGATAATCCAGGAAGCTCTTTAAGAAATATCATTTCTGTAAGTGAAATAACTAGTTAAAGTCCAGGTAGGGATGTAATCTTTAGAGTAAGTCCTGGGAGGGATGTAAACTTTAGAGTTTTGTGGTAGAAAAGAAAAGTGGAATTTTTCTCACATCAAGTGTAGAGGAACGTGGCCTTCGCAAATTTGAGTGATGTATCCATGTCACATGCATTGGTCACTAGTAGTGAAGGCAACAACGGTGACAACAACAATTCATTGCAACGTGACTTTCACGAATTTGAGAGATGTATCCATGTCACATGTTTTGGTGACTAGTAGTGAAGGAAATAACTGTGACAACAACAATTCAGTCTAGCAGAAAAAAATAGTACTTAGCAGAAAAAGTTATTATTATTATTCTTTTTCTAAATAAGACTAATTTCTATTAATGTAACATAAAATACATGGAGGCTCAGGCCTCTGCAGTTCTAGCCTATTCTGAAGGCATAATTCTCAAAAATAACAAAATAGGGACTGCCCACGAAGGGGAAACCAACATTGCACATGGAAAAAAGATAAATGTTTGTAGTCCTCAAACAGACCTTACAACCAGAAACCATATAAAAAGGCCCAAAAAACTTGGAAGCAGAAACCAGAAAGAACCTGAGTACTTAGGTGTCATTTGGAGAGGGAGGTGTCTCTTCCACAATAAGACACCTATACTCATCGGTGTCGTCTGCAAGCTTGTCATGGGTGGCATCCGCTGCGTTTCCAGACTTCGTGGTGTCACGAGCTTTTCCAGGAGCGCCTTTACCACTCTTCCATTCTTCGTTGCTGCTGTCAGAGCCTTTACTTATGTTGTTGGAAGCTGGGTCACTCTTCTTTGCTGTGGATGGAGCGCCTTGGTTGGAGGACTTCTGCAATTTTCTGGGTCGAAGGCATGCCGCACTAGTGGGTTCCTCTTTGAATGAGATGGTGATGGTTGCAGTTATGCACGGGAGGTCCAAGGTGCATGAATAATGGAATTGAGCAGAGTGGGTGGGTTGCAGAGAGGCGGTTGTTTCCAACTGAGGCAGCGTCAGGGATAAGGTGGTGGCGGGAGGATGCAAAGGCAGAGAGCGGGACCTTCCTGAAATGTTGAAGATTGCAACAAGAAACAGTGAAGGAGGCATCCTAAAACATCATTCCTGATCCTAGTTGGAAAGTGATCACCTAAACTAGGTGGGGCCCACACAGGTGATTTTTGTCGCAAAGTCTATTTTTAGACATGTCGATCATATTCTATGAGTTGCAGGATGTTATTTGTGGATGGTTGGTCAAGTTGAAAAAATAGATGGATTTCTATTTTTAGACATATTGGGCAGAATCTATTTTTAGATTTCCAGTCTAAAAATAGATATGTCGAATATTATTAGCTCTTAATAATATTTGGACTATAAACATTATCTTATTCTCTTGGAGCACTTCAGTTAAGTGCACGGATGTGGCACAGGAGCTGACAGAAGGAATTACGCTATTCCTGAGGGTTAAGTGGAGCTATTGCATGGAGACTTCAGTTAGAACTCATGTGACAGAGTTTGGTGGAGTTATTGAGGTAGTTGGTGGAGTTGTGTTCAGTTTAACTGAGTTAAACATAATTGAGCTAGTTGTATCTAGTCTAACTGATTGATACACTAGTGAGAGTGGTGTGAATTAATTATTAATTAATTCACTAATTATTAACTCATTAATCAACTAAAGAATACATCAGTTAACTACAGTGCATGGACAGTTTCAGTGGAGACCAGTGAAGAGGTGGGTGAAAGAGCAGTGTGACTATCAGTTGTGACTGTAGTGTTGCATGATTTGCAACACACATTGATGGAGATGCCTATGAAGGTTGCGTGAGCAAGGCTGGGGCAATTCGAACTCATCCAGAGCCATTCTTCAGCAGCGATTGCGCAGTGGAGGCAGGCTATCAGGTGGCAGAGATTGGAGCATGTGATTTGCTAGATCGGGCTCGATTAGTGTGTAGCAATTGGAGATTATACTGAGAGCTTGTGAGGAGCTTTGTATGATGATTGTTACATGATCTCTATGACATATAATATACAGATAGTTAGGGGTTTTCAACTTTAAGATTTCCCATAAATTACTGTATTCATATGTGTGAATTTTTATGGTTTTAATGTGTGCATGCAATTGATTTTATTTCCGCAATTAATGATCAATGGTAGAAGAGATTCTGTATTGTGCATGAAGTCAAATAGTGTGTGATTAGGAGAATCTCGGATGTATAACATATCCGTTATGTAATTTCTACCTGAAATTCTAGCATGGCCACGCCCACTGCGAGTGACCAGATAGCATCCATGAGAATGCTCCAGAGAAGAGGGGGAAGTATCAGAGTGGGAAGAAGGAGAGGGATGATCAGCTCTGCCTCTGCTACTGCCGCGGCGACAACGCATTCGATGGCGAAGATGGGGCATAATGGAGTAGTGGGGAGGATGAGAGCTTTGAACCGAGGTAGCAACAGGGTGAGAGACCAGTGGAGTCGAGAACCCAGAAGCTAAGGAATGTCTATCCACAGGGACGAAATTCAAACAGCAAAGAAGACTCTAAGAGAAGTGCAGGCCGAGAACCACCTCAATGCAGCAGAGGAGACTACAACACTACCCTGTAGGCGTTCGAGAGCTCGGCTCCAAGACTCTAGGGGGGAAATTGCAGCTCAATGCCAGAGGCGAAGGAGGAAGACGACCAAGCATATTCATTTTGAAGGACCGGCGATGGCATCGACAATTGAGCGGAGTTAATTTGCAATTGTAGGAGCGATCAAGGCAATTTAATGCCCGCCGCTGAAACCTGTGGGTGGCCATGTGGCTGTGCCACTTGCCAGCCCATGAGCCCACCATATAATCTCCCCTCTTAATCACCCACATCTAGGAGAAAAAGTTATTATTTTGTTCTGAAGGATAGAAAAAAATGAAAAACGTTAGTCTATATATACTAATTAGCTATAATTGAAATACGGTTATAAAACTATTTAAATTTTAAAATATATGCTATTTGGTTTTATAATGATATATATAATAGATAAATTTCTGGAATATTATTTTTTCTTGTAATTAAATAAATAAAAATATTTTATTGTTTTATTAAATATATCAATATAAATTCTAAGCAGTTTCATTATTAGTATAATTCATAATTTTATATATTTTTAGATATTTGAGTGATTTATAGCTAGAGTAATTTTTAAAGAAAATATTATTAGTATTATTGGATAATTTTATATAATTTATGGATATTTTAATAATATATAAATAAATTAAATTATTTTATTTATTTATTTAACCACATAAAAATCAATATATCAATTATTATTTATTTATTTGATTATGAAAATCAAAATACAATTTTTCCAATTTAAGGTATGGTGAATTACAGCAGCCTGCGTCATTGACTTCTCTAACTCATCGACGTGTGCTCTGACGCGGTAGCACGGGGAATTCCAAGATCGGCTGTGTAACTAGTCATCTAGAAGCCATGGATTGGCGAAACATGAACTCTTGACTAGAAGACAACGGCACTCTATCTCACCGTTCATCGCTCGTCAATTCGTTTTGAGTGGGTAGTTATATTTTAAAATAGTCATATTGTTTTTGGAAATTTAATAATTGGTTTATATATATATATATATATATAAAATAAAAATTCTTTTAGATATTTCGTTTTAATTTAAAAAGGTATCTAAATAAAATTTGGCGATTTAATCCATTAAGAATATTAAAAACCACTAATTCACCTAAATTAGAATATTTAATAAATATGAATAATAAATAAATAACTTAATAAATGGAAACAATTATAAGTAACTTTTATTAAAATATAGTAAAATTCTGAAATTTTAATTCTTACAAAATAATTGAACTATGTGAATAGTAAAAGTTTAAATGAATATGTAGGTGTTTTTAATTTCTGAATATGGATTTAAATTAGGATAGATGAATATTTAGGTGTTATTAATTTGTGAATGTTGTTTTAAATGAGGATAGATTCATTTTAATTATATTTCTATTAAGTATGAAAACATTAAATTTATTAAAATGTAAATTTTTAAGTGTAAAATTTGAGAAAAGACGTATGGGACTAGTGATTTTGAGGGCTTAGATGCATCTCTGTCACTGTTTCTTAAGCCACAAGTCAAGCATGATGTAATCTATAAAGAACGTGTAATCTATAAAGAACTCACACAAACAAAAAAACAAATTATATGTTTATTAATTAAATTAAATATGAAGTTTTGACACATTATGGTTATGAATATTAATCATTATTTTTATGATGCTATGGTCTATCACAGCTTTAAAAAGTAGTTATTAATTGAGACTCTTTAATATTTTATTTCTATGATAAAAAAGAAGGGAGAGAAGTATTTGTGGATCACTAAAGTTTTGTTGAATTAACAAGTGAAGAATGATGGAAATGTGGCAAAGGTTTTGTAAATGAGAACGGATATGAGTAAGAGTTGGGCAATCCAAGAGAAAGTGTTGTTCAACTTCAACCCTCTTAGTATCGCAAAGGTGAAAAATTGTTTCGTCCCAAGGTGTTTTGGGAATTGACCAACCTCTGGTTTCACTTGGAAGCTCATGAGAATTAGTTATTATCTTCATAATGTTCATTTTCTTCTTGACTGGTCAAGAGAGAAAGATAGTTATAGTTAGCAAAATTGGGGTTTATCACCTCCTTATAATGTCTTTTCTTCCTTTTCCTTTCTAACTCCTTATCATCCCATAACTTATCCTTAAATTTGGAAGTAATAACATTTTTAATATTATCTGGAAGACCGGGTTCTAAGGAAAATGGTGAAAGCTCAGTTGGGTAGGAAGGATGGAAAAGCCAAGGGGAAGGCTAAAGCGGGCACAACTAGATGAGGATGGAAGTCTGGCAAAGAAATAATGAAGAACTTGTTTCAAGCTTACTTGGAAGGAACACCCAACCATGTCAAATCCTTGATTTCTGGGTGGGAACAGGATGTCACGTCGAAGGAGGAAGAAGAACTAGCTGAGGAAGATATGGACCCAATTTTAATGGATCCTTGTAATACCTACAATAGACTGTCTCTATTTAAACATTCTATTCGTATCTATTGGACCCCGAAATGTGTATTGGTGAAGGCCGATTGTCACAGTTCAAGAGATTGCGGGGACCCACATGCAGCCTCAATCCTGGCGGAAATTTGTAGAGATATCCAGGAGGTCCATTTACAGCAGCACCACCAAAACGTCCGTCTTAGACATATTGATAGACAACCCCAAAATATGCATCAGGTTGACATGCTCGGGCCAAGTGTCAAAGACCCAACACCCATTGAGTCTTCTGAAGACTGAATACTCTGAACTTCTGCTTTTTTGCGATGAATACAGATAGCATTTACTTTTTCTATATGTTTATATATGATAAGATACACAATGGACCTTTAAATATAGTAAGAGATCGTTTTTTAAGTTTTGGATGACCTATAACTCTTTAAGATGACCAACAAACCTGGTTTCCTACGGGCAAATTGAGGTCAAAAGTTGTAGATTTTGATGTAACTTGTATTTTGGTTTTATGGAATGAATAAAAAGACACTACTAAGTTTACAAAAAAAACATTTTTAATACTATCCTTATTCTCCAAGATGATCTCCTCCTTTATTCCCCAATGGTTGAGCCAAGACTGGGTATCCTTATGCTAGTCTCGCTTGAGCCAAAGGTGGGAGTTTTGGCTAGAGTAGAAGCAATTTTGGCTTCTTCTTATACATCATATACCTAAATATGGCCATGCTTTTAATAAGAGAAAAGAAAAATCCAATCAAAAGGATACTGCAGGGAGTATTTCCTTTAATCCTAAAGTTGAAGGTAATAATATTTTTTTTGATCGACTCGATCTTCCTGCACAATTATCTAGATATACTGCAACCCCAAACTTCACACCCATATAAAATAACAATGGTGATGAGAGTCTCAAAGAGGATTTTTTTTTTACTCCATACCTAAAGATCTATTGACTTATAATTATTTTCAAGCTCATAATAAGCTTTAAGGCATCCTATAATCCTTTTCTTAATACTATAATTCCACTTGAGCTAATGATGGACGTCAAGACCTAAATATTTATATGAAGAAACCTTGCCAAAGTAATTGTTATCATAAATTAAATTAATAGGAAGAAACCTTCGTGAAGTAATTGTTATCATAAATGAAATTATCATAGTTGATCTTTTTGGATTCAATTATCATGACCTTAGAGCTATAAAGGAGAAGGACCTAAATATTTATATGAAGAAACCTTCCCCAAGTAATTGTTATCATAAATGGAATTAATATGAAGAAACCTTGGCCAGGTAATTGTTATCATAAATGAAATTATCATAGTTGATATTTTTGGATTTAATTATCATGTCCTTAGAGGGATAAAGGAGAAGAGTAAATATTGTTATCATAAATGTAATTGACCTTTATGGATTATTATCATGAGTTGATCTTTTTGGATTTAATTATCATGACCTTACATCAATAAAGGAGGAGACTAATGATTGTTATTATAAATGAAATTACCATAGTTGACCTTTTTGGATTATTATCTCAAATTATCATAGTTGACCTTTTTGAATTATTATCATCACCTTAAATGATATCATAGTTAACTTTTTTGGATTATTATCATGAGTTGATCTTTTTGGATTTAATTATCAAGAGTTGACTTTTTTGGATTATTATCATGACCTTATATGATAAAGGACCCCAGTAATGACCAACTTTGGGTGTCAAAGAGAATTGAAGCCATGACCTCTGGTTAAAGAGATGATTTAGCAACAAGAACTAGAGTAATTGAATTAACACTAAAAAGTTCTATTTTTTCATATGTTTATTAATTATATATTTTAATATATTATGATTACCCATATGAATCATTATTATTTAAATTTATTTTAATGTAAAATATATATCATGATTTTTTAATTTTAATTTTATTAATAGAAAAATTGCAATATAATCTATTAAATTAAATTAATTTATTGCTTGGATTCACATATACATATACATATACATATACATATACATATACATATACATATACATATACATATACATATACATATATATATATATATATATATATATATATATATATATATATATATATATAACCCTATTTTACTAGCATTACAATATTTCTCTTGTATTGTTTTCTTTTAGTTATACGTCCTAATAGTGAATTGCACAATACCTTTCAACTTAAGAATTAGCTTCTTTATTATATTTAAAGAAAAAAAAAATTAATCATTAAAATTTGTAGAATTAGCTTCTTTATTATATTTAAAGAAAAAAAAAATTAATCATTAAAATTTGTTTTAAATTGTATTGTAGAATAAAAACAAAAGGCAATTTAAATATCAAAAATAAAAATAAACTTGAAATTTAGTATTATCATTAAAACTGTTTTTAATAAAAAAAATCTTAAACATTTTTATTCTAACTGAAATAAATATGATAAAGACATCTCTATGCTCCATTGGGAATGGAATGTTGAGAATGCTTAAAAAAAACCACCCCAAGATAAGAAATCTTCATATTAATGTAAATTAGCAAGGTCTTGTCCACTTAGAATTACAATAATGCTACCAAAATAGGGATCACCAGTACACTTGCTCTTCATTTCCTCAAAGATGACCAATATATGCTTTCTACTTGGACATCAGCCACTAAATTAATATTACTACTCATATGTTGCAGAATAAATAAACCAATCTAGATCCATCTTAACCCCGGATCTATCAAGCTTCGAGAGGGATCAAAAAAGAGGTTTGGACCTCGAGAGATTTGATCTCTCTTGACTCTTGATAGATCTGGGGTTAAGATGGATCTAGGCTGGATTGAGTCGTCTGTGGTCATACAAAATTTGTTCAACATCTAATTATTTTGATCATTTTAAATATGCTAAATATGTGTAAGATTAATTTGGTCAATTTAATAACTGTATAAAAGAAACGCTGCGCACGCTGCCCTCCCCTGCGCTCTGAAGTTAGGGTTCTGGGAGCCATACAGCGCCGCCCTGGCTGCTGCGCCCCTGCGCATAGCCCTACCCTCCCCAACTGCTGATCGATGGAGACTCCTGAGGGCTCTGCCCCCCCTGCTGATCCGCCTCCCGAAGTCACAGCTTTCAGAACTTTGATCGCATCCGGGACAAAACGCCCGCCCACAGCATTTCAGCAGAAATTTATCAAAAGATTGGACACGATTCCTACTGTTGCCCTGCCAGAGGAAGACACCTGCAAAGCGGCACTGAACCTGGCAGACAGAGGCCTCATAGGCCAGTTTACAGGCTTATGGCCTTCACCCAAATCCGTGGAGGACTGGACGCAAAGAAATTGGAAACCCCTGATAAAAGACGAAGTAAAGAGCTACTTTGTGGGCAAAGGATATTTTGTATTTGTGTTTGAAAACATGGAAGACAGAAGCTTAATATTCAGAAATGGCCCCTACTTCATGGGGCCGCAGGGCCTGTACTTAAACAAATGGACTCCAGATTTCGACCCTTCCCAAGACGTCCCATCTGCCGTGCCGGTGTGGGTGAGACTCCCCCATCTGCCTCTTCACTGCTGGAATCAAAAGTCTCTCCAGATCATTGGGAACGCACTAGGCAAATACATAGATCAGGCTGTAAGAAAAGACCAATATGCATGCGCCCGAATCTGTGTTGAAGTGGACCTTGAGGAAGGATTGCCCGAAGCGATCAAGCTCACGGTGGCAGGTTGGACGCATGTCCAAGAGCTCGACTACGAACAGCTCCCCTTTAAATGCAGACATTGCCACGGCCACGGGCACTTCGCAAAACACTGCAAGAAGAGAGCAGAGGAGCAATCTGAAAAACACACCGGGGACCAGTGGACCCTAGTCCAGAGAACAGCCCATGCAAAAAAAGATGCAGGAAAGAGCGCAGTAGCAGGAGCCAGGAACTCCTCCATTCCCACCCAGGAAGCAGAAGAAATCTCAAAAGAAACGGAGGGTGTACAAACTGAACCACTGAATAAAGCTCAGGAGAACCAGGAACATGCAGAAGGCCCTCCTTCTAGAAAAGTGGGAGGGGTCGCCATCCAGATTGAAGCATCCCAAGGTAGCCCCTCCAACCCCACCTATGCAGAAGTCACAAAGAAAAAGGCAGTCGAAAGCTCAGAGTCCTCAGAGGAAGAAATCTTTGAGCGCCCATTAAAAAGAGCCGGAAGCAAATCCCGCAAGGAAAAAAGAGAGGAAGAAGCAGAAAGGCTCAAAACGCAAGGAAGCCAGTCCACATTAGAAATGACGATCGGAAGAAATAGCAGGCCTAGGCCAGCCAAGGGTGGCTCCACCCCGCTCACAGGTAAATAATGAAGCTAGTCTCTTGGAATTGCAGAGGATTGGGGAACCACGCAAAAATAGAAGCAGTAAAGGACCTATTAAAGTCGGAACCAGTAGAAATCCTCTTGCTCCAAGAGACAAAGATAGTAGGACAAGCTCTGTTAGAAATCAATAAGACAAAATGGAAAAAAAGCTCAGGCGTAGCGATTAGCGCACGGGGCTCTTCGGGAGGACTGGCAACTCTCTGGACCGAAGATAATTTTCAGCTGATCAAAACGCACGAGACCCAACATTGGATATTCACTGAAATAATCCATCTTGCAAGTAAGTTGACTATCTCTCTTGTAAATCTTTATGTGCCTGTCAATTATTCTGAAAAAAGAGACTGTTGGAACTCCCTGGCAGCATTTCTAGAGCAGGAAACCCCCAACAATGTCATCCTTGCTGGGGATCTCAACATAGTGTTGAAAGCCAAAGAGAAAAGAGGAGGCATCAATTCCAAGGATCCCTTGGTTGCTGTAGTGGAAGAGCTCGCTCAGCAATGGGATCTGTAGGATTTCAACCCAATCCAAGGACTCTTCACTTGGTCTAATAATCGAACCGGGACAGAACACATTTCAGCCCGCCTGGATCGCTTTCTAGTGCAAACCTCTCTCCTCATGAATAAGAAGATCATAACTACGAAAATTCTGCCCAAGCTCTCCTCTGACCACAAGCCCATACAACTCTGTATAGAAGATGAAGAGGACTTGGGTCCCATTCCATTCCGCTTCTCTCCTCAATGGATTGAAAGGGAGGGTTTTTCTGAGACGGTGAAAGCAGCCTGGGCCACATCCATTTCAGGTTCTCCAAGCTTCGTTTGGGAGCAAAAGTTGAAACTTACCAAAAAAGCTTTGAAGGACTGGATTAAGAAACCAGCCTCCAATCCTACCTCCCAAAGAGTCGACGCAGTCCAGGCACTGCATTCCCTGCAAAATGATATGGAGAGCAAAAACATCAGTGCAGATCTATTGGACAGGGAAATAAAAGCACAGAGAGCAGCCTTCCAATCCTTCAGAAAAGAGGAAGAGTACTGGAGATTAAAGTCTAGAAGCTTGTGGCTAAAAGCCGGGGACCGCAATACCTCTTTCTTTCATCGGCAGTACCGAGCCAGATTGTCAAGGAACTACATAGCAGAAATAAAGACATCGGAGGGCCAAACATGCAAGGGATTCCAACAAGTCAAAGAAGCAGCTGAAATACACTTCCAAAATCTTTTCAGCTCGGGCGCCCATGGAGATGATGTGGATGAAGCTGATTTTCTCTCTCACATCCCTTCCCTCATCTCACCAGAGGATAACTCTGATCTTTGTAAACCGGTTTCGGAGGAAGAGATTATCAAAGTCATATGGTCCATGGAATCTGACAAGGCCCCCGGACTTGACGGATTCACCATTCATTTCTACAAAGTATGCTGGGACATCATTAAATATGACCTTCAAAAGATGGTTCGGGGATTCTTGAAAAAAGCTAAAGTAGGTGGCAGCACCAACTCAACCTACTTAGCTTTGATCCCCAAAGACTCTAACCCGGAAACTTTTGCCAGATTCAGGCCAATATCGTTATGCAACGCCTCCTACAAGATTTTGGCAAAACTGTTGGCAACCAGATTAAAACCCTTGCTTCCCCGGATTATCTCTAGTCCCCAAGGAGGATTTGTGGAAGGTAGGCACATTCTGGACAACGTCATACAAGTGCAGGAGACCGTACACTCAAGTAAGCAGAGAAACGAGAAAGGCATGCTCATAAAGCTAGACATGGCGAATGCGTTTGACAGAGTCAACAGAACATTTCTCAGCAAAGTCTTGCTCTCCTTTGGATTTTCTCCTCAGTTTGTAAATCTCATAAAAGCCTGCACGGATAACCCTTGGATAGCTCCCCTCATTAATGGTAGGCCAGCGAACTTCTTCCAAGCTAAGAGAGGCATCAGGCAGGGATGCCCGCTCTCTCCCTTTCTTTACATCTTATTGGCTGAATCTCTAAGTCGAAAACTTGAAGCAGAAAAAATGATAGGCTCCCTTCCGGGCCTCAAACCCACCAGCAGAGTTAACCCTTTGAATCATGCCCTCTTTGCAGATGACTCGATTCTTTTGGGAGGTGCCTCAACCAGAATAGCGAAGGCCTTTGACACTGTCATAAGAAACTACTGCAAAGTCTCAGGAGCTCTGGTAAATGAAAAAAAAAGTGAAGTCTTCAGCTGGAACACTGATCAACAGGAGCTTAATAATATAGCAAACATTCTCGGATTCAAAGGGCACTCCCAATGGGACAGGATCAGATACCTTGGGCTCCCCATAATCTCAGGAGTGAACAAGAGGTCGCTGTGGAGCGACATAATAAGAAAATTCAAAACCAAAATCTCGAAATGGGGAGGATTCTGGTTAACGAAAGGAGGCAAGGTCATTTTGATAAAATCTCAACTGTCTTCCTTAATAATTTACCAAGCTGCTTTCTTGCTCGCCCCCAGAAACGTTATGGATCAAATCTCCTCTCTTCTCAGAGATTTCCTCTGGCAAGGAGGCAGGGGCAACAATAAGAAACAACACTTGGCAAACTGGGACACTGTCAAAAAGCCCATCGATGAAGGAGGACTGCAAATACGAGACCCCTCCCTGGTCAATCTCGCCCTTGGTAGCAAAATCTTGTGGAAAATGATTAACGACCCAAAGCATCCCGTCAGTGTCATTTTAAGATCAAAATACACCAACAAAGTCGATTTCAGAAACCTACAGTTTGGAAACTTTGTCAACAGTACGCTGCTATGGAAGCTCTGTTATAAGAGCAGCAAATTCTTCAGTCGAAACGCTTACAGGATCCCCGGGAATGGTAAATACACACGCCTCTGGCACGATAGCATAATGGGGCGGAATCCTTTAATAGAAAATGCAGAGATTTCAGACTTAAGGGACTGGCTCATCTCAACTGGCAAATTAAGCGTTTATGACATATCGGAGTGGGACCACAGAGATGAATGGGTCGGTTGGGCACTACACGTCACCCCTGCCCATCTGCAAAACCAATTAAACAATCTGTTACACCAGTTGGAAGGCGCAGCACCAATACATCGTGCCAAGCAAGACCGATGGGGATGGGGTCGATCTGGTGAATACAATACAGCAGAAGGCTTCAAAGCATTTCAGACAACAGGTAACAGTAAGCACAGTGCAGCGTTTTGGAAAAACGTTTGGGAGCCTCTAGCACTCCCAAAAGTTAACTTTTTCTTCTGGACGGTGATTCATAACAAGATTCTTACTGGCGATAATCTGGCAAAAAGAAAGATTGCTGGCCCTCACAGGTGCGCTCTTTGCAGGAGCAATACTGAGTCTGCTCACCATCTTTTCATTGATTGCCTGTTCGCCAAGGACGTCTGGGATCTTATGCTGCAAGATTTCCACATAAACTCCCCCACTCAGTCCTCAGTAGCAGACCTTTTTGCAGAATGGAGTCATCTTTACCCTACTCGAATACCTCACAAATCGTTTTGGCGCAAAGTATGGAATGCTCTGCCCAAGTTCGTTTGCTGGCAGATTTGGTTGGCCCGCAACCAGAAGATTTTCAATGACCAGAATCACACTCCCTTACAAGTTGCAGCAAAAGCCAGATCTTTCCTTCTTGAAGCAGCCCAGCAACAGTATCACAAAGTGGATGCATCTCTTCTGCCGGTTGAGAAGAGGTGGCTCGGAGCCTTTGAACCTCAAAGCAGAAAGAACCTCCTAGCTCCTCAAACAGATCATCCAATCTGGAAAAAGAGAGACTCCGATGAAACATTTCAACACTGGTGGAGAGCTCAAAAAACACATACAATCTTCTTCGATGGGGCGTCTAAAGGAAACCCCGGTCCCTCAGGTGCCGGCGGGATCATTTATTCCCCAGATGGTGCAACCCGAGACTCTTTCTACTGGGGTCTTGGTCTGAAGACCAATAATCAGGCGGAGCTTCTCAGTCTCCTCAAAGCATGTCAAATCGCCCGAGAAAAAGGGATCAAATAAATACAGGTATTTGGAGACTCAGAGATTATCATAAATAAGCTGAACACGGAAGAGCAATTCAGAAATGCAGATCTCAATAGAACTTTGGAAAGGTTGAAAGTAGTCCTCTCCGCCTTTGCATCCATCAAATTTTTTCATGTCCTTAGAAGCTCAAATAGCGAAGCGGATTCGATGGCCAACAAAGGGAGCGCAACGGACAAGGGGCTGCTCTACATAAATGAAGACAGATTCATAGAAATCCCTTGCTAATGTCAAGATTGATAACAGCTACAACTGACTATGTATGATGTAATTAGGGCTGCTCTGGCAAAGCCCCACACTCTCTTTTTTACATAAATACAAAATCATATCCGTTAAAGTTAAAAAAAAAAATTTGGTCAATTTAATTTTAGCTTTGCCGAGTTACCTCAGTTTGTTGAGATGAGAGAGATTGCTAGTAACTTGAATGATGAAAATCGATGAAATAAAAATTTTAAGTGCAAATTAACAATGTAACAATGTTGAATGATAGAAAATGTGAATAATAATAATATAGTCAATTACAAACAATATTCATTGCCATCAATCTGAAACTTTTTTCCTCTATTGTTCTTATTATCACATTATTAGTTATTTTATATTACCTTGTTTGAATGCAAAGTGATTAATAATGCTGAATGCTGGAAAATGGAAATAATAACAATGTATTCAATTACAAACAATTTACAGTTTCAGGAAGAATACATTTTTGGTAAGTGAAAATTTTATTTAAGATGAAAATTCAAGTATTGTATTTATGGTTGAATTATTGTAACACACGATTCAATTCACATCATGAATAATGTTATGTGGTTACACTGAGAGAGTGTGCGTAGTTTTGGGGGTGAAATAGAGATATAGATGGAGGGGGAGGAAGAGATATAGATATGAGAGACAAGTGTTAGAGAGAGAGGGAGTGGAAAAAGGAGGGAGAGAGATAGATATATATGGAGAGAGAGTGTATATGTTTGTTGGGGGGTAAGATAGAGATATAAAGGAGATACAATGGGAGATAGAGATAGATGGAGGGGGAAGAGATATGCTTACATTGAAATAAATGCACACTATTAATCTAATTAATTTGAAATTAATGTACATCATACATCTAGTTGCATCAAATCAGGAATCAACGTCTACATTGAAATCAATGCATCTAGTGCAACCACTCAAATAGGATTATAAATCAATGTCTACACTAAAACCAATGCATGTAGTGCAAACAATGAAATAGGATTAGAAATCAACATATACACTAAAATAAATGCATTTATTGCAAGAAATCAAATAGGATTGGAAACCAGTATCTACATTGAAACCAATGCATCTAGTGCAAGCAATCAAATAGTAGTAGAATGTTGAAGTTTGCAATAAGAAACAGTGAAATTGGTATCCAGAAACAACAAACAACACCTACAATAAGTGTGGGACCAAGAGGTCCAAGCAGCACCTACACTAGTGTGGGCTAAATTTGGTGCATGTCTATTTTAGTTATCCCTTAATTAAGATGGACAATAAAATGTAATCTAATCTCAAAATAACTTGTAATAGTTAATTGAGTGTGATAAACTTAGTTAACTCATGAATTTCGAGTTGAGGGTATTTGGTGAGGCATGTAGAGTAATTCTAGTTGTAACAGAGTTCGAAGTGAAGTGGTGCATTATTTTAATGCATGTTGTAATCAATTAACTCAGTTAAGTGATTTAAACTCAGTTGTGCTAGTTGTAACTGTTTGATACACTAGTGAGAGATCAAGTGAATTAAATATTATTTAATTCACAATCATTGATCTCACATGCAACTAAGGATTTACTATTATTAGATGCATGCATGTCAATTCTAGTGGAGACCCAGTTGAGATCTAGGTGAAAGGGAAGTGTGACTATTAGTTGTGATATTAGCAGGCTACCTAGGTGTAGTTAGAACACCACAGGATGCCCATGATACTCAGAGCAATGTAGAAAGGCTGAAATTCCTTGTGAATAACGATTGCATTCCTCATGAATCACGTGAGCAAGGCAGGCTGAAGACGAACTGAGAATTGGCTAAGTGTTGGCCTGATTTTGTCTAGATTAGTGTGAGACAATTAGCTGAATACAAGAGGGCTCTTGTGAGAAGAGTTGTATGTAATTTTTCTCATGATTCCTTGTGGAATATACAATATGTGATAGAGGGGTTTTTAGTAGCAATATTTCCTTGGGAAATTATGTGGGTTGTGGCTTGATTGATTCTTATTTGCTTCATGTTCTTGGCGATTGTGTTTTTAATTCCGCAAAAGACTTGTAGAAGTGATTCAGTATTTAAATTTAGTACATTGTTAGATAGGATTAAACCCATGATATACATGCTTGTTGTATAATTTCTACATGGTATCAGAGCACAGGAAATCACAGTAGTGGAGGAGGAGCTGAGTTTGTGACTGAATAGAATTTGAATTTGCAGAAGATTTTCTTGGTGGTACAGGTGATTTAGGATCGAAATGGCTTTCAATGGCTTGAAATTGGAGTATGCACTCGAGGGAAAGTCTAACTATATTTCTTGGAAATACATGATGGAGGCAGTACTCGAAGATAATGACTTAAAGGAATTCATTGAGAATGATGTTCCCAAACCCACTGTGATAGATGATGCAAATCTTGATGCATGGAAAAAGAAAGTTTCAAGGGCGAGGAGGATCATTAGGGGAATTTTGAGGTCTAAAATGGGCCTACTAAGAAAAATGTACAACCAAAATAAAAATTATGAGAACCAATAGGTTTCATGATGATGATGTCAACCATGGGGGATGATTCACCATTTTTGGAGTAAAAAAGTAAAAATATTAAAAGATAATAAAATAATAAAACCATTTTTTCAACTCGTATTTTCAACTTATCTCCCTAATGGTTTACTCAAATTTCGAGCGGGAGTACTCGTTGGATGCGAAATTTAATTCCTCATCCAAGGATTACCCATATTGCATACTTTTGATGGACCTTGCTACATGAAAAATGAGAAATACATGAAAAAACATGATTGCAATCACTTTTTTCACGTATTTCTCTTTTTTCGTATAACAGAGTCCATCAAAAGTATGCAACATGGGTACTCCTTAGATGGGGAATTAAATTTTGCATCCAACGAGTATTCATGCCCAAAATTTGAGTAAAACCTTAGGGAGATAAGTTCAAAATATGAGTTGTAAAAATAGTTTTTTCTTTTTCCCTCAAAAATTTGATGATGTAATCAAATCTTATATTATTATTTCCACCATTATTTTATAATTTCCCTAGGAGACCCATTTTAGGCCTCAAAAATCCCCTAATGCTTACTGGAGGGAGTACGAGACCACATTGTCTTAAGTCTCCATGGCAAAGCAACTCCATATTCACTGTAGAAGGCTTTGACAAATCTATTTCAGAGCAGCAGTGACCATAGGAAATTGGCACTGAAGGATAAACTCAGGGAGATCAAAATGGAGAAAAATGACATTATTCCGGTATACTTAACAAAGTTTGTCCAATGTCGGGATGAGCTTGGGAGTGTAGGAATTACTGTCATGGATGATGACTTTGTTGAGATTCAACAAGATGATGAGCTTAGTGAAAAGAGTCGCCTTCACTAAGTGGGCCCGCCAGCTATTTTTGGCGCAAGTCTATTTTTAGACATGTCGATCATATTCTATGAGTTGTAGGATGCTATTTGTGGATGGTTGGTCAAGTTGGAAAAATAGATGGACTATTTACACACACAGACATGTCAGGGAATAGTTTTATTTGTAGTCTAAAAATAGATATGTCGAATATTATTAGCTCTTAATAATGTTGGACTCTAAACCTTCATCTTGGAGGGATATCTCTTACATGTTCCAGGATTGAAGAAGAATTTGATCTCCATGGCGATGTTGGAAGACAAGGATTATGATGTTGTTTTCAGTTAGGGAAAAGCCTTCCTTCGACATAAAAAAATTGGTCAAACCAGGAGGATAGGGATTCGAGTTAAGAATCTTTATCAATTGTAGGTAGATGGTTATGCAACAATGGCAGGAAAATCATAAGTAATGGTGAGCCGGGATGAGGGCGAATTGTAGCACAAGAGATTAGGCCATCTTCACCATGGCGCTTTGAAAATTTTGCAGCAGATTTCTATCGGGCTTCCCAAGGGTACACTTGCACAGTCAGATCAGTGCAAGGGATGTACTTTGGGAAAATTTTTGAAAGCCACATTTCATGAGAAGGATAGTCATGCCACGACAATCCTTGAGAGAATTGACATAGACGTGTGTGGACCTTTCTTAGTAGCTTCAACAACAAAGCACAGGTATTATGTTATATTTTTTGATGACTTTTCTTGTAAGTGCTAGATCATCTTCATGCAGAAGAAGAGAGAGACATTCTCAAAGTTACGAGTTCAAGGCGGATTTGAAAGAGTCGAGGAAGTAGGTGAAAGCTCTAAGGAGCGATAATGGTGGTGAATACATCTCTGGCGAATTCAAATACTTTTGTAGCAAAGAAGGAATTCGAAGAGAACTCATAGTGCCTCATAACCCACAGCAGAATGGGGTCGCGGAGAGAAAGAACATAATGATCATGGGTGCTGCACGGGTGATGTTGCATGATCAGGCCCTTCCCATACACTTGTGGGCTGATGCATGCAACACTGTGGTTTATGTGCAAAACCATTGTCCTCATAGAGTACTTGGCATGAGTACACCCGAAGATGCGTTTTCTGGTAAGAAGCCTGATATTTCTCATTTGAAGATTTTTGGCTCACTTGTTTACATTCAAGTGAAGAAGGATGTAGGAAGAAGCTAGAGCCGACTGCAGAGGTTGGGATATTTGTGGGGTACACAGAAACACCCCACAATTATCGTGTGTATTTGCTAGACAGTCAGATGACTGTCGTGCGATGGGATATCAAATTTCATGAGGAGAAAGCCATGAGCTTGTCGCTTGAGAGGGAGCTACACTTGCATGCAGTAGAGGAGCTACTTGTTCCTAAAGATGAGCCTCAAGATGTGGATCAGCCACAAGAGGAGGTTCATGGAGTGGAAGAAACCACTCATGCAGCACCAAACATCAGAGGGCGGAAGCGCACTACAGAAGCTGAGTGACTGAATCTTGATGCAGTGCAGAATGTAGGAGTTCCTACATCATAGTGCAGACAGAGATAGTCACCTGACCGATTTACTGGATAGATGGCTCTGATGAGCAAGTGTATCATGACGGAGCCATCCTCTTTCGAGGAAGCTGTGGAGGATCTCACATGGGTAGAGGCCATGGTGGAAGAGTATGATTTGATTGTCAAAAACAGTGCATGGGAGATTGTCCCAAGGCCAAAAGGGAAATCAGTGGTAGGTTCAATATGGATCTACAAAGTGAAGCAAGCTACAGATGGGAGCGTTGATAAGTATAAGACAAGATTTTTTGCCCGACGCTTCTCACAGATCGAGGGGATCGACTATGAAGAAACCTTTGCACCTGTCGCAAGGTATTCTTCCATATAAACCATCCTTGCTCTCTTAGCACAGATGGGTTGGCACATTCATCAGATGGATGTGAAGACTACGTTCCTCAACGGAATCATTGAGGAGGAGGTGTACATTGAGCAGCCTGAAGGATTCAAAATCTTCAGCAGTGAGTCGCATGTATGAAGGTTCAAAAGAGCGTTGTATGGGCTGAAATAAGCACCTCGTGCTTGGTACACATGGATAGACTGTTATTTCACTGGACTTGGTTTCGCCAAGAGTGAGGCGGATCCAAACCTATACTAGATTGTGGTGGAGGGTAAGCTTTTGATCATTGTGCTTTATGTAGATGATTTAATACTAATGGGTGATGAACTGTTGATACAATCATGCAGGGCAAATCTTGAAAAGGAGTTCGAGATGAAGGACTTGGGCCTCCTTCATTATTTCCTGGGATTGGAAATTTGGCAGCGGAAAGGTGAAATTTTGGTGTCTCAAGGAAAGTATGCCTGGGAGATACTGGATAAGTTTCACATGCAAGGCTGCAATCCTATCGACACTCCTCTTCCTGGTGGTTGGAGGAAAGAGGATGCTACATCGACAGAGGTAGTGGATGCCTCTATTTATCGACAGTTGGTTGGTTCGCTCATGTATTTAGTCAATACACGACCGGACATATGCTATGCTGTGAACCAGCTTTCACAAGTGATGGTTAAGCCTACCAAGCTCTTTTGGAAGGTAGGCAAGCATGTCCTGAGGTATCTCAGGGGCACATATGGGTATGGATTGTGGTACAAACAGTCGGATGAGGTGAAGTTGCATGGCTTCACAGATGCAGATTGGGTAGGAAGCCCAACGGACATAAAGAGCAAATCTGGAGGGATTTTTAGTATTGGATCTACAAAATTTTCTTGGTATAGCAAGAAACAAAGATCCGTGGCACTCAGTTCAGTGGAGACTGAGTAAATGGCAGCAAGTTTGGCTGCATGTGAGGCTATATGGATGAGGAAGATCCTGGTTGGTTTGTTTGGTTCTCACTTAGATCCAACTGTGATATATTGTGATAATCAGAGTTGCATTAAACTCTTGGTTAATCCAGTATTTCATGATAGATCTCAACATATTGACATCTGGTACCATCATATCAGAGATTGTGTGCAACGGAAGATCATGTTTCTTTCTTACATTCCTATGGAGGATCAGGATGCAGATATTCTGACGAAGGTGCTCACCAGGAGCAAATTCGAATACCATAGAGACAGGATCAGGGTGGCAGATAATCGCTATCTTGTTGAGAGGAAGTGTTGAGATTCAACAAGATGATGAGCTTAGTGAAAAGAGTCGCCTTCACTAAGTGGGCCCGCAGGCTATTTTTGGCGCAAGTCTATTTCTAGAAATGTCGATCATATTCTATGAGTTGCAGGATGCTATTTATGGATGGTTGGTCAAGTTGGAAAAATATATGGACTTATATTTTTAGACATATTGGGTGGAGTCTATTTTTAGACTGCCAGTCTAAAAATAGATATGTCGAATATTATTAGCTCTTAATAATATTTGGACTCTAAACATTATTTCAGTTAGAACTCATGTGACAGAGTTTGGTGGAGTTGGAGAAGTAGTTGGTGGAGTTGTATTTAGTTTAACTCAGTTAGACTCAGTTGAGCTAGTTGTATCTTGTATAACTGATTGATACACTAGTGAGAGTGGAGTGAATTAATTAGTTAATTAATTCACTAAATAATAACACATTAATCAACTGAAGAATACACCAGTTAACTACAGTGAATGGCAGTTTCAGTGGAGACTAGTGGAGAGATAGGTGAAAGAGCAAGTGTGACTATCAGTTGTGACTATAGTGATGCATTGATTGCATCCAACACTCAGTGGAGATTCCAATGAGGATTGCATGAGCAAGGCTAGAGAAATTAGAGTTCATTCAGAGCCATTCTTGAGTAGGGATTACACAGTAGAGGTAGGCTAGTAGGTGGCAAATATTGGTGCATGGATTTGCAAGATCGGGCCTGATTAGTGTGTAGCGATTGTATTGTACTGAGAGCTTGATATGATCAGATTTATATGAGGATTGTTACATGATCTCTATGACATATATTATATACAGATAGTTGGGGTTTTCAGCTGCAGGCTTTCCCGTTAAACAACTGTGTTAATGTGTGTGAATTTTTTATTGTTTCATGTGTGCATTGCAATCTTGATTTGATTTCCACAAATGATTAATGGTGGAATAGATTATGTATTTTTCATGAAGTTAAAATAGTGTGAGATCGGAGAATATTGGACATATAACACATAAGTTATATAATTTCTATAGACTTGGTGAGCCTAGCTCTTCTAGGACTTCCCAAGAGTTGGAATAGTTATCAAGACTCTATCAATGGGAGGGAGAAGCTTCCAGATTGGGAACGACTTTGGTTGGATTTGGTGCAAGAGGAGTTTAGATGGGATACCAGAGATGGATCTTCATCAAAGAATAAATATGAAGAAGATTGTGCATTGGCTACTGTTGGGCCTCAAAATAGTCCCTATTTTCACTCCATTATTCATCAATATCTTCACATTTTACCTTCATGTCACCTCCATTCCACCTCCATATCATTACATTCACTTCATTATTGGGTCATAACTATGTTTTTCCAAAGTTTATTAATTCTTAACATTTTAAAGTGAATTTATGGCTAAAACTTAGAAAATAATATGCTTATACGTATGCCTAACAATTAGCATGAGTTTGTTGACATGTGTAGGCTCAAAGGAAGCTTCCAAGACACCTTTATGTGGCCTTGGATGATCAAATTCGAAGTTAAGAAGATAAACCTCATGGAAAAGATCACGGAGGAAATCATGGAGGATAGGGTTATGTGTCTAGATGGTTAGAGATATTAGTGGATGATCATTATGAGTTTGTTACTCCTCTCATTGTATAAATAGGAGTACCTCCTCCATTCCAAGGGGAGGACTCTTAGAGCATTATATCCAATTGATGATGGAATAGAATAAAGCTTCATTTTTCATATATTTCCATTATGTAGTTTTAGATGTAAATTGTGTTAATGTAGAATATGAATTTATGGAATTTATGTAGTTTTAGATATAAGTTTCCTTAATGTAGTATATGGAATAATTTGTCTTGTTCTTAAGAGAATTGAGCTCACTCTAAAAAGGATGAGAGAAACATTTTATTTCATATTAGATTTTGTTTCATTTCATTGCTTAGATGTTTAAGGATTTGTTTGTGATTGATGAATGAGTTTTAAATTAGAATCTTATCAACATGTGAGAGGATATCCAAGGGTCTAAGTTAGGCTCTCTCTCTATTCGATTTGCATGATAATTGAAATTCATTCTTTTTCTTTTATGTTTCAAGTCATTTCATTTCTTATGCTTATGAATGGATCTTAGTTTAGTTTGGATTAGTATATGAGAGAACAATCAAAAGACTAAGTTAGTCTTTCTCTCTCTTTGAATCTGAACAACAATTAAAGTTCATTCTCTTGTCTTTATTTCAAGTTTCTGGTTTTATGAATGATTTCTCTATGATACTGTAAGGAAGGACAACCAGGACCTCCTAAGTTAGGAGCCTCTTCCCTTGCATATTATATTGAATCATAAACAATTTAGTTAGACATAGAGTTAGTTGCCTACTCCTGCATATATATTGCTGGCACCATCACAAGCTCACGAGTTTCCCTGGTCGATAATTTAATGTAGCAATTTGTTCAAATAAATTGCCCAACATTTTGGCGCCGTTGTCGGGGATGGTGCTAAGGGATTAGGCATTAGAAATTTAATTTAGTACTAGTATTTTTCTTTAGACAAAATAATTTGTGAACCCTGGTGACAGCAGGATCTTCACAAAGGAGTTTAAGTTTGAATTTTCTGATGTTTCAATGTTTAGCTAGTTTTAAATTTCGTCATTTCAAAAACACCCCCCTGCATAAATAAAAACAAATCAAGCGATGAGTATGCTCTCTTCCTGCGCTTTGTGCGATCAGGAAGATCAGAAAATCAATTGATTTATTCAAATAAAAAATACTCTTGCTAGAAAATTAATCTGCGATATGACAATAAAGAATTTTGTGATAAAAAAATTAGTTTTCTTTTAATTTTAGTTTAAAATAAAAATTAAAAAAAAAATTCCCACAAAATAATAATAATATGTATATCATATATATATTATTATTATAAAAAAAATTAATTTAAAAAAAAAAAAAAAAAAATTCAACTTAAATAATAAATTAAAAATTTATGTTTTTAATTTATTGTTTAATGAAACATCTTTAAAAAATTTAGATAAAATCTAGTTTTAGTTTTAATTTTAATTTTAATAAAAACAATAAAAAAAAACAAAACACAACAAAACGCATTCAATTAAAAAAACAAACAAAACAAAACATAGAATTCACAAAACATAGAATTCACTGGGGCTACTGTTCGGAGCTCTTACTCGGGTTTTTCCTTGTCTCGAAAGTGCTGAGAATCCATTCATTCGTGAATCTTATTTTTTTTCTTTCGAATGCCATCCATGGCGAATTTTAGAGGATTTCTCGTTTTATTTCTTGCAGCACTGCAACTGTTTATTATGGAACCGGCCTACTGTGATTGGGAGAACGATTTCACGGGCTTTGAGGAGAGGTCGACTCAAAAACCGGAGGGGATCCCTAAATTTGAGCGGATCCCTAAGCTAGCAGCTAGCGGAGGAAATGTGATTGTAGTATCTAAGACGCCAGGTCAAGGTGGTTTCAGTACGATCCAGGCCGCCATCAATTCAATTCCAGCGAGGAACCAGCAACCTGTCACCATCCAAGTCAATCCCGGAATTTATAGGGAGAAGAGATTCAATATTATCCTTGATGTTGCGCAGGCTCTGGCATTTCTGCACCTTGAATGTGATCCGCCCATCGTTCATGGAGATGTAAAGCCCAGCAATGTGATATTGGATGGCAATTTCAGTGCTCGTATTGCGGACTTTGGACTTGCAAGACTCAAGAGCGATGATATGTATTTATATCATGATATGTTCAGCGGAGACCTTGGAAGGAGCCAAGAGCTAATGGGTAGAAGCCAAGACCTTTTGAAAAGCCAGGAACTTGCCAAGATCATGGGGTCGAAATTGGAATTAGCTTCAGATGATGAAAGTAAAACAAAATATAAGCAAAAATATCACGTTGGAGGAAGCATTGGGAGAAAGATGGATGTCGTCGCTGTAGACAGTGATAAGCCCACAAAAGAGCAGCCTGAATCCTCTGCACATGATGTAGATGCTAATGAAATTCATGCCAAGGGGAAGGAAATTGTTTCCGAGAAAATGAGTGCTTCTGGATCTGCAAAGCTTCATCACCTGTTTGAAGCTGATCGGGAATGGCCCTACCCACCATCAGAAGAAAGACCTGATTGGTGGAGTAAGGAGCTGCAGGCAGTGACTTCGGGCAACCATAACAAGGAGATTCAAAAGAAGAAATCATGGAGTAGAGATTGGTTGTCATGGAAACATGATGACAATCGAGAACTTAGCACTAAAGACCATGTGATGAAGTTTATCGGGCATTCCAGGAGCTTGGACAGCATCAAGAGAAACAAGGGAGGAAGATAGTGGTGCGTGTGTTTGCCATGGGCTCTCTCGCTTCCTGTGACAGAGGATCGATAGATCGACTCGAACAAACAAATTAACAGTCACATTAATCAATGGTGACCTTCTCGGAGGCTCCTCCAGGCAACAGCAAGGCCGGAGAAAAGATCTTCAAGACGAAATGCGCGGTATGCCATACGGTTGACAAGGGTGCAGGACACAAACAAGGGCCAAATCTGCATGGGCTCTTTGGCAGAAAATCTGGAGATAGGCATATTGTCTCTGTCTGCTGCATCCACAACATATACAATTGCAGAGACTCCACGGCAATATCGCTCCCACATAGTACGAAACCGAGGCTTCGAAGCCAGTTGAGGAAAGCCTCCCAGAGCCCCATGTCTGTGGCTGTGATCCGACCGAGACTGAGCGCGAAATTCCTGTTGAGATGGGAGCTATTTCATCGCAGCGCCGGATTTAACGACAAAGATATCCATATCATAGACCGTCAGAGGGTAATGTTCTAGTGTTTTCAGCATGGAGCGCCTATGGTTGGATCACCGGCTTCAGCCTGGAAACCAACTGAAAATGCAACACGTTCATATCCTGCCTCAACGAAAAATCTTCATAAGCCTTCAATCCCGTTTTGTTTTGCATTTCTTTTGCATTTATTTTGGTTTGTTTTGTATTTTTAGATTTAATTTGTTTTTGTTATAAATTGTATTTATTTTTATTTATTTTGTTTTGATTTGGTTATTTATTTTTAGTTATAATCTGTGTTAATGTTTGTTATTATAATTATATTAATATATTAATATAATTATAATTTGTTATGTTTGTTATTTAATGTTTGTTAGGTTATGTAATTTTTATTTAATATTTGTATTAATATATTAATGTATTAATATATTAATTATATTAATATATTATATGTTGATATAATCGTATTAATTTTTATAGTTATAGTTTGTTATTATTTGTTTTGTTGTATATAATTGTAATTATGATTTGTTATATATGTTTGTTTGTTATGTTATTTAATTATTAATTAATGTTTGTTATAAAAATTGTATTAATATATTAATATATTAATTGTATTAATTATATTAATATATTAATATGTTATTATAATTCCATTAATTAATAGTTATAGTTTCATATTATTTGTTGTATATAATTGTTATGATTGCTATGTATTTTTCTTATGTTGTTTTATACTAGATATGATATTATGTTTGTTATCATTAAAAAAATAAATAAAAAATAAAAAATTTGTTATGTGTTTTGTGATTGTTTTGAAGGATTTGAGGGGCGAATATTGGCATTTTATAAAGTGAAGAACATTGGCATAAAAAAAACTTTGGTGATATGCATATTGAGAGAATAATGGAACTGGATGAAACCGCAACAGTTGGTACAAGGGAAAAATAAAAAAAATAAAAAAATAAACACACTTTTCACAAAATTCACGCAGATTTGAAAATAAATAATGGAACACTTGGAAACAAATTTTGAGAATAAATTTATCAAACATTTGGAGGATTCTATAGATAATGATTATCTTGTTTTGATAGCATCAAGATGGCATAAACTCATCACATGGTTCTTGTATGCTTTACAGAACAGAATTGCGAAGCACATTTCATGAGTTATCTGACAAGGGAGTATTATTTTTCATGGTTATTTTTAAGAATGGATTGATTTTAATGTCATGATTAAGTCAATTTCAACACCTTTGATTGTCCTTAACTTGTTTTATTTGGTATAAAATTTTTTGCGTAAGAATCATGAAGGAACTGGCCATTCCTTCTTGAACACACTTATGTTTCTTTCTGCCAAGTTTTTTTTTTTTTACAGGTTACAGGACGACAAAGCGATCATTACGGAGACTACATTGTGACGACAATTAGTCTTCCAAAGACTAAATTCATGAAAAATTCTCAAGACAAATCCATCTCCACAACCATTACCTTCCACCTCCCTTTCTGAAAAGATTTTGAATCCCATCAATTGTACATCTATAAAGCATACCATTTCCATGTCCATTTTTCATAGCAAGAGTTCTTCTTCATTCACCATGCTTCCTAACTCATCAATAAAAACCATTTTCCATTTCCATTTCCCTTTTCATACCATTTTTCATTTCCACCAATAAAACCCTGCTTGAGTCAAAGTTCTAGAGTCTAAGTATCATTGAAAAACACCTAGAGGCTTGCATGCCTTAATGGCAAGTACTCTTGCCAATGAACAATGGGAGTACATTAATATCCCTTGTTCGTTGGATCTTGTAGGTGACTTGACCACGACAAATTTATTCGTACCTACAAAGATGTGTTAGGCATCCTGACTCCCATTGGAATCAATGGTGGGAGCTCTTGTGTTGACTAGGGGCATTCATTAACGGCCACTAAGTCAACAACTTCTTGCTATGTTCGACATCAACACATTTAATCACATAGCAAGATTTGTGCCATCGAGCGTTGAAGACTTCAAGACCCATATTTTGCAGCAGATGAAGCCAATTTCCATTCATTGTATTTCCATTCATGGTATTCATTGTATTTCACTTGAGGACAAGTCAATAAATAAGGCTGGGAGGAAAATGTACCTTCTATATTTTGTATACCTTCCAAGCCTTATAGATTTTCAGCCATATTCAGCAAACTCATCGGATTCATCATCCAGCAGCAGATACAACTTTCAGCCATGTTCAGCAGACTCCTCAGATTTTTCATCTAGTAGCAGCGGATCCAGCAGCTGATACGACAATACAAATCCATCTTTCATCCACCATTTTCACAACAGTTTGCAGTCACACATGCACGACTCTCACCTATTTTTGGAAGGGTAAGTTAAGGTATGCTATTTTCTAACTTTTAACCATTAAATTCCTTGAAATGTTAGAATAATAATTTTTGGAAAAAAACTTCACTTCCTTTCCTTTCATTGCCAAAGCCATCCGTTTAATGGGAAGGATACATTTACATACATGCTTTGTCACATTCATATCCACAATTATATATCACATTCTAAACCCACTTACCTTCAAAATATATTTACTATTACATGAGCATACAAATGGCTTTGTCTAAAGTATTTAAAAGTTAATTGGATGCCAATAGAATCATGGTTGTTACACAAGAACCAACCATGATGCATTCCAACAAAAATACTCTGCCACAAAAAGCACATTATCATTATGCAAAGATCATACAATGAACGCAACAAACAAAATATGGTTGAAACACAAGAACCAACCAAGTTGTAGTTCATCAAAATAACGCTTTGCAAAAGTTAAGTAAATGATCTCATGCAGAGTTTAAGCCAAAGCTCAAGTACCAAAAAGTAATGTAATAGATTGCATGAGGACATGCAATACCTTCAGTTTGGGGGTATGTTGGGCCTCAAAATAGTCCCTATTCTCACTCCATTATTCACCAATACCTTCACATTACTTCCATATTACCTTCATGTCACCTTCATTCCACCTCCACATCATTACATTTACCTCATTATTGGGTCATAACTATGTTTTTCCAAAGTTTATTAATTCTTAACATTTTAAAGTGAATTTATGGCTAAAACTTAGAAAATAATATGCTTATACCTATACCTAACAATTAGAATGAGTTTGTTGACATGTGTAGGCTCAAAGGAAGCTTCCAAGACACCTTTATGTGGCCTTGGATGATCAAATTCGAAGTTAAGAAGATAAACCTCATGGAAAAGATCATGGAGGAAATCATGGAGGATAGGGTTATGTGTCTAGATGGTTAGAGATATTAGTGGATGATCATTATGAGTTTGTTACTCCTCTCATTGTATAAATAGGAGTACCTCCTCCATTCCAAAGGGAGGACTCTTAGAGCATTGTATCCAATTGATGATGGAATAGAATAAAGCTTCATTTTTCATATATTTCCATTATGTAGTTTTAGATGTAAATTGTGTTAATGTAGAATATGAATTTATGGAATTTATGTAGTTTTAGATATAAGTTTCCTTAATGTAGTATATGGAATAATTTATCTTGTTCTTAAGAGAATTGAGCTCACTCTAAAAGGATGAGAGAAACATTTTATTTCATATTAGATTTTGTTTCATTTCATTGCTTAGATGTTTAAGGATTTGTTTGTGATTGATGAATGAGTTTTAAATTAGAATCTTATCAACATGTGAGAGGATATCCAAGGGTCTAAGTTAGGCTCTCTCTCTATTTGATTTGCATGATAATTGAAATTCATTCTTTTGCTTTTATGTTCAAGTCATTTCATTTCTTATGCTTATGAATGGATCTTAGTTTAGTTTGGATTAGTACATGAGAGGACAATCAAAAGACTAAGTTAGTTTTTCTCTCTCTTTGAATCTGAACAACAATTAAAGTTCATTATCTTGTATTTATTTCAAGTTTCTGGTTTTATGAATGATTTCTCTATGATACTGTAGGGAAGGACAACCAGGACCTCCTAAGTTAGGAACCTCTTCCCTTGCATATTATATTGAATCATAAACAATTTAGTTAGACATAGAGTTAGTTGCCTACTCCTGCATATATATTGCTGGCACCATCACAAGCTCACGAGTTTCCCTGGTCGATAATTTAATGTAGAAATTTGTTCAAATAAATTTCCCAACAGCTACCAAGGAGAATAAGGGGAAAGGAAAGAAACTCCATTCCAAATTTGAGACCGGTGAAGAAGGCAAGGAGCGCAACATGTCCAGAGTGAAGTGTTTTCACTGTCACAAGCATGGGCATTATGCCACTAACTGTCCACAAAAGAAGAAGAACAAGAAGGCTTCAAGATTTGTAGTTGGTGAGGCTTTTCCCTCGCAATTTGAGCTTGACTTCTCACTGATCGCATGCATGGTGTCAAGTGCGATGGGATCACAGTGGTACTTGGATAGTGGTGCATCTTTCCGCATGACAGGAAACAAATAACTTCTTAGTAGCTTGGAGGAGAAGGACCTCTAGATGCATATCGAAATGGGTGGCGACGGAAGGTATATCGATACTGGGTTTGGTACAGTTACTTTCCAGAGACAGCCAGGTAAACCATTTTTATTAAATATGTAATGCATGTACCAGGCTTGAAGAAAAATTTAGTTTCAGCTGCAATGTTGGAAGATAGAGGCTATGGTGTTGTTTTTCAGTGAATGAAAAACTTTCCTTTAACACAAAGCAATAGGACAAGCCAAGAAGATTGGGATTCCAGTTAAGAATCTCTATAAAATTGATGTAGATGTGATTTCTACAAAGCTTCCAACCATGAGGAAGTGTGAGAAAGCCATGCAATTGTCCCTTGAGAGGGAGCTTGATTTGCATGTAGATGAGGAACTCTTGGTTCCAAAGAATGAACCTCAAGATGTGGAGCAACCACATGCGGAGGATCATGGAGTGGTAAAAACCACTCAAGCAGAGAATTTCGAGCCAGATGGGCAGAGGAAGTGCATGCAGTTATAGCTCCAAGTGTTAGGTGGGGAGACATGAAAGATTAATCCCAAGAAGAAATTTGGTCAAGGTACTAGAGATGGTGCATCTCATGGATCGAACTTGGCTACGAGGAGCCCACAGTACAATAGTAGCAAGATTAATTAGATTGTTGCAGTCAGATGTCAGGAGGAGAAAAATCAGAGTGATATGTGTCAAATACTGGAGCGCAGATCAGAGTTGGCAACATTTCAGAGTGCATGGATGTAGATGTCAGTAACGCAAAGAACCCAGTAGACATTTGCAGTAGATAGCAACAGTCAGAAGACTCTGATGACTGATGAATTATACTGATTCAGTTGTTTGGAGGCTATTCAGTTTTGGAAGTGTTGCATGCAAAGGTTGCATGTGCGAGAAACACTAGAGAAATGTTGTATGCAAGAGTTGCATGTTGCATGCAAGGGTTTCATCTCGCATGCGAGAGGTGCATGTCACATGCAAGGACATTCCTTTCTTGTTGAGAGGGAGTGTTGAAGTTTGCAACAAGAAACAATGAAATTGGCATCTGGAAACAACAAGCAACACCTACACTAAGTGTGGGACCAGGACGTCCAAACAACACCTACACTAAGTGTGGGATGAGGAGGTCCAAGCAGCACCTACACTGTTCTGGGCTAAATTTGGTGCATGTCTATTTTAGTTATCCCTCAATTAAGATGGACAATAAAATGTAATCTAATCTCAAAATAACTTGGAATAGTTAACTAAGTGTGATAAACTCAGTTAACTCATTAATTTCAAGTTGAGGGTAGTTGGTGAGGCATGCAGAGTAATTATAGTTGTAACAAAGTTTGAAGTGTAGTTGTGCAGTAGTTTAATGCATGTTGTAATCAGTTAACTCAATTAATTGAGTTAAACTCAGTTGTGCTAGTTGTAACTATTTCATACACTAGTGAGAGATCAAGTGAATTAAATATTATTTAATTCATAATTAGTGATCTCACATGAAATTGAGGATTTACTATTATTAGCTGGATGCATGTGAGTTCCAGTGGAGACCCTGTTGAGATCTAGGTGAAAGGTAAGTGTGACTATCAGCTATGGTATTAACAGGCTACCTAGGTGTAGATAAAACACCATAGGATGCCCATGATACTCAGCATAGTGTAGGAAGGGTGAAATTCCTTGTGAATAAGGATTGCATTCATCATGAATTGGGTGAGCAAGGCAGACTGAAGATAGGCTGATAATTGGCTAAGTGTTAGCCTGATTTTTTCTGGATTAGTGTGAGACAATTAGTTGAATACAAGAGGGCTCTTGTGAGAAGATTTGTATGTAATTTTTTCATGATTCCTTGTGGAATATACGATATATGATAGAGGGGTTTTGAGAAACAAGCTTTCCCCGGGAAATTATTTTTGTTGTGGCTTGATTGATTCTTCTTTGCTTCATGTGATTGGCGATTGTGTTTTTAATTCCGCAAAATATTTGTAGAAGCGATTCAGTATTTAACTTTAGTACATTGTTAGATCGGATTGAATCCATGATATACATGCTTGTTGTATAATTTCTACGCAGAAATCAACATCTACACTAAAATCAAGGGAGGCATCTAGTGTAAGGTATTAAATAGGATTAGAAATCAACATCTACACTTAAATCAATGCATCTAGTGCAAGCAATCATATAGGATTATAAATCAATATCTACACTAAAACCAATGCATCTTGTGCAAGCAATAAAATAGGAGTATAAATTAACATCTAAATTGAAATCAATGCATCCAATATAAGGTATTAAATAGGATTAGATATCAACATCTACACTAAAATCAATGCAACTAGTGCAAACAATCAAATATGATTAGAAATCAATATCTACATTAAAACCAATGCATCTAGTGCAAGCAATAAAATAGGAGTAGAAATCAAAATCTACACTGAAATAAATGCATCTAGTGTAAGGTATTAAATAGGATTATAAATCGACACTCACACTGAAATCAATGCATCTAGTGCAAGTAACAAGTAGGATTAGAAATAAAGAACTACACTAAAATCAATACATCTATTTTAGTGAAAACCCAAAATATTCATGAATTTCTATATCTAAATTCTATGCACGTATTTGTCTTTGTGTGTCTCTTTATTCTTCCCTCTCCCTCCACTTTCCATTTTGTGTCTATCTCCCTCCCTCTCTCATTCTCTCTCTCCCCCATCCCTCTCTCTCCGCCTCTCCCTCCCTTTCTCTATCTTTCTCTTCTTCCCTCTCCCCCCATGCCATCTATATCTATACCTCCCTCCACATATCCTTATTTGTCTCTCTATCTCATCACCCTAAACACATCTCTCTCTCTCTCTCTCTCTCTTTGTCCCTCCCTTTCTTTTTCTCTCTCTCCTTCCCTCTTTCCCCCTCCATATATATCTCTATTTCCCTTTGTCTCTCCTTCCATATATCTCTATATCATCCTGCACACACACACTCTCTCTCCATATGTATTTATATATCTATCTCTCCCTCTTCCTCTCCCTCTCTACCTATCCCCCCCCCCCTCTCTCTCTCTACCCCCTCCATCTATATCTCTATGTCAATCCCCAAACATACACACTCTCACTCCATATCTATCGAGATATATATCTCTCTCTCTCCCTCTCTCTCTCTCTCTCTCTCTCTCCATGTCTATCTCTCTTCCTCCCTCCTTCTCTTTGCCTCTCTATTTTTCCCTCTCTACCCCCTCCATCTATATCTCTATCTCCCCTTGTCTCTCCTTCTCATCCCAAAAAAATACACACTCTCTCTCCATATATATATATAGCTCTATTCCTCCCTCTTCCTCTCCCTCTCCCTCTTCCCCTCCTATCTCTCTCTCTCTCTCTCTCTCTCTCTCTCTCTCTCTCTCTCTCTCTCTCTTGTCACTCCCTCTCCCTCTCCACCTTTCTCTCTTTATTTATTTCTTCCCCTCCCAACTCCATCTCTCTCTCCTCTCTATCTTCCTTCATGTCTCTCCCTTTCTCTGCCCTCTCCCCACTCAGATAAAATCTCTCTCTCCACCCTCAAACTTTGTCACTATCTCCTTCTCTCTCTCCCCCTCTCTCCCCCGTCCATATAAAAGTATTCTCATTTTTAAGTTATTAAAACCTCGATTTTTTATTAAAACCTAATTTAATCCCTATGAGAATATTTTTAGTAGTAGTGAGGATGGAGGGTTTATATATACCTCAAAAGTAATTATAACCTTTTTTCTTTTAGATTTAATTAAAAAATGTTATAAAATTAAATTAAAATAAAGTATTTGTAATTTTTTTTTTTTAAATAAGTTATTGCTCTTGGGCATGCTGTATTGATAAGCCATAATATTGGCCCATGGTATTGTAACATAATAATTAAAATCATAGATCCATAACATAATAATAAAAAGCATAGATGACCCATGGCATTGATAAACCATGGAATTAACCCATGGTATTATGATTTTCTTCCCTCCTCTCTCTATATCCCTCCCTCTCTCTATCTTTCTCTTATGGGTATTGGCATATGATATTGTAAAAAAATCTATTTAGAAGTAACTAATATCCATGGTAAATATTCATGATTAAAAATCTTGTTATATTGCAAATATTAAATTTTTATCCACTTATTGATTAAATTTAAAGATGGTTATGCAATCATTATTTTGATTTATATGGTAAAATAGATGTTAATTTATAAGTACTATTTCTATATTATATATTTTAAATTGATATATATATTATACTTTCTTTTATCTAAATTTCTTTTCATAGTTTTATTAATAAAAAACAAAATTACAATATAAAAAAATTGAATTTAAAAAAATATCTCACATATCACATATCAAAGCTCACTCTCACACTCACTCATCTAACACTCACACTCATTCATCTAACCTAACACTCACCCATCCACCCTAAACTAAGTTGCCTCTCCACACAATATATATGAATGAAATCCATTAAATATATTTATGGAGAATATTCCTCATGTTTTATTAGCGTCACTGCGCTCTCTCACTCGTGCGCTCAGGGCCCGTCCACCTCTGAAAGCCACCCTTGTCTCTCAAAGCAGGCTTCAATGAGCGACGCTGCCTCGTGCATCCGAGATTCGAGTGGATCAGGGCGTCGTTGGTATGAGCGTGGTTTGATATCAGAGCGATTTACCATATCATCCATGTATCCCTATTTGTTTCTAAGGTTGTATTCAGAGCAAAGAATGCCAACTTATCTCAGGAATCAAGAATCGTCTATCGGTTCTCAACAGGAGCGCAAGGTATATTTGCAATTTCTGAAGAAAACATTGAAGAGTCTCGCTAGCATGTTGGAAATACTCCCAACCACTGCCATGAATAAATATGGCAGCGACCCACTCTTCATTGAATTTTTTTGTTGCAGGGAAGGATGAGGCTCAGAACTCAAATCCACAGATTTTGTTTGCAATCCACTCCAAAATCCAAAACAGAGTATCGAGCCCACTATCTACGTTTAATTTCCATTTTCCGCGTTGAATTACCGTGCCCACACTTTGCCGCTCGCAAATTTTATGTTTTACCCTTAAGCCTTTCGCCAAAGCTATTTCCCCGTTGATGCGATATCGGCGGGACCCACCACTTAACTCTACCGCATTTGCAAACTCGAGAAAACCTTTGTATTCCACCCATTTCCTTAACTTTATGCATTTCACAGTTAATGTTCTTTTCCTCATTTCCGCCTACACTTCAAAACTCTTAGCGATTAACTATTAGGCCTTCACCAAATGTTATTTTCCCACTGATGCTGGCAGGAGCCACAAATCTCACTGCACTTCGCAATGTTTTTTATTTACCTTTTACAGCCACCTACAAGTTAAGTTATCTGCGATGCGATGTAATCGTAAAGGGGTACATGGAAAGCTCAGGAGGATAGTGCAGATCGCACATTACAAAGCTCAGGGGATAGCGCCCACAAGTTAAACAATTTATGGTGCAATGCGATGTGCCACGTCACATCGCATATCGAAAGACTTAAGGTTTTCTCGTGTTCACACCAGTTAAATGTTATAATCGTCAATTTTAGATTTGTGATGGAGGGTTGGATGCGATGTGGTTTCACAGTTGAAAGGCATAAAATTTCAAGTCCATTATTTTGTGTTCTGAATGCGTTTCGTACAATGTTTCGTGTGTAAATAGAAAATTAGAACGAAAGGATGATTTTGTTGTTGAACATCTGATCCAACATTAAATTAAATTAAAATTTTTAGGCTTAGGCCATTTTGTATTAATGTATGTAATTTCATATGTTTTCGTGTGAAGTAATGAATATATGATGTTTGTTCCTCTCCTGTGTTATGCACTCTATCTGTGTATGAATTTTTACTTCCGTGCAATATTACATTCTCTGTGTTGAAAGAGGAACACATCTCCCTATGTTTTATTTTATTCAGAATTTCTAACATGGTATCATATCAGGTCTAGGTTGTTAATGAAAGAACAAGTTTTTACTGAAGAAGTTGAAAGGTTGTTTTGTAGAAGCGGAGTCTCCAACAGTGAGAAAGATTTTACAGCAGTGAGAAGGTTTTGTTACACAGTCAAGATGGTAGTAGCAGGCACAAGCCTGAATAATCCCCAACTACCACAGTTTAATGGGAAGAATTATGATTATTGGGCTTTTAAAATGAAGGCCATGTTCTCCTCAGAAGATATTTGGGAGCTCGTGGAACATGGTTTCCAAGAACCAGCTGATGGAGCAACATATAATGCTTTGACACAAGCACAAAGAGATTTGTTGAGAGAAAATAAGAAGAAGGACTCCAAATCCCTCTTCTATATTTTCCAAGTAGTACATGAGAGTATTTTCCCAAGGATTGCAGCAGCAACAAAGTCTAAGGAAGCAAGGGATACCCTCTAGACAGACTATCAAGGCATGGCAAAGGTGAAGACAACAAAACTTCAAATGCTGAGGAGATTTTGAAACCCTTTGTATGAAAGAGACTAATAATATAGACTCATTCTTTACACATGTGATTGGGTTGGTTACCCAAATCAGGTCTCATGGAGAGACACTTGAATAAAAGAGAATAGTTGAGAAAGTCTTAAGAAGTCTACCATCAAGGTTTGATGCCATAATGGTGGCCATAGAAGAGACAAAGGATCTCTCACAGTTTTCAGTGGGTGAGCTTCATGCATCACTGATTTCTCATGAGCACAGACTGAATAGAGCAACAAACTCCTCATTGGAGCATGCATTCAAGACACAAATGTCTTTTGGTCAAGGTAGAGGTCGAGGAACATCAAACTACTGAGGAAGAGGAAGAAGCCCAGACATAGGTGGAAGAAGCATCCCTACAAGCATAAGTTGAAGGGGAAGAAATCATAATCCAAGCCAAGGATCAAGCCAGAATCAAGCATAGAATCAAGCACAAGGACATAGGTATGATAAATCTCAATTATAATGTCATTATTGCAAAAGAGTATGGCCATTATGCAAATGAATGTAGAAAGAAAAGAAATGACATGGGTAGTAAACCTAGTGTAAATTTTACAAAAGAAAATCAGAACCAAGGAAATGTGTTTTTAAATTGTAATGTAGCACAAGAAAAAAAAGAAGATGTATGGTTCTAGATTCATGGTGTAGTAACGATATGATTGGAAACATAGCAATGTTTTCCAATCTAGATGAAATTGTAAAATCTGAAGTGACAACGGGGATTGATAGCAAGGTCTCTATCATGGGGAAAGGAGGAGTAAACATACTGACAAAGAAGGGAGAGAAGAAGTTTGTGCCAGATGTCTATTATGTAACTGGCCTGAAATGTAGCCTTCTAAGAATTGGACAGCTCGTGCAAAAGGGCTACAATGTGTTTTTAAAAAATTATGTGTGCACAATCATGGATATACCTCCAAGTAGACAGCTCATTGCAAAAGTGCACATGACAAGCAATAGAATGTTTCCTCTCAAGATCAGATCAGACTTGAAGGAAGGAGGTGTTGTTGGAGTTGTCACACAAGAAGTATTTCAAGAAGAAGTGAAATATGAGAACTAGTTATGGCATTTGAGATTTGGGCATCTCAATTTCGGAGGTTTGAACTTATTGCATATAAAAGGCATGATAAAGGGATTACCACTCATAAAGAAACCAGATAGCCTATGTGAAAGCTGCATCTTGGGCAAACAACACAGAGAATCATTTCTAGCATGAAAGAGTATAAGGGAAAAGGCACCTTTGTAGATTGTCCACTGAGATTTATGTGGACCAATGCAAACACCATCGTTAGTTTGAAGTCATTATGTTTTGACATTTATAGACGATTACACAAGGAAGACATGGGTCTATTTCCTAAAATAGAAAAGTAAAGTGTTTGAACAGTTCTACCAATTCAAAGCTCTTATTGAGAAGCAAAGTTAACACTACATAAAAGTGTTGAAACTGACAAAGGTGGGAAATATATCTCCAAAGACTTCCTACGTTTCTGCAGGGAACATGGGATTCACAATCAGTTTACCACAAGGTATACACCTCAACAAAATGGTGTAGCGGAAATAAAGAATAGGACCATCATGGACATGGTAAGGAGTATGCTGAAGGAAAAGCATTTTCCAAATGAGTATTGGGTAGAAGCTATAAATTGTGTAGCTTATATTTTAAATAGATGTCCAACCACAATTGTTATGAAGAGAGTCCCAGAAGAATCATGGAGTGGAACAAAGCAGTTTTTCACTCACATGAGAGTGTTTGGATGTGTGGCATATGCGCATGTCCTGGATTAGTTAAAGAAGAAGTTAGAAAGCAAGGGGGAGAAGTGTATATTTATTGGATACAGTGATGAATCCAAGGCTTACAAGCTCTATAATCCATCAACCAAGAAGGTAATAATAAACATAGATGTTCAGTTCATAGAAGAGGAATCTTGCGATGGAAGTTTAGAGAAGACAGTATATGTGAAGACATGTATTTCACATGAAGATAAAGAGAAATTGATTGCAGAAAATAATTCCTCAACGGTGGCTCCTCCTCCATCTACACAAGCTCAACAGAACACACCGCAAGAAAGAAATAGAATAGCAATGGAAAAACAAGGAAGTGCTTCTCCAAGCACACCACAGGGATCAACAACTCCCTCAAGTTCAAGTGAAACTCCAAGCACATATTTAGTAAATGCAAGAAGACCAACATTCATAAATTTAAGTGAAATTTATGTGCAAGAAGAAGTTGATAATAATGCTAGTCTAAATTCTTTATTTTCTATATTTTTTCATTTTGATGAACCAATCCATTTTGAAGATGCGGTCAAAGAAGAAAAATTGATTGAAGCAATGAATGAAGATATAGGAGCAATAGAAAAGAATGACACGAGAGTTAGTGGACCTCCCATAATGAAAATAAGTTATTGGAGTGAAATGGGTCTATAAGACCAAAAGCAACATTGAAGGCAAGATAGAAAGGCACAAAGCAAGGCTAGTTGTGAAAGACTACAAGCAGCAGCAAGGAAGAGAATATCCGGAAATCTTTGCACCAGTTGGAAGGATGGAAACAGTGCGAACATTCTTGTCTATAGCAGCACAACAAAAGTGGAAATTTTATCAAATGGATGTGAAGTCAACATTCTTTAATGGGGTGTTGAAAGAGGAGGTATATGTGGAACAACCTCCTGGCTATGACATAGAAGGCCAAGAACACAAAGTGTGTATGTTGTTGAGATTCAACAAGATGATGAGCTTAGTGAAAAGAGTTGCCTTCACTAAGTGAGCCCGCAGGCTATTTTTGGCGCAAAGTCTATTTTTAGACTATGTCTATTTTAGACATGTCAATCATATTCTATGAGTTGCAGGATGCTATTTGTGGATGGTTGGTCAAGTTGGAAAAATAGATGGACTTCTATTTTTAGATATATTGGGCGGAATCTATTTTTAGATTTCTAGTCTAAAAATAGATATGTCGAATATTATTAGCTATTAATAATATTTGGACTCTAAAAATTATCTTATTCTCTTGGAGCACGTCAGTTAAGTGCACAGATGTGGCACAGCAGCTGACAGAAGGAATTACACTTTTCCTGAGGGTTTACTAGAGCTAATTCATGGAGACTTTAGTTAGAACTCATGTGACAGAGTTTGGTCGAGTTATAGAAGTAGTTGGTGGAGTTGTATTTAGTTTAACTTAGTTATACTCAGTTGAGCTAGTTGTATCTAGTCTAAATGATTGATCCACTAGTGAGAGTGGTGTGAATTAATTCACTAAATAATAACTCATTAATCAACTAAAGAATACGTCAGTTAACTACAGTGCATGGCAGTTTCAGTGGAGACCAGTGGAGAGATAGGTGAAAGAGCAAGTGTGACTATTAGTTGTGACTATAGTGATGCATTGATTGCATCCACCACTCAGTGGAGATGATGAGGATTGCGCAGTGCAAGCTTGGTGAATTTAAGTTCATTCAGAGCCATTCTTCAACAGGGATTACGCAGTAGAGGTAGGCTAGCAGGTGGCAAAGATTGGTGCCTGGATTTGCAAGATCGGGCCTGATTAGTGTGTAGCGATTGTATTGTACTGAGAGCTTGATATGATCAGCTTTGTATGAGGATTGTTACATTATCTCTATGAAATATATTGTATACATATATTTGGGGTTTTCAGCTTCAGGCTTTCTCGTTAAAAAATTGTGTTCATATGTGTGAATTTTTATTGTTTCATGTGTGCATTGCAATCTTGATTTAATTTCCGCAAATGATCAATGGTGGAATAGATCTTGTATTTTGCATGAAGTTAAAATAGTGTGAGATCAGGAGAATCTTGGACATATAGCACATAAGTTATATAATTTCTACATGGTATCTGAGGCAGTATTGATCATAGGATATTGCAATTATTGAAGCGGTTGAGTTTTGTGCTGGTGGAATTCGAATTTGCTGCAGTGTTTTCTTAGTGTCGAAGCTGAGCATTCATTGAAATGTCTTTCAACGGATTGCGATTAGAGTATGCCCTTGATTGCAGCTCGAATTATATTGCATGGAAGGACAGGATGGAGGCGATGTTGGATGATAATGGGTTGAAGGAGTTCATTGATACTCATATTCCAAAGCCTGGTTCTAGCGATGCAGCTGCATTTGACGCATGGCAAAAGAAGGTAGCAAAGTGTTGAAGAATTATCTTGGAAGGTGTGAAGGATCACATTATGTCTAGCCTTCATGGTAAATCCACTCCATTCTTAATGTGGAAGGCTTTGACAGACTTGTTCCAAAGCAGAAGCGACCAGAGGAAGTTGGCGCTTAAAGACAAGCTCAGAAAAATAAAAATGGAGAAGGGCGACAATATTCCAAAATATCTCACGAAGTTTGTCCACTGTAGGGATGAACTGGGAAGTGTGGGGATTACTGTTGATGATGAAGAATTGGTGAGCTTGGCTCTCCTTGGGCTTCCGAAGAGTTGGCATAGCTACGAAGAGTCTGTCAATGGACGGGAGAAACTGCCGGGATGGGAGCGACTTTGGTCGGATCTTGTGCGGGAGGAGATAAGGCGAAGTACCAGGGATGGCTCTTCATCGAAGAATGAAGATGAAGAGAATTTCGCTTTGGCTGCCAAAGCAAGGAAAGGAAGGGGGAAGAAAAATCCTTCTCGTCCCAGGGTGAGCAGAAGCGGGGACTGTCCAGGGTGGAGTCACTTGCTATCTGGCACTCTGGATGTGCCCTGCCACTAATTTTCCACAAAAGAAGAAAAATAAGCAGGCTGCTGGATCTGCAGCTACAGAGGCCTTAGCCTCGCATTTTGAGCTGGATTTTTCTTTGATCGCATGCTTGGTTTCAAGTGTGATGGGATTGGTGTGGTTTCTTGACAGTGGTGCGTCTTTCCATATGACCGAAGACAAATATTTGTTTAGTGATCTGGATGAAAAGTATCTTGGAGTGCACATCGAGATGGGCAATGATGGTAGATACAGTGCGATTGGTATCAGGACCATTTCATTTGAGAGGGAGTCTAGTAAACCTTTCATATTGAAGGATGTCATGCATGTTCCAGGATTCAAGAAGAATCTGATCTCTGTGGCGATGTTGGAAGATAAGGGTTATGATGTTCTTTTTAGCGAGGGAAAAGCCTTCTTGTGCAGTAAAACAACTGGTCAAACTAGGAGGATAGGGATTCGAGTTAATAATATTTATCAAATGCAGGTAGATGGTTGCGCAGCAATGGCAGCAAAGTAGAAGGAGTGGTGAGCCGGGATGAGGGTGAATTGTGGCACAGGAGATTGGGCCATCTTCACCATGGCGCTTTGAAAATTTTGCAGCAAATTTCTATTGGGCTTCCCAAAGGTACACTTGTGCAGTCAGATCAGTGCAAGGGATGTACCTTGGGAAAATTTGTGAAGACCACTTTTCATGAGAAGGATAGTCGCGCCACGATGATCCTAAAGAGAATTCACATAGACATGTGTGGACCTTTCTCGGTTGCTTCAACAGAAAAGCATAGGTATTATGTGATATTTGTTGATTAATTTTCTCATAAGTGCTGGATCTTCTTCATGCAGAAGAAGAGTGAGACATACTCAAAGTTCTGTGAGTTCAAGGCACTGGTTGAGAAAGAGTCGGGGAAGAAGGTGAAAGCTCTAAGGAGCGATAATGGTGGTGAATACATCTCTGGCGAATTCAAAGACTTCTGTAGCAAAGAAGGAATTCGAAGAGAACTCATAGCGCCTCATAACCCATAGCAAAATGGGGTTACACAGAGGAATAATAGAACAATCGTGGGTGCTGCATGGGCGATGTTGCATGATTAGGGCCTTCCCATACACTTGTTGGCTGAGGCATGCAACACTGCGGTTTATGTGCAAAACCGTTGTCCTCATAGAGTACTTGGCATGAGTACACCCGAAGAGGCGTTTTCTGGTAAGAAGCCTGATATTTCTCATTTGAAGATTTTTGGCTCACCTATTTAAATTCATGTGACGAAGGATGCCAGGAAGAAGCTGGAGCCGACCATAGAGGTTGGGATATTTTTTGGGGAACACAGAAACACCCCACAATTATTATGTGTATTTTCTAGACAGTCAGATGATTGTCGTGTGACGGGACATCAAATTTCATGAGGAGAAAGCCATGAAGTTGTCGCTTGAGAGGGAGCTACACTTGCATGCAGATGAGAAGCTACTTGTTCCTAAAGATGAGCCTTAGGATGTGGATCAGCCATAAGAGGAGGTTCATGGAGTGGAAGAAACCACTCATGCATCGCCAAACATCAGAGGGTGGAAGCACACTATAGAAGCTGAGCGACTGAATCTTGATGCAACGCAGAATGTAGGAGCCCCTACATCACAGCGCAGATAGAGATAGTCACCTAACCGATTTACTGGATACATGGCTCTGATGAGCAAGTGTATCATGACATAACCATCTTATTTCTAGGAAGCTGTGGAGGATCCCGCATGGGTAGATGCCATGGTGGAAGAATATGATTCGATTGTCAGAAACAGTGCATGGGAGATTGTCCCAAGGCCAGAAGTGAAATCAGTGGTAGGTTCGAGATGGATCTACAAAGTGAAGCAAGCTGCTGACGGGAGCATCGAGAAGTACAGGGCAAGATTTGTTGCCCGGGGCTTCTCACAGATCAAGGGGATTGACTATGAAGAAACTTTTTCACTTGTCGCAAGGTATTCTTCCATACAGACCATCCTTGCTCTCTCAACGCAGATGGGTTGGCACATTCATCAGATGGATGTGAAGACTACGTTCCTCAATGGAGTCATTGAGGAGGGGGTGTACATTGAGTAGCCTTAAGGATTCAAAATCTTCAGCAGCGAGTCACATGAGTGCAGGCTCAAAAGAGCGCTGTATGGGCTGAAACAAGCACCTCGTGCTTGGTACACACTGATAGACAGTTATTTCACCAAGAGTGAGGCGGATCCGAACCTATACCAGATTGTGGTGGAGGGTAAGTTGTTGATCATTGTGCTTTATGTAGATGATTTAATACTAACGGGTGATGAACTGTTGATACAATCATGCAAGGCAGATCTTGCAAAGGAGTTTGAGAGAAGGACTTGGGCCTCCTTCATTATTTCCTAGGATTGGAAATTTGGCAGTGGAAGGGTGGACTTTTTGTGTCTCAAGGAAAGTATGCCTGGGAGATATTGGAGAAGTTTCACATGCAAGGCTGCAAGCCTATCGACACTCCTATTCCTAGTGGTTGGAGGAAAGAGGCTGCTACATCGACAGAGGTAGTGGATGCCACTGTTTATTGACAGTTGGTTGGTTCGCTCATGTATTTAGTCAATACATGACCGGACATATGCTATGCTGTGAACCAGCTTTCACAAGCGATGGCTAAGCCTACCAAGCTCTTTTGGAATGCAGATAAGCATGTCCTGAGGTATCTTAGGGGCACATCTAGATATGGACTGTGGTACAGACAGTCGAATGAGGTGAAGCTACATGGCTTCACAGATGAAGATTGGGCAGGGAGCCCAACGGACAGAAAGAGAACATCTGGAGGGATTTTCAATATCAGATCTACAGCAGTTTCTTGGTACAACAAGAAAAAAACATCCGTGGCACTCATTTCAGCGGAGACCGAGTACATGGCAGCAAGTTTGGCTGCATGCAAGGCTATATGGATGAGGAAGATCCTGGTCGGGTTGTTTGGTTCTCACTTAGATCCTACTATGATATATTGTGATAATCAGAGTTGCATTAAACTCTTGGTTAATCTAGTATTTCATGATATATCTAAACATATTGACATCCGGTACCATCATATCAAAGATTTTGTGTAGCAGAAGATCATGTTACTTTCTTACATTCCTACGGAGGATCAAGATGCAGATATTCTGATGAAGGCGCTCACCAGGAGAAAATTCGAATACCATAGAGACAGGATCGGGGTGGCAGATAATCCCTATCTCGTTGAGAGGGAGTTTTGAGATTCAACAAGATGATGAGCTTACTGAAAAGAGTCGCCTTCACTAAGTGGGCCCGTAGGCTATTTTTGACTATATCTATTTTTAGACATGTCGATCATATTCTATGAGTTGCAAGATGCTATTTGTGGATGGTTGGTCAAGTTGGAAATATAGATGGACTTCTATTTTTAGACATATTGGGCGGAATCTATTTTTAGATTTCCAGTCTAAAAATAGATATGTTGAATATTATTAGCTCTTAATAATATTTGGTCTCTAAACATTATCTTATTCTCTTGGAGCACTTCAGTTAAGTGCACAGATGTGGCACAGTAGCTGACAGAAGGAATTACACTATTCCTGAGGGTTTACTGGAGCTAATGCATGGAGACTTCAGTTAGAACTCATGTGACAGAGTTTGGTGGAGTTATAGAAGTAGTTGGTGGAGTTGTATTTAGTTTAACTCAGTTATACTTAGTTGAGCTAGTTGTATCTAGTCTAACTAATTGATACACTAGTGAGAGTGGTGTGAATTCATTAGTTAATTAATTCACTAAATAATAACTCATTAATCAACTGAAGAATACGTCAGTTAACTACAGTGCATGGCAGTTTCAGTGGAGACCAATGGAGAGATAGGTGAAAGAGCAAGTGTGACTATCAGTTGTGACTATAGTGATGCATTGATTGCATCCAACACTCAGTGGAGATGCCAATGAGGATTGCGTAGTGCATGCTTGGTTAATTCGAGTTCATTCAGAGCCATTCTTTAGCAGGGATTGCGCAGTAGAGGCAGGCTAGCAGGTGGCAAATATTGGTGCATGGATTTGCAAGATCGGGCCCAATTAGTGTGTAGCAATTGTATTGTACTGAGAGCTTGATATGATCAGCTTTGTATGAGGATTGTTACATGATATCTATGACATATATTATATACAAATAGTTGGGGTTTTTAGCTTCAGGCTTTCCCGTTAAACAATTGTGTTCACATGTGTGAAATTTTATTGTTTCATGTGTGCATTGCAATCTTGATTTAATTTCCGCAAATGATCAATGGTGGAATAGATTCTGTATTTTGCATGAAGTTAAAATAGTGTGAGATCAGGAGAATCTTGGACATATAACACATAAGTTATATAATTTCTACATATGTTGAAGAAAATTCTTTATGAGTTGAAGCAAGCACCACGAGCATGGTACAGCAAGAGTGATGCTTACCTAATAGACAATGGGTTTGACAAGTGTGATGGTGAACCCACACTCTACATCAAATACAATGACGGTAAAATTCTTATTATTGTTTTATATGTAGATGATTTGATTTTTACAAGCAATGATGTTTCTCTCATTGTTGATTTTAAAGCAGTCATGAAAAGTGAATTTGAAATGACTGACTTGAGTTTGCTAAGATATTTTTTGGGCATAGAAGTAAATTAAACAAAAAAGGGGATTTTTATCTCCCAAGAAAAGCATGTTGAAGGAGTTTTAAAGAGGTTCAATATGCAGAATAACAAGCCATCATCAACTCTAATTGTCATGGGGTTGAAGTTGAGCAAGGAAGATTGTAGCAAGAATTTCAACCCGACATTGTACAAAAGCATAGTTGGCAGTCTAATGTATTTAACTGCAACTAGGCCTGATATAATGTATGCAGTAAGTTTGATATCCAGATTCATTGAGACACCCAAGGAGACTCATTGACAAGCAGCCAAGATAATTTTAAGGTATGTGAATGGAACGAAGGAGTATGGTGTTCTATACTCCTCAACTAATAATTTTAAGTTGATCGGTTACACTGACAGGGATTGGGCTGGAAGTGTAGATGACAGAAAGAGCACATTAGGGTATGCCTTTCAGTTGGGATCGAGAGTCATTTCATGGGCTTCCAAGAAGTAGCCAATAGTTTCATTATCAACATCATAAGCTGAATATGTAGCAACAACAACAATAGCATGTCAAGAAGTTTGGATCAGAAGGATGCTGAGGGATTTATGTCATGAACAAGACAAAGGAACCACAATATTTTGTGACAACAACTCAACAATTGCATTGTCAAAGAATTATCTTTTCCACAAGAGAACAAAGCACAGTGATTTCAAATACCATTTCATAATGGAATTAGTTAACAATGGTGAAATTTTTTTGTAGCATGGCAAGTAAGAGGAGAAATTTGCAGATATCCTCACAAAGCCATTATGATATAGAATTTTTGTTTATCTCAGACAATGTCTCGGAATGATTGATGGTAGCAGTTGTGATTAAGGGGGAGTGTTGGGAATACTCCCAACCATCGCCATGAATAAATGTGGCAATAGCCCATGCTTCATTGATTTTTTTTTTGCTGTAGGGAAGGACGAGGCTCAGAGCTCAAATCCATAGATTTTGTTTGCAATCCACTCCAAAATACAAAACAGAGTACCAAGCCCATTCTCTGCATTTAATTTCCATTTTCCGCATTGACTTACCGTGCCCAAACTTCGCTGCCCACAAATTTTATGTTTTACCCTTAAGCCTTTCGCCAAAGCTATTTCCCCGCCGATGCGATATCGGCGGGACCCGCCACTTTCCTCTACCGCATTTTCAAACCCGAGCAAACCTTTGTATTCCACCCATTTCCTTAACTTTATGCATTTCACACTTACCGTGATTTTATGCATCACTGCCTGCACTTCGCAACTCTTAGAGATTAAATCTTAAGCCTTCACCAAATTTTATTTCCCCGTCGATGCGATCTGGCAGGACCCACAAATCTCACCACACTTCACAAATCTTTCCACTTACCTTTTAGGTCGCCCGTAGCGTGCACTTCACAAATTTTTTTATTTACCTTTTCCAGCTGCCCGCAAGTTAAGTTATTTTCAATGTGATGCAATCACAAAGGGGCACGTGGCAAGATCAGGAGGATAACACAGATCGTATGTTGCAAAGCTCAGGGGATAGCGTCCGCAAGTTAAACAATTTATGGTGCGATGCGATCTGCCACGTCACATCGCATATCGCAAAACTTAAGGTTTTCTCGTGTTCGCACAAGTTAAATGTGATAATTGCTGATTTGCGATGGAGGGACGGATGCGATGTGGTTTCATAGTTGAAACCCATAAATTTTCAAGTCCGCTATTTTGTGTTCTGAACATGTTTTGTACGTTGTTTCGTGTGTAAACATCAAATCAGAACAAAAGGACGATTTTGTTGATGAACGTCTGATCCAACATTAAATTGCATTAAAATTTTCAGGCTTCGGCCATTTTGTATTAATGTATGTAATTTCATATGTTTTCGTGTGAAGGAATGAATAGATGAAGTTTGTTCCTCTCCTGTGTTATGCGCTCTGTCTGTGTATGAATTTTTACTTCCGTGCAATATTGCATTCTCTGTGTTGAAAGGGGAACACATCTCCCTCTGTTTTATTTTATTTAGAATTTCCAACATGGAAAAAACGAAAAATGGGTAGATAATTCGCAGAGTGGGCGCGGTTCTTCCAAGAGGGTTGTAGATAACTCACAGAGCGGGTGGGGTTCTTCGAGGAGGGATGTAGATAACTCACAGAGCGGGCGAGGGTATTCTATGAGTGTTGTGGAGGAGAGATGGGGTCTTATTACTGCATAAGCAGCTACCAAGTAGCTTGACTCAATGCTGCTAGAATGCTTAGTTGAGTGCTAACAATTGCTTTGCATTGCAACCCTTTTGATGAAATTTTTTTGGATAGTAAATCTAAAGAAACCACAACCACTACAGGTTAGCATTTGTTGAAATATTTCAGTAAATAATCTGCAAGCAAGAATTGTTGACTGGATTATACTAACTCTAATGTTGCAAGATTTGGGTTGAGAGCAATGATGAGTTTTTGAGACAAGGAGGTAAAGGAGCACTAGGGTACCGAGAAAGAAGGAAACGTTGCCACTGAAAGGAACTGCCCTTCATCCCTTGATGTGATGTTCAAGAAGCTGATATTATATAGCAAAGCCTTTAGCTGTTAGGCCAACTACTACAACTAGACCTGTGAGGAACTTTTGGCTTCATTGACAGCCATGAAACTCTGCCTAAATCTGCATAACTTTTGAGCTACCATAGTTTGGCAAAAAAGAAAAATGACAGTTGTGATTAATTTTTAGCAATAGTGAGAAAAATAGCAGTGTGATTGCTTTTCAGCAATAGTAAGAAAAATAACAGTGTGATTGCTTTTTCAGGAATAGTTTATTAATCAGCCAAATTGACAATTGCATTATTTATAGAACAAATAAGCTATGTGGTACACTTGCCCAGGTGTGTTTTATAATAATCTTGTCTAGGGGTGGGATTCCACCATTAAAAAAAAAAATCCTGCTATGGGTTTCCATTGTCCTATGGTAAAGAAAACCAAAATCCAGTTGCCAACTCGTAATGATTAACTCCAACGTGCATTTTGATTACTGAATGGGCAACTTGTAGTGCTCAAAATTCAAAGCCATCTGATTTAATAATTAATTACTCTTGCTAGTTCACCGAATTACTTTTAAGGGTTTGATGATGAGTTCACTTTCCAGTTCACAAAAGGTTGTGATAGTAAGGTAGCACATGTTGGGGACCTAATCACGACCATATATGAAAAAACCATTTCCAAAGTGATTGAGTTGTTACTTGAATGAGAAAAATGGTTCAAAAACAAGGTTGTCGATAAGCAGTTGAGCATGACATTTCGCATGCCCGAACATCAAAAGGTTGATTGGGCGAAAGGTGTGCCTCATTCTTGGATTAGGGAAGAATGGTGTAGTCTCTTATTTGTCTTTCAGAAATTATGACTTGTGAAGGAAGGTATGCAATTACATTCTTATATCATATCAGCTTGTTGTTCCACTTTGCTCAAAATCATAAAATAAATTTTCCCTACATTCTATGAAAGAGTTTGTAGAAGATGTGAGCGAAGGTCCAAAAGACCCATAAAAACCCTTATTCTAGTCTTTACCACTATGAACTTATAAAAATATAAATTGAAGATAAGTTAAATATTAGAAATGATAATTGGGTTGACGTCCTAGGTCAAAATGGGTTTACTTTGCCACTGTAGTTCCTGAAGAACCAAATATATTCAATGTAGTTCTTGAAGAACCAAATATTTGGCGTAACCTTGCTAAAATATTTTCTTTCTTGACACACTAAGAGATCAAGGAAAAGGAAGGTTAATGGGGTACAATAAAAGCATTTATAGTTCATACTCTAATCACTAATCGAGGAATTACGTGCAATATGGCAAATGGGGTAAAAATTGGTCAGCATTATTCTACTCCCCAAAAGAGCTTGGAATTGTAGGCAGTCATCAATTTAGATCATGATCAAAGGGAAGAAGAGACAATACTTAACACTCATGGTGCCTCAATAAAGAATAGGATAAATCTTCCGGGGTTGAAGAATTCATTCCTATGGAATATGCTTCTGAAATTAAGGCGCCTGTAGTAAAAAAGAATGCAAAAAAAATTTCGTGAGTCTAAGTTAAAACCCATTCCAAGTTAAAATCCATACAGTAGAAATAAATGCAAAATCTACTTATAAGTATGAGTTTGAACCTCTATATTAGAACAAATGATGTGAAGAAACATATCTCATTTCACTACTTTAAAATTCTTTAATGACTCGTATCTAAGGGATTGACTCATTTCTTGTGCACTTTTGTGTGAATAATGATATAAAAATAAACACTATTACATAATTAGTATTTTAGAATAGTTTTAATTATTTTAAATCTCTGGGCCCTTTTCACATAATATTGATTAAATTTTAAATGATTAAAAATCAAATAATTAGCTTCATAATTGGATCCCTTTTACCTGGAAGTCGTATTAAATATTGATGTTCTTGGCATGTGAATACGATTTAGAAGAAAAATGAAGTTATGGCGACGCTATTTAATTTGATCTATTTATTATGTTAATCTTCACTAAAAGTTAAATTTGATTTATGTTATTGAAAGGGTTAGAATAGTCCATAATAATTGTTAAGGGATTATAAAGTGTATTGTTAAGGGATTTTTTTGTGTGATAGTTGCTAATAAAAAAGTATGTAGATTAGTTAATCAAAAAAAATATATGCATAGTTTGGGTGGGCGTGAATATTAAGAACATTCCTAAGAAGTTATAATTTCAAGTTTATAGGGAAATAAAGTATGTACATATTTATATATTTTAATAGTTAAATTACTAGATGGAAGTAGGTTTTTTTTGTTCTATAAACAAAGAAATTTTATATACCAATGTAGTATTTGAATTGGTTGTGATTTGAATTGGTTGTGATTTTAAAATTAGATTATTGTTGTTGTTGTTGTTGAGCGAGAGCTCTCCAACCCTGTATGGTAGAGGCATTGTAATGTAATGTTTAACATTTTAACTAAGTCAAAGTTCCAGCACCTGGATATATTTGATCTCTCTCAGCACTTGGTAGACCAGTTATTATGAAATGCAAAAATAACCTATAAATTACAAAATGGTAATAAAAACTTATTTACAATTAAAAAAAAAAAAAAATCCATATCATAAAATTAGAAACATCAAACACACATGTATGACGAAAGTGTCACAATAATAATATAATCTTGTTTTATTGAGGAGAAACTTCTAATGCTCAAGGGTACAAAAAAAATATTCGTTGATTCACAATACCTTCCTCATGGACCTACCCCTTCAGCCATGATATTGGTTAGAGGGTCTCTTGCAACGGGGTCTCTTCCGACTCATGTTGAGAGAAAATTGGAAGAAGTATTAAACTTAATGCAGGTCACTCTAAACATTTTGTCTTTGGAATATTATTAGGGAAAGCTAAACTCCTTAGAGAAGAAAAAGGCTAAGCACCTTCCATTTCCATTGTCACTATACATGAAAGAATGAAGGAACCCATCTAAGTTCTTTGAGATATATTAGAATCGTCCTTTAATTTGATAATAGGAGGAGCATATGTATACGGAATTATGTAAAGTGCTTTCAAGAATGTGATGTGTTGATTCAATGTGAACCTAATTGGAAACAAGATATTATGCGTTGAATAATTTAATTTGAAAGAAATAAATATATTTTTGTGAAAAATAAATAAATATAATCCAACTAAAATTTAGAACAAATTTAAAAAAAAAATAGATATAACGAAAATATTCTACAATAGTTTGAGTGATGGGTAAATTATACCAGCCTGACGTCTTTGACTTCTGTAACTCATGGCCGTTGATCTGAACAGTGGTAGCAAGGGGAATTCCGAGATGGGCGGTGGAAATAATCATGTAGCCGAAACTTGAACCCTTCACATTGTCACGGCGCGAGGTAGTTTGACTAGAAGACAACGACACTGTATCTCACCGTTCATCTCTTCGTTGCGCATTTCAATTGGTTCCGAAGGAAAAATAAAAAGAAAAAGAAAATGGGTAAACTAGATTTTAAAATTCTCATTTTGTTTTTGAAAATTTAATTTGGAAATAAGATATTCAATGTGTATATACTATCTTTTTTATATTTTAATTTTAAGCTTTTTTTTTTTTAATTAATGATGGTTAATAGTTTTAGCATCTTAATCCAATAAGATGTAATAATCCACATAAAATAACATATTTTTTGAATATGAATAATATATTTAATAAATATGAATAATAAATAAATAATTAATGATATAAGTTAATTTGTTTAATGAATATGAATAATAATAAATTAATGATATAAGTTAATTTGTATTAGAAAGTATTAATATTTTTTAATTTTAATTTTTGAAAAAATATTTAGTAAGTGGTGATAATAAAATTTAACGAAACTTGTTGGGAATGATTTTATTACATCTGATTATTACTGAATAAAATTTTAAATATATTTTGAATTTATTTTTTAAAATGTTAAGTTGATTGAAATTTCATAGTTTATTTTTGTGAAATTATATATTATTATTTATGAATATAAATTTAAATTATTAATTTATTTTTTTAAATCTAAAATTAAATTTTTAATCGATTAAAATTTATTTTAAAATTTAAAAACAATCCCAACTTAATATATATATATATATATATATATATATATATATATATATATATATATATATATATATATATATATATATAATCATTAAAACTATTAAACTATTTTTAATATAAAAACATACAGCTATTAAAATGTATCATTAATTCTAATTTTTAAAATTAAAATGAATTTGAACATTTAACTTTAATCACATAAATATTAAAAATTTATATATGCTTATAATATAAATTTACAGTTTAAAAATTACAGATTCAAATTTTAACCATATACTTCATCTTATAGCAATTCATGTATATAATTTTTGGAGTTGTTTTTAGTCTGATATTTTGGAATTTCTGGTGCTGGAATTTGGTAGAAAAATTTCTATTGTTTAAATTTTAACCTTGAATTTTATTATTTAAATTGGTTTTTTTTTACTATATATGAATTCAGCACCCTAAAAAACCCTTAAGACACTTGGATTGTGCAGGATTACCAAATATATGATTTCAATAAATTCCTGTCACATTTTTAAAAAATTTAATCCAAACAATCCAAAAAAAAAACTTCCAAAAAATCTTACTAAAAACAAATCAATATTTCAAAAAATCTCACTAAAAACAAATCAATATTTTTCAAAAAAATAAACAAAACAATTATAAAGTTATTAACTCACCTGCAATAATATCTATCCTCTGCCCCACAGATGCAGAAGCCAGCTGAGCTCTTTTCAAGTCAATGCCAGCCTATCGACCATTAGAGCTTACTAGATGCATAGAATTCTCGAAGCGCAAGGGAACATAGAATCAAAGTATAAGTACATGTGTTTTTTTAATTTTATATAAAGTATGATGCCGTAACCCATTCCTCTGCAACGAGATTGTCTGAATTTTAATTTCATCTGTGGTTTGTAGATTCATCGGATTAGTTAATAATGAAGAGTATACACTTGTTTAAGATAAAATAAATCTTTGGTTTTAAAAAGTTATTTTTTATTTTAGTTATTTTATATTAAAATTTAATATCAATTGAATTGTTTTAAATTTTACATTTAAGATAAAAATAGTATGAGACAAAATAGTTTGAGACAAAATTTTATATTTAAGATAAAAGTAATTTGAAAAGAAAATATTTTAAGACAAAAACAATTTAAGTTAAAATTTTATATTTTAGACAAAAACAGTTCGAGACAAATATAGTATAAGACAAAACTTTATATTTAAGACAAAAGGAGTTTGAGACAAAAATATTTTAATGCAAAACCTTATATTTAAGACAAAAGTATTTTGAGACAAAAATATTTTAATATAAAACTTTATATTTAAGACAATGGCAATTAAAACAAAACCCATTTAAGATAGTGAACAATTAAGACAAAACCATTAGTATTATGGAAGTTTGCACTTAAATTCTATGAGTAGATAGTGGATAATTATATTTTTTATTTTTGAATATATATTCAAACCACATGAAATGTAATCATGTCAATTTTATTTCTTTTATATTAGATTTTTTCTTTTCCATTAAACCACATTCTAAAAATATAATAAATAAATAGATTAAAAAAATATTGCTTTTTGGTTGGCCACTCAAAGGGATTTAAGTTTGAATCTCATGTTTTTACATAATACTTCATAACAAAGTGATTTTCAAATGAGTTACATTCCATGAACTAAAATTGTTTATTTTTTTAAATATGTTAACATTTTTAAATTATTTCAACTAAAACTTTGTTATAAATTTGAAAGAAATTAAATACAATATAACGATAAAAAAATTAAAAATAAATAAAAATAAAATTCTCAATTTTTTTCCATATATGCATTTTAAACCTTCATTTTTTTCTTTCAAAATGAAAAATCAAAATTTTGATTCTTGCATATGTCTTATAGTCACATCTCGGTTTTATTGAATAAATATATCAAAGAGATAAATAACAATAATTTAATTATTTTTTAGATTAAATTTTAGTATTTAATTTTTTTTATTGTAAAAAAACTTTCTACTAATTCTACCTAGAAATGTCCCTAGTCGCAGGCATTCTTTGTTGTGGGAGCGACTGGAGGTTCTAAGTCGCATGCATGCCCATGTCAAGGGAGAGATTAAGGCTTTGATGTAGAAAAATTTCATTTTGTCTCAAGGGTTAGTCACTTGGATGTGTTGGATGGCTCCGGTCACCTAGATGGGTTGGATGGCTTCGGTCACCTAGATGGGTTGGATGGCTCCTAGGGGTTTTGTTGCAAGTGTAGAAGGTTAGGCTGGTTGTGTTACTTCGGTTCCACTTCCTTAACTGATATATAGGGAGTTCAATCATATCATAGTAACTTTTCTTCATATGTTTGCCCCGGTTGGCCGATAACTTAGGTAGATGTGGGAGGGGTGTGTTATAGAGTAGTATCATAGCATGGTTTCGTTCTCCTTGGGTGATGTCTGGTTTCTGTTCCACTTGGATGAATGTGTTTTCGTATCTACATGTTGGTTGCATATAGGTCCTTGTACTTATGATCTATGTGCTTGTTGTTTATGCATGGTATTGGTCATGATTGTAGTGGTGTCATCATGTGCAAGTTGATGGTGTCGTTGCTGAATGTATTTTTTGTGTTTATATCGGTCGTGCATCAATTATGTGTATCACTGTTTATATGTTTTTATGCATACTTTGACTAGATGATGGTCGTTGTGCATGAAGTCATGGTATGTGATCAACATAGTCATGCATTGATAAATGGATAATGGTTGAAAATATGTTTATATGTTGATATGATTATGTTTATATGTGTGTGTGTGTGTGTGTGTGTGTGTGTGTGTGTGTGTATTGCGCTAATATGGTCGGTCTTGCAGATGAGATATCCTCTTCAAGCTATACTAAGGTACACTAGTTTGCTTATGATTCGGTTTAACTGACATAATATACCTTGCAGGAAGAAGAGATCAAAGATGACTAATAAGATGGTAGACTACAAAGATTCTCGGTATGAATCAGATGAGTAGCATGGTGTTGGGAACACTTCTGACTTAGTAGACACATTGAGGAGTTTGAAGGAGGAAATAAGGATTTCCAAAGAAGAAAATGACAAAATCATGCAGGCATAGGAGAAATAAGCAGAAGTCAATGCAATAATTCTTTAGAGTTTGTCAGAATTGCAGAGACAGGGACCACTTCAGATCAACTATGGATAGGAGGATATGACTAATGGGGCATGTGGAAGTAGACCACATAGTGGGCACAGGTCAGATAGAGATGACACGATCAGGGATGTCAGGTTCTTGGATACTCCGGAAAGGAGGGGTGATGGACACAGGTACTATTCTCGTTCTGGTTCTGAAAGGTATCATGGTCATCATCGTTATAATCCTTAAAGGAGGAGTGATAGGGGATATTTTCCGGATGAGTTCAAGAAAGAAAAGAAACCTACATTCGATGGGGAAATGAATAAATCACATGGTACAAAAGCATGGTTGATTGGAATGAATAAATTCTTCAGATTGCACGATTACTTAGAGAACATGAAGGCCATGATATCTACATTCAGTCTTAAAGGTAAAGCAGATATTTGGTGTGAAGATGTAAAGAACATTAGAGATATTTATGAGGAGTTGACTTGGAGTGAATTTGAGAGACTATTTAGGAAGTAGTATCCATCGAAGATGTACTATGATGACAAGGAAAAATAGTTTTATGAGCTAAATATGGACTCTATTATTGATTAGGAGTAAACTAGTATATTTCTGGAGTTGTTGAGATATGTGCCTTACCTCAAGGAGGAGAAGGCCAAGATTCAACGATTCATCAATGGGTTGTCGATAACATTCAAAGACAGGATTGAGTTTGATGAGCCTAGATCATTGGAGGAGGCCATCCGGAAGCTAAAGTATTGTTATGAGCAATCAAAGCATAGATCTGAGACTAACCAGACTGGAAAGGTAATGCAACAAATAAAGGGAAATGGGATAAGAAGCGAGAAAGGCCTTGAGACACAGGTAAAAAAGAGAATGCTCTAAGTTACATTTCCATTTCCACATCTTTTCCATTTCACTAAGTTACAAATAAAACGAGTCCAATTCTATATGCAATAGACTAATAGCCTATTGATACACCTTTAATGATTTATGCATAAATCTCACCTATCATTATAGATCAATGAAATGACATCTAATAGATACAGCCTAAAAGAGTTTGATTTTATGCCCAAGACACCAGTATAATGGAGTAGTTGTGAAGGCAACGATATCCATTGGGGATTTCCATTTTTTTAGCAACATACAAGAAACATCTTGGTGTTGGAGGAAGAGATAAAAGATCTTTGCCAAAAACACAATATCATCACTCTCCTAGTGCCATTTCTGTTAACTCATTAGAATGCAGGTAATGCATAAGGATTCATCAGTATCTATGAAATTTTCTCTCTTTCCAATAACAAAATAGGTTCATCCTAATATTAATATATAAAATATGGTTCATTAATATGCATGGTTAATTTTTTTTTTTTAATGATCCTATTTCTCTGAAGGATATCTATTTTTTGAATTTTGTTTGGTATAAGATATGGTGATACCTTTAAATATGAGGTAATTTTGGGTAAAATTAGAAGTGGAACAAAAAGTTGTGGTTTGAATTTCCTTTGCAGTAGTAGGCTACATGCAATTTCTATCGAAAGGTTTTGTTGTGGCCCAACATGGAATAATCTTTGGATGAAAATGTTCATTATGGGTGGTATTTTTTTTAGCTCTTCAACTCATTGGATTCTTTTTATGTTCATGGTATTTTTTATTCTCAACTTAGTATCCATAAATCACTCTGAAAGGTCATGATAATGTAACTTTTGGAGGCATTGATGGACAACCCCTGCTCCCCCCAAAAAATTCATTAGAATAAAACTTTTAGAAGTTGTTGTTAAATGATCGCCTCCAAATGTTCAATTCTCATGAATTTTGGGGGAGGGGGATCTTTTCGTGTATTGAACGGGGCAAGGGGACATAAGGGTATCATGGATGGGTAGAAGTGAGAGGTTAGTGCATGGTATATTGAGATCTATAATACTAACATTAGAGAATGAGAAGGAGCCTTAGGGCCTTATGCCACAAGGGCTAGGGGACCTATAAGTAAGGCAATGAGAGCAATTGATAGGGGAACCTCAAATAGATGTGATAAGGGGATTAGGGGACACATTATCACAACCGATAAGACCTTAACCCATAAACACTAAATTCTGTATCCCTTTAACCCCAAAGCCACAATCCCTTAACCCCTACACTCGTAACTCATAAAAAATTAACCCCTTGATCCCTTAAACCCCAAGCCACTAACCCCGTAACCCCTAACCCCTAACATGGAATCCTTGAAACCCATAAACCCTAATCCCATATCCTCTTAAAACTTGACCCTTAACTCTACAAGATTCTGTTAGCCATCAATAATTTTTTTCATAACTGATGATGGCTAAAACAAGTCTATTAGTCTTCAAGAAACAAATTTCATACAAAATCTGTGACTTCTTGAAGCCTCTCTGTGTTCTTTACCCTTAAAAGATCCATTCCATTGATATCTTCACTTCAAAGCCTTCAAAGGACTCCTTCTAGTTTTAAAAAAAGAATTGTTTTAAGCTTTTTATTCCTCCATTTTCACTCATTTTACCATTTCATCATAAACAGTCTTTTTCCCCTGCTAAAAACCCCATTTTTCCTTTCCTTTTACCCCTCATTTCACCTAAAAATTCTTTAAACCTATAAAATCCCCTTTTACTTGGTTAAAAACCCTCTTTTCTTCCTATCGAAACCTCAAAAAACACTAAAAAACCCACCTTTTAAGCCTATTTCTGACCTTTTTTGTATGTAGGCTTTAAGCCCCCTTCCTTTTTTCTGCCATAAAACCCTGTGCCAGCGACCAAGAATTAGCACCCATAGGCATCGCGCATCGATGTTCCCATTTCCTCTTTCCCCTTACCTTTTTTTGTCGATTAGCCGATCTCCCGATGTAATCATAGCCGTCGATCGTGTTTGATTTGACAACCAAGTGCTTAACTCTCCGCATCAGGCCTTCAGCCCTTTTTTCCTGGCTCTCGGTCACCTTATCTCTCCACGGGACCGTGCCCCAGCACCTACCCTTAGCCCCCATCGGCATCGGCAAATCGCGTCTCTTTTCTTCATTTCATTTTCTTTTTCCTCCGCCGATGATCCAAACTCTGACTTGATCTGTACCGTAGATCTACAAAGATCAATGGCTACCAACGCTCCATCGCAGCCTCCTTATTTCATCGTTCCCATCCTCTTTAACCCCCCTGACAGCAGATTTCCACCGTTGATCTAGGAGATCTGACGGTTATCAAGCCCCTTTTCCTTTGTGAATTCTTGCTATCCCTAGCCCCTTATCCCTCCGCTCTCGGTTCCTTTTTCCTCCATCAGACCGCACCTTCCCCTCTTCCCCTAGCCCCATTCCTTCATTTTTATTTTATTATTTTCTCCACGCTATGCATTTACCTTGAGCGATCCCGACCATAGATCTTATTGATTTGACGGTCATCGCACTCTCCCTCTCATCCTCCAATGCCTGACCATCCCTCCTCATACATCTGCATAAATAAATCTTGACCGTAGATCAAAGGCCTTAGGCCTTGATCTAACGGCTACCATACTCCCTCCTTCCATCCCATCTCCCAGCCATACCCGCGCTACCAAAAAAATTTGCTTACATCACCCAGGTCCCACTGCCACACCCACCACATGACTTTCCAACCTTCGCACTCATCCACGACCGTAGATCTTCAGCTCGAAGATCTAACGGTCCCAAATGTATTTCGCGCCCATTTCACCAATGAAACCAATCACGCATTTTCAACGCGAAAATGGCAGTTTTAGCCTTGACACGTGTTGCTCGACGGGTGATATCACATTCGTTTTTGCGCTAAACTGCTTACCACTCTTGGCATGCGCGAAAACCATTCGTGGTTTTCCAAAACCACTTTCCTCAGTTTCACACCGAAATTCAATTTTAAACCTTTTTTTCGCAGGTTTCGCCCATAGAACCTCCTCACTGCTCCTTTCTCCCTTCGTCGAACCTCTGAAGTAGTTTAGCCATGAAATTGCAGGTTTTATTAATGTTTTTTGTCTATTTGCAAGTTTTGAAGGTAGCTAAAGTGTTAAAAGGTCCTCCACAGCCAAACTAGTGGCAAAAACACCCCAGGACGATGATCCTTGGGGTTTAAAGTGAAAAAGGGGATTTACAGGGCTTTTAGGTGTTTATCAGTGTCCCATTAAAGCTGGTAAAACAAATGAAACCCTCAGCACACCAAAGATACCTGTCCACAGCAAAGAAGAGAAAGACAACGAAGATTAAGAGATAAAAGGTCAAAGGCTTAAAACCAAGGAAATTATGGATAAAGCACAGTGTTAAGACAAAGAATTAAAAGTTAAAACAGTCAGCGGAAAAAGACAAAAAAGCCCCGAAGATGATTAAAGAAGGCCTAAAAGCCAAATCAAAGGCCTAATTGAAGTTTAAAGTGCAAAATCAACAAGAAAGTGCTTCGAATGATAGATTAGCATAAGATCGCTTCAAACTGCCAGATCATTGAAGCAATTAATCCCCAGAAATCCAGAAATTCCACCTACAGACCTATTTATTCAAAAAGCCTACAAATTTAATGCACAGTCAGAGATATTTTGCCAAAGACAGCTCAGAGAGTAGTTACAAGCCTACCAAAGCCTCAAAAGTCAACAAAAGTGACTGAAGTTTATGAAACTTAATGTAAAAATCAATTAACAGAGTTAAGACATTAGATATCTTCTCCATTAGGCCTCCCAAAGGTCGAGAAGCATTTAATCTGTATTAATTGAATAGTTAGACCTTCCTTTCACTCCACCTCCTCAATTTACCTATATATATCATATGAGGAGTTCATTGTTATTGTTGGTTGAATACTTATTGAATGTAAATAGTTGTTGAGGCTTCCGAAGTTCTGTTAGTAATTGAAGAAAGATAGGCTGAGAAGAGAAGTTTGACGCTGTAAAGACCTACTGGACTTGAAGATTGTAACTGGTTTGAACATCAAATATACAAGCTGATTTATGGGATCCTGGTCTATGTCGATGGTGATGTTTTTCTTATTGTAATTGTTGTTTTGCTTATGTTTCCATACTATCCACTTTCTTTGATAAAGAAAAACAAATATAGATTAGGATTTACTGTAAATTACCCTAAATCTCACTGATAAGAGTTATCTTTATGTTTTCTTCTAAATGTGTGTTTGGGAATGATTTCAATAGAGTGTAACCAATCAAGGAATGTTGGCGAGCCCATGTCTTGCTGAGTAAAACTTGAGATATTTTTCTTTAATGATATTTTCATTGCATGCTAAGTAAAGTTAAACTAGGGAAGTCTATGGTTAGAGCTGTCCTCTAGTGTTTTCTCCAACAGCTATTTTGAAAGTTTCCATTAAGAGTATGCCAAAAGCAAGATAGGTTCAAAGTCCTTACCCGATCTTAGGCTACTTTTTATGTTCATATTGAATGTTTTCCTTTGAGAATATGCCAAAATCAGGCTAGGTTAAAATTCCTTACTTGATCTTAGGCTATTCTTTGTTTTATCTTAAATGTTTTCCTTTGAGAGTATTCTAAAAGCAGGCTAGGTTAAAATTCCTTGCCTGATCTTAAGTTTTCCTTTGTTTTCTTGTATGTTTGCTTCTTTCACAACACTTTTAATGTTCCATACCAAAAATCAACTTAGAGAGATCCTTTGATATAGATGACTTTCCCCATAGACCACACTTGAAACTTGTTGTGTAATTAAATCATTTTGTGACTCCATAGCCCAATGGATTGATACTCTTTCTTACCTATCCTGTTAGCTGAACCATGCTTTCAACCTGATCACACCTTTACCCTTCAAAAGACTTCCTTCATTTTGATGATATCCATCCCAACCAAAAACAAACAAATTCCTTGTACTTCATAACTAGCCTAATATTATATCATAAACTAAGCCTTAAATATATATCCTTTAAAAAACACTTATATAGAGAGATCCCTCTCTGAATTCAGGAGGGCTAGATCCTAGGATTATAAAGTGGTTTTGATGTAGGCTCTGTAGCGTTTGTTCTTGCCAATCTTGCAAACTACGGAGTCCTAACATAGTGGCGACCATACTGGGGAAATATTGAGTAATAGATAACTTCACAACTCAACGAACCCATATTTTTCAATGAATCAAGTGTCACCAAGACTGGTTATTATTGATTGTTGATGGTGAACAACAACCAAACCTTCAAAACAAGTAAAAATCCTTCACCTGGCGACTCCATTGGTATTCAGTAGGCCTGCTGACCCCACTAGTTTTTCCTAAGACTCCTTTGGGAAATTCTTTTATCCTCCAAACATCATTCAAACCTAGTTAAGAAAAATTTGAGGATTGAGTTTTCTTTGAAAAAGATTAGTTAGCCTTTAAAAGACTGTCATACTTGGTTGAACTTTTGTCATCATTTGGTCTAAAAACACCACATAGTGGCTTCTAGAAGAATTTATACTAGAGCCTATCATGACCCAAATCCTCCTGAGATAGTTGATAATCCAGAAAGTATCCTTAGGAAATTTCATAATTCCAAGACTTCAATTGTTGTCAGACCAATTCATAGAGCTAACTCTGTCCCTGAAAATCTCTCAGCTCTGCAAGATATACAAGTTGAATTACCATTCATAAGAAACCCATCCAGAACTAAGTCACTTAGTGATATAGATCAGATAGAATTTGAGTCTCCACACTCACCCAAACATAGTGGTGAACATACTGATAGTAGAGAAACCACTCTACTTTATTTTCATTTCATTCATAACTTTGGTTTCTCTCATCCTAGATCTGCGCAACAGTCTCTTGCTAGTCCAAGTACTTCTGTTATCCATACACCCACTGTTCAAACTACTCCATTCCATCCTCCCCCTCCTTTCATAAACCCTCCACTTATAAACCCCCCATTTATCCCACAACTTCCAATCATGGAAACATGGTATGCTCCTCTAGTCCTTCCTTTACCTTTAGTCAATTTGCCACAGATCTATCAGTCCAAAATTCCCCATTTCACCGGAAGTGAACCCACTACTTCTCAACAGCATGTAGACAAGGTGAACGATGCCTTTGATTATATGGAAATAGAAGATGAGACCATTAAGATGAGAATATTTGCCCAAAGTTTAGGAGGAGAGGCCAAGAAATGGTTTAAGGGTTTAACTCCTAATATTATAAATGATCTCCCTTATTTACATCAAACATTCATAAAAAATTGGGAAATTAGGAATAACCCTCTCCAAATACTTTCAGATTACAACAACCTCAAGAGAAACACTGGGGAAAGTGTTCAAAATTATTGCAGTAGATTTAATACTATTTATAACGCACTACCCCCAGATTTGAAACCTCCACAAGGCTCAGCTTTGGCCAAATTCCCTGAAGTATTTGATCCTGAAATGGCCTATTAGCTAAGAGAAAGGGATCCCTTAAATTTAGAAGACATGCATAAGGGAGCTCTTAATGTGGAAGAAAATCTGATTGAGAAGAGAGCTAGGATGAGGACTGAAAAAAGGTAACATATAGGGAAGACACTGCACCTTCCACATTTGACTCAAAATTAGATCATCTAGCCAAGAACATGGATAGGTTAGAAATAGTGATGGAGAGGTTGGCTTTCCAAACAAACGCTCAGAATAGGAACCAACCTTAGAATCAGAACCAGAACTCTAGGAGAAACCCCCCTCAGAATAGACAAAGAGATGCTGATCAACAGATCAGACCTCCTTTCCAAGAAAATTATGTTAATGAGGATGAAGAAACAATTGAACAAACAGAGGATGATAACATAAACATGCTGGGAGTAAGCAATGAGGATTCTGATTTCCTCCATGAAAGAAAACAAGGTCTATATACACCCTATGATGATAGAAGACTAGAAACTGAATACTATGAACAAGACTTGGAAAATGCCATCATAGGATCACCTAAACAATATGACCTAAGAAGTAAAAAGAATCAAGAAACTCCCAGGAACAAAAAATCTGATAATTCTGCCGAAAACAACCCTGTAAATACTTCCAAAAAAACAGTATAAAATCATAAAATAGTGGCTGAAAGTTCTGATCCAAACAAGGGAAAAAACACCCAAATCAATGAAAAACGGAGTGGTGACCCTAGCAGCACTCGCATTTTAGCTAATGCTCCTGAAAAAACTATCTTGGCTACTGTAAGTAGTAGAAATCAGCAAGCTAATTTTGCTGATGAATCAGTGACTAAGAAGGCCGAATAAACCATTTTGAAAAATCAGATGCCTTTTAGCCTAGAGAGTGAAATTGCCAAAATAAAAATCTTTCTTCCACTCACCGAGTTAGTCACTCAAAATGTATATAGAGGTCAAGTTTTGAAAGCTTTTAACATAGAAGATATTCATGATATTGTTAACTTGAATGATGATACACCAGAGCTTATGTTCGGTCCTAAGATTGAAGGAAAATTTCAAGAAGGAACTACCCGTCCATTCTACATTAGTTTGAACATCCATGATAATATTTTGCACAATGCCATGATTGATTCAGGAGCATCACATAACCTCATGCCCAAATTAATAATGGAAAAATTAGGCCTTGAGGTAACTAGACCTTATAAAGATTTATATTCCTTTGATTCAAGCAGAGTGAGATGCCTAGGCCTTATAAAATATCTCTGTGTTAACTTAGCTCAAATCCCAGCCAAAAGCTTAGTGATGGACATTGTAGTGGCTGATATACCCCCCAAATATGGCATGCTTCTTTCAAGATCATGGGGTGCCAAGTTGCAAGGTACTATGCAGATGGATATGACTTATGCCACCATCCCTGTATTTATTCAACCTAGAATACTCTATAGGGAAACACACATGAAGTACATGATGAGTAACCAAGAAAGACCAGAAAACTCTCCTCTTTATTCCATACACACTAACCTTGAATCATTCATTCTTTATAATGATGAGATTTCTGATGAGCAAGAGTTAGTCAATGAAACATCAGCCAATATAGTGGTCACTCCACATCCAAACATAGTGGCGACCATACTGGGGAGATTATTGAGTAATAGATAACTTCACAACTCAACGAGCCCCTATTCCTCAATGAATCAAGTGTCACCAAGGCTGGTTATTATTGATTTTTGATGGTGAACAACAACCAAACCTTGAAAAAAATTAAAAATCCTTCACTTGGCGACTCCACAACTCCAAAATGACCAAATGACTCCACTGGTAGAAGACTTTGAATTGGTTGAATAGACATAGTGACCCCTCTTCTGATTTACAAACATGATTCCAAAGATATAATGAAGATATGCCCCAATGAGTAGAGATCATATCCCTGGTTTCCCACATAAGATGCCCCAGGTGTGTTGGGATGATAACCTTCCTGTTTTTCAAGGTGAAAAGTTTGATGACCCATTGTTACATCTCATCAAATTTCATATACATGTATGGAAGATAAAGACTGAATGGCATGAAGACTGCCTTATGAAAATGTTCATGTTAACATTAGAAGGAAAGGCAAGGGACTGGTATGAATGGTTAGAACCTAAGAGCTTGTTTTATTCAAAAGATATGCATCAAGTATTTTATGAAGAATATAAAGAAAACCCTTCATCTTTATCATGGACTACAAATTGTTGTGATCAATCTCAAAACATCATACAATACCTATTAGATATTGATGAGGATTTGGTTAATATGCATCCTGAGGATCTTTTAGCAGCCAATCATGAATTTCATACCCAAGACAACTATCTCAAGAACCTAGATGAATCATTTGAGGAAGAAATCAATCAAGGAATAAAGGACATTCCTCAAGATATCCATGCCAGCATAAATAATGATTCATCATCCCTTCTAGGTGAGGCTAATTTTATTGATGATATAGAGCAGCCCATGCTTTTTCCAGATCAAGAACAAACTCAACCACTACAAGACCTAGACAATGAGAAAGACATGTATGATGATCAAGAATTTATAGAAGATGATAAGGAAGGTTGTCAAGAAATTCCCGATTTCCTGCCTATAACTTGTGTTTTAATGTTAAGATATTTTTATGAACAAAATGCAAACACTAATAGTGATCAGTGCTTTGAGGAAACAATTATTCACTTAGAAAACACACAATCTGATGTGGAAAGAAAACCAACACATATATGGACTCTCCCTTTATGTTACAACTCATTTCAGATTACACAAGAAGAGTGGCATCCTGATAATGTAGAAGAAACAACTCATGAACCCTGTATTCAAATTCAATATCATAACAATCATGAGGAGTTGTTTGAAATAGAAGAAGATCAGGAAACAGTAGAAAATCCTCAAGGTTTCCCTGCAAGAACAAGTACTGATTCACTAGAAGAGGCTCAAGAAGACATCCAGCCTCAGAACCAGTTAGCACAAGAGAAAGAGGATTGTTGTACTTATGTCTATGATGAAAGAGAAATCCCTCCTCTATTGACAGAAGAAGAAATTGATCAAATATTAAACAAGCAGCTAGCCTGCAAACCTTCATTTGAACAAGATAATCATCAACATAGTGCCTATCCCACAAAAAAACACAATGGCACTCAAGAAAAAGAGGATAGTAGGGAAATTAATGATAAATCTGAAACTAGTCCTCTTTGGAGTATGAGTTTTGATGGGTCATATAGTAAAACTAGTGCAGGTGCAGGAATATGGCTGTATAATACAAAAAACAATCATGCTGAAGGCCATTCATATAAATTGAATTTTCAATGCATAAGTAACATAGTAGAGTATGAGGCACTCCTTTTAGGGCTGCACTTATTAAAGAAATTAGGAGCCCAGAGGTTAATAGTTCATGGGGATGCAGAATTGGTAATTAGGCAAGTGAATGTGGAATGCATTGTTAAACATCCCAGACTTAGAGTCTATAAGGATGATGTCATGGACTTGTTAAAATATTTTGAAGAATTCCAACTTACCCTTGTCCCTAAAAACCAAAAAATTCTTGCCAATGGATTAGCCCTTGTTGCTAATACATGTATAAGACCTTGTGAAAGCAAACAATACATAATTCAAGAAAAATTCAGACTAGCTGTCCCAAACAATGAAAAGTACTGGCAAGTCTTTGGGGAAGAAAAAAAATAGAAGACTGTCCTATTGAGGATATATCATCTTTTCAAGAGAAACCTTCTCCCATTGCTGATATAAATCTATCATCCAAAGAACCTGAATTTACATCAGAAGCAAGCATAGATTTAGAGAAAGAAGAAATTTTACTGCTTGTTGATTTGTAGGTGAAGGATGATGATGCTTCCAAGGAACATACTGAAGATGCAGTCCCCAAAGTTGATGTCTCAGAGGCAGACAATCTACCAATCATGGAGGGACAAAAAGAAGAGAGTTCTCATATTTTCTTTGTTTATCCTATGGGATAATGTGTGGAGGTCCTAATTGGGTCAAAATCTCAAGCATGGATCTTTTGCAAGAGCCAAATACATAAAAAACTGTCACCTTCTATGATAGCCTTGGTTTTGAAGGTTAATATTCAATATGTACTATGGTTACCTATGACAAGCAGCCATATTTTCTATTCCTTTTTGTCACTAATCAACTGGTTGCATTGGCACTATTGTATCATATAAAACATGAAAATATTTTAGAGTTAGATTAGGGTAGATAGGAATGTCAATAAAGCTCAGCCTGTGTGCATTTAGTTATTTTTTGTTTTTTCTTTGAAAAAGAAAAATTGAAAAGATACAAAAACAATAGAAAAAGAGAAAAAGAGGGCAGATTAAAAGAAGAAAGGTATAACCCCATACCAAAAAAGAAAAGGAAAATCTGAAAGTGTGCAAGCTTAAATGCCACTACCAAAAAGAACACTGCTATTTAGTCATACAACCTAATCATGACTAAATAGATTTCAATTTACTGCTGATAGGTTAGTGAATCAGATTAGCCAAACAATGAAATCTTGGCTTATCAATAGATTAGATTAGGATAGAAAGAAATGGCTCTAATCAGACCAAAATCTGAGCCAAAGAAAAAGAAAAGAATGGTTCTAATACATTGAAAACTTGAACCAAAGAATCAAAAGAAAGAATGACTCTAAATAGACAAAAATTTGAGTCATAAGAAGAAGGAAGGATATTCATAATTTTCAGATCTTAAGCCTTCACAATTTTGTTTTGAATTTCTATAAATTTCAGCGTATGTGCAGCGTGTTTTTATGCCATAGTCTTAGAGAAAATCAGACAACTTAATCCTGGTTTGTTAGTATTTAAATTTATGTTTTAGAATATAGAGAATAAGATCTGTCAGACAGTTTAATCCTGGCAGATAGTAGCTAAGGTAGAGAATTTATGAGTTCAACTGTTTAATCTGAACTCATGGAAGAAATAACAGTAGATTTAGATTAGTTTCCTGCTTTCAATAAAAGAATAAAATGTTGATGTCAAAAGGTTTGCAAGTACAAGTGCACCTTATGAAGAAAAAATGTTAGGAAAGTAGGTTGCGTAGGTAGTTGTTTGGGAAATGAATTATTCTGTTTGATGTAATACTGATCATCATTTTAAGCAGCATGATCAAAGAAGAAAAGTTTTTCAAGGATAAGGCATAGGTCTACATTACAGAGATAAATTTCTGAGGTTCTTGACACCTCCAAGGAGATACCATCCCCAAGTGGAGCCATTGTTAGCCATCAATAAATTTTGTCATAACTGAAAATGGCTAAAACAAGTCTATTAGTCTTCAAGAAACACATTTCATACAAAATATGTGACTTCTTGAAGCCTCTCTGTGTTCTTTACCCTTAAGAGATCCATTCCACTAATATCTTCACTTCGAAGCCTTCAAAGGAGTCCTGCTGGTTTTAAAAAAAGAACTGTTTTAAGCTTTTTATTCCTCCATTTTCACTCATTTTACCATTTCATCATAAAAAGTCTTTTTCTCTTTCTAAAAATCCCCTTTTTCCTTTCATTTTACCCCTCATTTCACCTAAAAATTATTTAAACCTATAAAATCCCCTTTTACTTGGTTAAAAACCCTCTTTTCTTCCTATCGTAACCTCAAAAAACACTAAAAAACCCACCTTTTAAGCCTATTTCCGACCTTTTTTGTATGTAGGCTTTAAGCCCCCTTGGTTTAAGCCCCCTTCCTTTTTTTTGCCATAAAACCCTATGCCCACGACCAGGCGTTAGCCCCCATCGGCATCGCACATCGACGTTCCCAATTCCTCTTTTCCCTTACCTTTTTTCTGTCGATTGGCCGATCTCTCGATGCAATCACAGCCGTCTATCTTGTTTGATATGATGGCCAAGCGCTTAACTCTCCGCATCAAGCCTCCAGCCCTTTTTTCTTAGCTCCCGGTCACCTTATCTCTCCACGGGACCGTGCCCCAGCACCTACCCTTGGCCCCCATCGGCATCAGAAAATCGCGTCTTTTTTCTTCATTTCATTTTCTTTTTCCCCCGCCGATGATCCAAACTCTAACTTGATCTGCACCGTAGATCTACAAAGATCAACGGCTTCCAATGCTCCATCGTAGCCTCCTTATTTCATCGTTCCCATCCTCTTTAACCCCCCCAACAGTAGATTTCCACCGTTGATCTGGGAGATCCGACGGTTATCAAGCCCCTTTTCCATCGTGAATTATCGCTATCCCCAGCCCCTTATGCCTCCGCTCCCAGTTCCTTTTTCCTCCATAAGACCACACCTTCCCCTCTTCCCCTAGCCCCATTCCTTCATTTTTCTTTTATTATTTTCTTCGCGCTATGCATTTCCCTTGAACGATCCCGACCGTAGATCTTATTGATCTGATGGTAATCGCACTCCCCCTCTCATCCTCGAACACCCGACCATCCCTATTCATACATCTGCGCAAACAAATCTTGACCATAGATCAAAGGCCTTAGGCCTTGATCTAACGGCTACCATACTCCCTCCTTCAATCCCATCTCCCAGCCATACCCGTGCTACCAAACAAATTTTCTTACGTCACCCCGGTCCCACCGCCACACCCACCACGTAACTTTCCAACCTTTGCGCTCATCCACGACCATAGATCTTCGGCCCGAAGATCTAACGGTCCCAAATGCGTTTCACGCCCATTTCACCAATGAAACTAATCGCACATTTTCAACGTGAAAACGATGGTTTTCGCCTGGACACATGTCGCCCGATAGGCGATATCGCGTTCGTTTCATGCTAAACCGCTTACCACTCTTGGCGAGCACGAAAACCATTCGTGGTTTTCCAAAAACACTTTCCTCAGTTTCGTGCCGAAATTCAATTTTAAACCCTGTTTTTGCAGGTTTCGCCCATAGAACCTCCTCCCGTATGCATTTTCCCCACCTCACTACTCCTTTTTCCCTCTACCAAACCTCTGAAGTAGTTTAGACATGAAATTGCAGGTTTTATTAATGTTTTCTGTCTGTTTGCAGGTTTTGAAGGCAGCTAAAGCGTTAAAAGGTCCTCCACTGATCTGAAAATGGAAGGTACTTGAAAAGGGTGCAAGGTATCCATTTTCAATTATGTAAATTAGTGCAAAACATACTCTAAGTTTAAATATGAAAATGTGAGAACTTCATATTTCTAATACAGAGATAGACTGTAGGGGCATTTACTGGATATTTCACCTTTCAAAGAAAGGATGAATCCAGAGGCTACCTGGCCCTCTTACAGACTCTGCCTAAATAAATAATAGAAGTAAACACGTACTTAATTAAACATCTTGTTTTAAACCTGATGCCATATGAACAGCTTGAAATTGTGTGCTCCTCATCGTTTATGCATTCATGTAATTTTTTTTTTTGCTGAAACTTAACATGGGTATCAGAAACAATATTCAACAATATAATATCAAAACAATATAGCAATATGATATAGGAGTTCACCCCAACTCTTGGGCTACATCTCCTGGATCAAGCATCCCAAAATGGGCTTGTCCTCTTGTATTAAAAGCTCTCAAATGCAATACAATATTATAAGTGTCTCAATAGAAAAATATGAATATATAATCTGATTTAGAAGACAGGAAAAAAATAATAATGCCTTTTCAAATTCACTAAACAGTGAAAGATTACCATAAACAATGATTTCTTCATCAATGTCCTACTGGTGCTTTGAACTTCACTGCAAATTTTTAGGCTTAGAAGTCCTAAAATGCCTCTAAAACCTCTTCCAATGGCTTCAGAAGGTCGAAATTATCTGAAATAGAGCTTTGGTTCACCTCAAACTGATAACCACAACTCAAAATAGCTCCGAACCCAAAATGGCCCTATTGGCTCAAAAAGCTTCTCCGAAGCTAAACAGGCTGCAAAAGAGCTCCAATGGCTCTGAAACCTACGCCAATGAGTCCAAAATGTCACATAAAATACAAAAAAAAAAAATCGTTCCAAAAAGGTTATATGAGGGAAATTTATGACTCAAAACAACTTTGCCTCTAATTTCTCCAGGCCTAAATGCAATCGCGCTAACTCCACTAAAAGTGGAAGTCCGCCTAAATTTGGGAGCGCCTCCAAAATCTCTGCCATATTAAACTCCACTTAACTGAAGCTTAATTAAATATTAAACTTGAGATTAGGCTCTTTAAGCACTCTTAACATTAAGCTCCCACACTGGTCATATGATGAGGTTCCATGGGAGGAGGGCTGGCCCCTCCGTGCTCCGCCGAACCCACTCCACTAAAAGTGCAATAACTTCTTCATATACGGTGTCAATTTTTTAAACCGGTTGTATGCTCTGTATCAGGAAGATTTATACCTATGCAAATTCATCTTCGGGTTTAATCAATTTTTAGAACTCTTTCATTTTTGGAGTTTTTTCCAAAGCTTTCCGAAGACCGATTTGAGTTCTCATCACACTGAAGGAGATAGTTTTTGGTCCCCAAAGTTTAATGGTCGTCGAACCGATTTAGCATAAAATGAGAATGAACATCCTCTTCTCTTCAGCCCTTCAAAAAAATTTCCTTGAAAAGCAAATGAAATTGAACCACAAATGAAAAGAAATCAACATTTCCCTTCCTCAATGCGCTTGTCCACAACTGTCCACATCTGTCTTTCTTGAGCTCACACATAAATTTCTATTGAGAAATTTACAGAATGAAACTATACAACACTGCCTTGATCAATGATCTAAGGTGGCTCAAAACAAACAAGATATTACAGCATAAAATACATGCATACATCCGAAATTTTCATATGTAAAAAAGGAGTACATATTACTATGTCAAGAAGTCCATCCACTTCTCACCAAGCCACTTCCATGGCAACTTTTTCTGCTGCAACTTTTCCTCATGTGAAACTTCCCTTTCCACATTAATAATGGAATATGAGGTTCCACCTTCACCAATATTTTTGTCCTCTTGCTACATGTGCGTGGGACGACGAGTTGGATGAAAAGTCCAACAATGAAAGACAACATGTCCCTTCTTTTGGAAAAAAGTGCAAATCATATGCACCTTCTTTGAAGGTAGTCTTTGCTTCATCTGCTTCTTGTGTGCATTCTTCCTCATCTAGCATCTCGAAACATGATGGTTAAATCGACCACAAAATGTGCAACAAAACTTCTTTTCATTTGAACAAGAAAAATTATCATTCTTTGTTGAAACATAATCAAATTGATCATGTGAATGATTATACCTCTTTTGCTGCATGGAATGTCCATCTTCTTGCTGCAATGATGGCTTAAAACAATCGTAAGGAATATTGCCATCATGACATTGATGTAATTGAGAACTTGGGAGAAATGTTCTCTTCAAATTTGCATCAAATTCTTGAATGCATGTGCTCAAAGCTTCGCCATTAAGCTGCTCATAGCCAACACCAATATTCTTGGGATGCTCCACAACACAAATAGGCTCAACAATGCCTTGTGCATGCTTGCCCAAACCTTTGCGTTCTTGATAGCCCATTTTCAACATCAATTTGGACCCAATACCTCTTGTATGCCTTTCAAAATAACCAACACACTTTTCAATAGAGGAAACTGAAGACAAATCAAAATGATTTACCTCGTGATTTACATCCTGAATATGAGGTATTTTATTGGACAAAGCTTCTTGAGCTTGAAGAAGCTGCAACTCCATATCATGCAGTCTTTGAAGAATGGCATCTTTCTCTTCCTGCATAGCTAGCAATTGTGCACGAAGTTGAACACTTTCCCTTTGATCCTCAAGGAGAGTCTGCACCATGTCCTTCACCTTAAAGAACTCATTCTTTATGTCATAATTGAAGAATCTCGTGAAGGAGGAAACTTCACTTGTAGAAGAAGTTGACATTATGTGAATGGTCAAAACAACCAAAAGGAACTTCCAAATAAAATTCCTCAAAGCTTTCAATCAAACGGGTATTGTAAGCTTTAGCCAAATCGAGCAAAGACCTCTTTCATTCATGAACCATAAAACACAAACTATTGGAGTTTGTTTTCCAAAGATAATCTTGAGGGAAATTGGGTAAGGAAAATAGTCTTCAATCCTTTCCAAGACTCAGCTAACAACAACTATCCTTCCAACTCAAGAAAACTCATACATGCAACCATTTTGAAACTAATAAACAATAAATCTCTTACACTGTTTTAAAACCTTTTGCACAATAACAAATGCTCAACCTGAGCTCTGATACCAATCTGATATGAAAATGGATTGTACTTGAAAAGGGTGCAAGGTATCCATTTTCACTTATGTAAATGAGTGCAAATACTCCAAATTTTAAATCTGAAAATGTGAGAACTTCTTATTTCTAATGTTAGTAGATAGGATTAGAAGACGATCAGATATTTCACCTTTTCAACAAAGGATGAATCCGTAGGCCACTGCCCTCTTGCTGCTCTCGCTAAATAAATAATAGAAGTAAACACTCAGATTTAATTAAAATGATCTTGCTTTAAACTTGATGTTATGCGGAAATTTAACTTGCAAATGGTTTATGTCTTTTCACTGTTTATGTATCTTAAGTGTAATTGTTTTTGCTGAAAACTAATCATGGATATCAGCAACAATATTCAGCAATATAATATCAAAACACAACAGCAATATGATATAGGAGTTCACCCCAATCTTGGGCTACATCTCCTAGATCAAGCCTCCCAAAATGGGCTTGACCTCTTGTATTAAAAGCTATCAAATGCAATACAAGATTATAAGTGTCTCAATAGACAAATATGAATATATAAACTGATTCAGAAGACATGAAAAAGATAATAATGCCTTTTCAAATTCACTAAACAGTGAAAGATTACCATAAACAGTGATTTCTTCATCAATGTCCTGCTGGTGCTTTGAACTTCTCAGCAACTTTTCGGGCTATAGAAGTCCTCAAATACCTCTAAAAACCATTCCAATGGCTTCATAAGGTCTAAATTATCTGAAATAGAGCTTTGGTTCACCTCAAACGGATAACCACAACTCAAAATAACTCCAAACCCAAAATGGACCTAGTGGCTCAAAAAGCTTCTCCGAAGCTAAACAGGCTGAAAATGAGCTCCAATGGCTCTGAAACCTATGCCATTGAGTCCAAAATGCTGATTAAATACAAAATAAAATAAAAATTCGTTCCAAAAGGTTGAGTAATGAGAAAGTTATGACCAAAACAACTTTGCCCCAATTTCCTCCACTAAATGTGGGGCAACTGCCAGTTAACTCCACTAAAAGTGGAAGTCCGCCTAAATTTGGGAGCCCCTCCAGAATCTCCGCCATATTAAACTCCACTTAATTGAAGTTTAATTAAATATTAAACTTGATATTAGGCTCCTTAAGCGCTCTTAATAATTAAGCTCCCACACTGGTCATATGATGAGGTTCCATGGGAGGAGGGCTGGCCCCTCCGTGCTCCGCCGGACCCACTCCACTAAAAGTGCAATAAATTCTTCATACGGTGTCCGTTTTTCGAACCGTTTATGGTGCCAGAATCAGGAAGACGAGACCTATGAAACCATATTGGTTTCAACCAATTTTAGTACTTTCATTTTTGGCCCAAGCTTAAATTCTGCTCTCGATCATCCAAATAACCAAGTGAGTAAACCCTGTGATGATGGATCCTTGGCTAAAGTGGCAGGAATTCTATGTGGCTTAGGTGTTTATCGCTGCCTCATTAAAGTCGGTAAATCCTTAGAAACCCTTAGCTACCAAAGTAGCCTCGTCCACAAAGAAGAAGAAAGCATATGAAGATTAAGAGACAAAAGATCAAAGGCTTAAACCAAGCAAATTATGGATAAAGCGCAGTGTTAAGACAGAATTAAAAGTTAAAATAGTCAGCAGAAAAGGACAAAACCCTGAAAGATGATAAAGAAGGCCTTAGAGCATAATCAGAGACCTAATTCAGTGTTTAAAGCAACAAAAAAGACAGATCAGCATAAGACCGCTTCAAAATGCCAGATCATTGAAGCAATTAATCCCCAGAAATCCATAAATGCCACCTACATGCCTATTTATTCAAAAAGCCTACAAAGTTAATGCACAGTCAGAGATATTTGCCAAAGATAGCTTAGAAAGTAATTACAAGCCTACCAAAGCCTCAAAAGTCAACAAAAGTGTCTGAAGTTGATGAAACTTAATGTAAAAGTCAATTAACAGAGTTAAAACATCTGAATTCTTCTCCATGAGGCCTCCCAAAGGTCGAGAAGCATTTACTCTGTATTAATTGAACAAATGACCCTTTCCTTCACTCCACCTCCTCAATTTACCTATAAATATATATATATATATATACTATATGAGAATATTGTTGTTGGTTGAATACTTATTGAATGTAAATAGCTATTGAGTTTATTGAAGCTCTGTTTGTAATTGAAGAAAGATAGGTTGAGAAGAGAAGTTTGAAGCTGTTAAGACCTACTGGACTTGAAGATTGTAAATGGTTTGAACATCAAATATACAAACTGATTTATGGGATCCTGGTCTATGTCAATGGTGATGTTTTTCTTACTGTAACTGTTGTTTTCTTATGTTTTCATACTGTCCACTTTCTCTGATAAAGAACAGCAAATATAGATTAGGATTTACTGTAAAGTACCCTAAATCTCACTAGTAAGCTTTATCTTTATGTTTTTTTCTAAATGTGTGTTTGGGAATTATTTCAATAGAGTGTAACCAGTCAAGGAATGTTGGTGAGCCCATGTCTTGCTAAGTAAAACTTGAGATATTTTTCTTGAATAATATTTTCATTGCATGCTAAGTAAAGTTAAACTAGGGAAGTCTATGGTTAGCCCTGTCCTCTAGTGTTTTCTCCAACAGCTATTTTGAAAGTTTCCCTTAAGAGTATGCCGAAAGCAGGCTAGGTTAAAAGTCCTTACTTGATATTAGGCTAATTTTTATGTTCATCTTGAATGTTTTCCTTTGAGAATATGCCAAAAGCAGGCTAGGTTAAAAGTCCTTACTTGATCTTAGGCTATTCTTTGTTTTATTTTAAATGTTTTCTTCAGAGTATGTCAAATTGGGCCAAGTTAAAAGTCCTTACTCTTTGGGATTCTGTTACCTTGTTCGCTTGTATGTTTTTCTTCTTTCACCACACTTTTTGATGTTCCATACCACAAAATCAATCTAAAGAGATCCTTTGATATAGATGACTTGCCCCATAGACCACACTTGAAACTTGTTATGCAATTTAATCATTTTGTGACTCCATATCCCAATGGATTGATATTGTTTCTTACCTATCCTATCAGCTGAACCATTCTTTCAACCTGCTCACACCTTGACCCTTCAAGAGACTTCCTTCATTTTGATGATATCCATCCTAACCAAAAACAAACAAAACTGTTGTACTTCATAACTAGCCTAATATCATATCATAATTCTTAAAGATAATATCTTTGAAAACACTTATATAGAGATATCCCTCTCTGAATCCAGGAGGGCTAGATCTCAAAATTCCAAAGTGGTTCTCATGTAGGCTTTGTAGTGTTTGTTCTTGCCATTCCAAACTGGCAAAGTCCATCGTATTCTATCCTCACCTTATTCCGTTTGAAACATTTCTGTCATTGTTGTAAATCCTCTATCATCCTGAAATAAAGTCTCATGCTTGCCACTATTTTAAAATAATGTTTTATATTAGGGTATTATAAATCCTCGGGGTCTCTAATCTTTCGTTTTCTTTCAACAACCCAACCCTCCTTGAAGAATCGATGCTGAATACTTTGATCCACAACAATAATGATGTCGTAATACATTTGTAGAGATATATAGATGAAATTAACCCCTAGCCACCACTATATTATACACATTGATTCAATGGATAGGGGTTTGTAGTTATCAGTCAATGGAATCACTTCTAACCAGTATCGATCTCTATTTCTCTTATGGCTTGTTCTTGACTTAATGGCCACCTTCTTCAATGTCGTTCCTTTGGAAGTTCAAAAAGAGATTTTATTGTTGGAAATTAAAGAGGTTGAGGGTATCCCTTATCACTCATATTTTGAGGTGATGGGCGAGGATTTGAAATTGATACAAGACCCTGGAAAACCTTGGAAGAAACAAATTTTCTATCACAATTCGTTGGCCTTCACCAACAGCTGGCTACTTTGTTTCGCTATTACTTCAAGATAAAAAAGTTGAGACCTATAATCTATTTTTTTCCCTTGAATATGTCAAAATAATGCTTCGCAACCTATGGTACTATTTCAATAGGGTGGACTCCTAATTGGCTCACGTTGAAGGTTTTCTGGTTAGTGACTCTGCCTCTAGGGATGTTACTGATCCTCCAGTTGATCATGTACAAAATCTTATTATTATTTCCTTAAGCGTGGAAATTATTTTTTATTTTCACCTGTACAATATTGTATGAATATTTATGGTCTTGTCTATTAGTCATCAGTATTTTTCACTTGTTAGTGATGACTAGATCCATAGCTGAGTTTTCTAGAAGCTAAATTCCATATGTCATATCTGTCATCTAGAAAACCATCATAAAACTTTTTTCGCCCTCCTACTTTTCAGCCTGCCCATGTCAAAGTCAAAACTCATTATCACTATCCTATCTAGCTTCAGCCCTACTGGTCTGCCCATCAGCTCTGAAAGGCAAATCCAAGTATGTTTCAGAAGTCTCCCCTATGTTAGGAAGTGGCGCTTTAAGGCATTTTACCCTTCGCAACCATCAAAAAGCCAAAAACCTCCATCTGCTACAGACCATTCGTAACAGACCTCCCACTCTGCAAATCAAGTTGATCACAGCTCTAAGTCACGCCACTTACACACCCCTAGGTCTCAGCACTGCATAAACCACAGTCTCAAGCTGATTATTAGGTGTTTCACAGTGTTTTATGGATTCTACAAAGGCAGGAAATATAACATCATCTCAGAAGAAATTGCTTGAATCTACATTTAGAAGAACAACTGCTTCTAAATGTAACATGAGCCTGAGATATATCTGCAAAACAGAGAGTCACTCATCAAGACTTTGCAGCTTCCTTCCAGCATGAAAATCACAGTAAGAGAAAGACACCACTGTCACAGCACACTGGTAAATTGTCATGGCCAAGAACCTCCTTCATTTACAAGCAGAGGGTTAGGGCGCCTCCTTCATCTACAAGGAGAGGGCGCTGGCCAATATTGACTTTAAGGATTGCAAAAACCCAGGTTTGCTTTTTACTGAACAGTGAAACAATGACTCTAAGTTTTCTGAGTGTAAGTGATGATCATAACAGGGCTAGAGTCTGAAGTATGCAAGTTAAAGGGAAAACAGAGTTCTGATTTTGTAAAGGAAGTCATTTGAAGTTTTCAAATCATATGAATTGTTAAACCTTAGAGAGGCATACCATTAGTAAAAACAATTCTAATCATAAGCAGCCTGTTGTTCCACAAGACCAAATTGAAGAGATGCTGACAAATAATGTCATTACACAGGCAGAAGAAAAGGTGTTTGTTTTTCAAAGGGTACTGACCTCCATAGTCACAGAGACTATCTTTCAAATAATTTGTCATAAGTTGACCAAAGCAAATGGTGACATTTTAGTTCCCCTCAGCAAAGAGCAGTGAAGTGAGACAGTGACACCTTGACTAGGGTTTTTCTGAAGCACAGTAGTGATTGCAAGCAGAGGTGCCAGTATTAATGTTTTTCAAGTTTGTTTTCTTACCATCACATCCGAGAAAAATCCTTGTCAGGCAGGCTTATCAAACAATCTTCAGATACTTTGCCAAGTGAAGGGCCTCCTTCATTCATGAGAAGATGGCCAAGGCATTGACTGTTTTTAAAAGACTGATTGGTCAAAGATGCAGTAGAAAGAGACAAAGAAGGAAAGAAAAATTCATTACACAGGTAACAGATGGTGTTTATGTTTCAAAATGTATTGGTTTTCCTACTCATATGGAAAATGTCTTTCAAACTATACATCATAGTAGACATGAGACAATTTGAATATGCATGCCATTGTTACAAAAAGGGGCAGTTTCCTTAGGAGAAGGGGTCAAACAACACCTCAATGTCACATCCCAAGAAGTCTAAAGGAGTTCCTTTCAAGTAAACATAGAAAGATAGTATAAATGGGTGCAACTAAAATATGGCGCTTACAATCCAAGGAGGAGCTTATAAATCACCTGGAAGCAGAAATTATCAAACAAGTTGGAAGAAGACAGACCATCTCCTGTTAAGTAACAAAACAGCTCTCAATGCTCTTTGACAGATCTTGAATGGTTTTTCCTTGTTAAAATATCACCAAAAGGGTCAGGCAGTGGACAGATTTGAGCCTTGGTATGGTTCTATTACAACAAGAAATATCACTGCACTAGTAAAAGGAAATGATAACTATGTTTCAAAGGGCCCTGTTTTTCCTGCTTCATAAGTTTCTCCTTTCGGATATACATCACAAATGATGGGAGGCAATTCAAGATTAGTTCCCAAAAGACATTGCAAATAGGTATACAAGTTTATGAATAACCAAGAAAGTCATTTGACATACTATCAGGGTTTGGGAGTTTTGAAACAAATACAGCTTTCTCATTTTTCAAAAAGACAGAGATATCATGAATGATATAAGCAATAAAGTATTTTGAAAAGAGGCGCTTTTCTTAATTCGAAGAGCCATGACTAAATCCAAAGAAAGTCTGCTCCTATAACAAAGTCAAAGATACCTTGCTGGTATATTTTGAGCAGAGGAAAGGTGTTAGAAGAAGCGCCCTTGAGTATAGACAGAGGATGAAAGAGTTTAAGTGAATGCCACTGAAGCAGTGTACCCACAGTCAAAAAGAGGCTCAAATATCTCATCTCAACAAATACCAATGGATAGTAAAATTTGCATGGTTGTTGAATCATAATACCTCTGCCACAGTAAAATTAAGGTTAAGGAGCGCCCGGGCAGTTTGTTTAAAAATGATTTTCTGACCAAAAAGAGATGATATTTACAAAATTGAGAGAGGTTTTTGTCCCTCATAAGTTCAAAAATAAAAACCTCCTTCATTTTCTACACAGGTATCATGGTTTGTGAGAAACGTGAAAAATTCAAATGTCACAGGAGAATTTCTGCACCAGGATTCATCATTTTGACCAGTGATGGTACATTCAGCTTTTGAACAACCAAATTGACTCCAAATGAAACAATTCAAGTTTTTATGGAAAATATACTTCCATAGCTTTCCAATGAGCCATCTCAGGCCAAATTCTGACAAAAGGAAGGCATCCAAAAGTAGCCTGCAATCAACGCTATGTTTTTCTGCACCAGCATACACCATTTTTGACCAGTGATGAGACAGTCAGTTTTTGAAGAATCAAATGGACACCAAATGAAAAAATTAAAGTTTTTCTGGAAATTAGACTTCCACATCTTTCCAACGAGCCATCTCGCGCCCAATTCCGACACCGGGAAGGCATTCAAAAATGGCCTACAAACAGCTCGATGCATTTCTGCACCAGGATTCACCAGTTTTGACCAGTGTTGGGAAAATCAATTTTTGAAGAATCAAATGGGCACCAAATGAAAAAATTCAAGTTTTTCTGGAAATTAGACTTCTACAGCTTTCCAACGAGCCATCTCGCGCCCAATTATTACACCGGGAAGGCCTTCAAAATGGACTGCAAACTTGCGCGACGCTCCTGGAAAAGTGCGCGACGCGCCTGTGCACAAAATTTACAAAGGAATGCACTGCTGCGCGACGCGCCTGTAGCAGCGCGCGGAACTAATGTAGCATTGGTCAAAATTCACTCAAAAACCTTAAAAAAATCTTTCCATAGCTGCTCAAACTCTCAGGAAAAACCTTCCATCGTGTTACTCTATACGCCTCCCTTGATATTTTCAAAGTTGTTAAGTGGTGGAAAGGAGTTGAAAGTCATGGTTTGAAATCACAGTTCCGAGTTGTTCTAAGGAAAAGTGCCTTTGTTTAAAACTCCAGGCTATAGTAGTTCTGTTTGTCCAGCACTAACATTGATAAAAGGAATATTTTTTGATGGGTTGCAAAGGACCAAATTAAACTCTCCAAACAGTTTTTGAAATAATGCAGAACAACGTCCAAAAAGGAGAAACTGTGGGTTTATTTTCAAGTAGCGGTTGTCATGATATAAATGTTTTTGTCAAACCAGAAGATCTCTCTATTTGATAAAAAGAAGAAAAACAGCAGTGCTTTCTCCTTTACTTCCTAAGACAACTTTAGTATGTGAAATTGAAAGTCACCATTGGGAGGTATTGTCAAATTTGGGTAAGGAATATTGGATACCATGGCAGTGTTTTGGTTCAAAGAAAGTTTTCACTGTTTGAATCCTACAGGATTGTTTGAGCTCACACCAAAAAAAAGGGGCTTGATAACCATACCTATTACACAGTGACCTTTGACTGTGTATACACTTGTTTAACTGTGTAATGGTGTTTAATATACTTGTTGAGAGGCAGAGACAGAAAGGGAGCAGTGTTTTGATTTAAGAAGATTGTGGTGTTTTTCCTTTGTCAGAATGCAAGGCTATCTTATTATCTAAAAAACTCCAACAGGCAGGGTACCCCTACCACAAAACACAGAAAAGGTCACTTGGACTGTGTTTCCTTACTAACTGTGTTTTTAACTAATTTGTATTGTTAAGGGACATACAAGGGGACAGAGTAGTATTTACAAAGGAGCAGAGGCCTAACACCAAAGCAAACATGTTGCACAGTTTGGGACAAATTTACATTGATCAAACAATGATTGAAAAGGAACAGTATGGCTTCCAAAACAGGAGAGCAACATGAAAATGATTAACAAAGCCAGGGAAATATTTTGTTTGAAAGGAATTTTGTTGGTGTTCGACTGCTACAGCGCTTTGTGCTCACACAAAACATCATAAACTCTATCCTCCTATCCTATTACACAGTGACTTTAGATTGTATAGATGTTTTTGTGACTGACTGTCTTCATATTGTGGAATCTCTTGGTGAAGTTGCCTACAGGGAAAAGAGAATGTGTTGAACTAAAAACTGTGAGTTCTTACCTTTTCCTAAATCAAAGAACAAAGGTGTTTTATTCCTCAAGATACCAAAAGGAAAAATTAACCCTTTAAAACCACAGAAGGGACAGTTTTTCACTAAGTTTTCCACTTGACTGTTTTTTGTTCTTTGAGTTTATTTTGATAAGTGGATGTCCATATAGAGCAAAGGTTTTTCTACAAAGCCAAAGGTGTTACATTGACAAGAGGTCCTAGTTATTTTGAAAAGAGAAGACTATTGCAGGCTTGGTTGAACTTTTGGAGCATTTTTACTCTGCCACCTTGTTCAGAACTGTGACATTGATTGTCTAATTACACTAAGGGTTGATTGCATAAAACATAAGTGTGTTGAGTAATAGGCACACTAGGAAAGGCAGGGTTGTAATGATTTGAAAGTCTACCTTGGGACAAAGATATAAATGTGTTGTTTACCTCTAAACTTCACAAGAACAAGGTGATTTCTTGACACTTTGCACAGACAATTCACCTAACTGTTGTCTCCTTTTCACTGTGTGGTCTCTTATTAAAAAGTCTGCTGGATGAGATACTTTAAAGGTGGAAAGGCCACTTTTTGAAAGAGCAGGGGTTTTGTATTGTGAGGAAACTTTTTGAAGTCATTCAAAGACAATTTTTCTCTATCTAAACAATGAATTAACAGGGTTTGGTTCAAAGAAGGCATTCCAAAGACTTGGAAGTAGTTTGGTGTTTCAGGGACACATCTAGATCAAGATGCCCTTCTACGCAAAACAACAGGAGCAGAATGACAGTGGTAAAGATGAGCAGCAGCTGGAAAAAGAGGAGAAGAATGCTGAACAGCAGTAACTCAGTAGTGATAAACAACAGTTTCAAGAAAGCGCCCGGCACGGAAAGAGGAGAAAAGCACATCAGCTCTTGACATTTTGGCCTTAGCTTCGGAACATGCTGCTATGGACCCCTGAGGGTCATGCGTGCCAATTTTGGGCCCATTTCGACAACTTTTTTTTTGTGGCATTTTTTGGGTTTTTGGCCGAAAACTCATAATTTCGCCATTTCAGTTTGAGGATTTTTCAAGGGAGAAGGATGATACCAGTTGATGCCATAATTCTATGAGCAGGTCCCCAGTGATTTTCAGAGCATTTGGAGATCATTCGCCCCCTCAAATTGGCGAAAAATGCTCACTTTTAGCACATTCTGCCCGTCATATCAGCAGTCTGCTATTTCCTGGCTTTTTACACACAGCTACAGATTTGGAGGACTTTTAGGCATCAGATTGAGGTGATTTCAGTTTTGCCGGAAATTAGACACAGAGAGATTTCCAACGGGCCATCATGAGCCCCGTTTTGACACCGGGAAGGCTGCCAAATGTTTCTGGCAAGTCAGGGGACCTTTTCCTGATATAAATTTGAAGTATTTTTGTAATTTTTGAACCTCAAAAATCTGCTTTTTCCAAATGTGCGTTTAGCTATTTTTGCACTTGGAAAATGTTGCAAAGTCAATATAATTTCCGTTTTTAGCATTTTTTAGATATTTTGTGAGATATTTTGTGCCTTGGGCTTTGCAAAGCCTCAAGGACAAGTTTAGATATTTTGATTAGGCCAATGGGATAGCTAGTTGCACCATGAGGTTTTCCTCACTTGAGCCTATTTATTCCACAAGGTTTCATTGTAAAACAAGGCTGAAATTGAGAGAAGAATCAATATATTGGTCATATGAGCTTTGAAGAACATACTTGTGTTATGATTTTGGACTGCCTCTTGGATGCTTTTGATGAATGATGAAGGGTTGTTGATGGATTCCATGACATGGTAGAATGGTATAGTGTTTCTTGCTTTGTTGTTGTCTTCTAGTTTTCATTCATGATACATACTTCTTGCTGCTATAGATCAGTAGAGATTAGTTTTGAGATATGCCCATGGAGGCACCTCAAAGTTCCTGAAACTTCATAGCTTTATGTTTTCTTCTTCCTTAGTTATACTAAAGAATTCTTAACTGCTCTTTAGTAACTTAAGGTATTGTTGCTAGTTTTATTCATAAGTTCTATGCATGTTGAGTAGGATGTATGGTGTGCCATGCCTACCTATGATTGTCCATAGTTCTGTCCATAAAACTATCTCTTTGACTAATTAGCTTATCATCTTGTTGAACTAAGGAGGCCTAGTCCCGATCTAGCCCTTTGCCTAAAACTATGAAAGCTTGTTTGTCCAAGTGCCCAATAACTTAAAGACTGTGTTTAGGCGTTCCGACATAGTTTTATGAGTTTTTAGTCTATCTTATGTGTTTTCCCCAAATTCTGATAGCCATTTCCCAAAGTTAGAAGGTCTTATACTTCTATGCATGGCTGGAATGTTTGATTTCTATGTATTAATTAGCTCATAGTTACATTTAGCATGATTAATGGCTTGCTATAACATGTTTATGTCTGCTATCAACTAATTACACTTGAAATCCCTTGTCTTTCACAAGCTTGATGTCCATTTACTCCATTCTGCCCAAAGATCCCTTCTACCGTGAATCAAATCGGCCCTACAACAACCTTGCATCATCATCTCATAGCTTCCTTGACCTGTTTGACCCCATAGCCCAATTGATCTGACTTCTTGTTATCCATTTTTATATCTTTGATCAGTTTTATCCCTCACAAACTTAAAAAACCAAAAATCAAAAAAACTCACTTCATAACTAGCCTAATATCAGAAACCCATAAGCAAACACACCGACATATTTTACATTTATAGAGAGAGCCCTCTCTGAGTCCAGGAAGGCTAGGTCCTTGGGCTCCAAAGCTTGGTTTGATGTTACATCGTCATTTGGCTCACCAATCGGCCAAATCACAAGACCCTAACATAATGGCGATCACGGTGGGACTTTGAGTCAAAACATCCTAGGTATCCCTTAGGAACTCTTAGATCTCAGTCAAACTTAGAAGAGTAGAATCTGGTTGTCTCACCATCCTAGCAAAATGATGACTCAGCTGTAGGACACTCTTCCAAACCTTAGGATTACATAAAAACTCAAAAAACCCAAAAAACTCCCTTAGATTGGTTTTTGTCAGTACTGGTGGTGGACCATACACATATACCTCAAAACAACTAAAAATCCACCTGGCGACTCCACTAACATCTAGTAGGCCTTACTATTTTATCAAACTCTAGGTTACTATCCGATAGACCTATCACATCGCTCACTAACATAGCGGGAGATGGTGGGACACTGAGTACATGATAGTCTAGCAAACTCTTATAGACTCTTTTGTCCTTTAAATACTTAAACAAGCAAGCAGTCCATAGACCCATTTTTAGAGTAAACTCTTTTTGTTTCCATCACCCTAGCAGAGTGTTGAAACAAGTCTAGGATACTTTAAACCATAGGCTGCACATAAACTTAGAAAATCCAAAAAACATTCCCAGATTAGTTACTGGTGGTGGACCATAGCTATCGTCACAAAAAAAACTCAGTTCCACCTGGCGACTCCACTAATCCATCCCTTTTATTTTGACCATCCTTCACCTTAGTAGAACTTTAGAGAAACCACTCATTCAGAACATTCACCAATACCATTCTCTCTAAACTCTAGATCCAAAATCTGGCTTCATGAAGAATCAACACCAGATCCCATCCAGACCCAAATCCCCCTATCATAGTAGATGACCCAGAGAAGATTCTGTGGCAAGCTTCCGAAACTGATCATCTCGCTTCTAGTAGATCCATCTGTAAAACAAGATCAGTACCTAAACATCTCAGTATCCTACCAGGTTCGCCTTTTGAATTAGAGTCATCACAAACTCTTCCCAGAAGCAAATCATATAGTAAGATAAACTTTGACGATCTTGAACCCCTAAACCCACCACAGAGTCCTAGTAGAGAAGCTTCACCTACCACTCCTCTTGACTCCCAGCTTCTCTACCAGTTTGGCTCCTATCATCCCAGATCTGCTCAAAACCAGATCACTAGTCCAAGTTCATCCGCCACACCTGGTAAAACCGCCACTGTTCAAGCCACCTCATATTAGCCTACTAGTCCTCATCTTGTACACCATCCATTAGCTCCAGTCATGGCAGCCTGGTACACACCTTTGGTGTTGCCACCGCCTTTGGCTCCTCTCCCGAATAAATATCAAGACAAAATCCCACACTTTACCGGAGAAGACACCACTACACCTCAACAGCATATAAGTAGGATGACTGATGCTTATGAATACCTGGAGGTACAAGACGAGACTGTCAGAATGAGAATATTCGCCCAAAGCCTGGGTGGAGAACCCAAAACATGGTTTAAAAGCTTGCCTCCAAACAGCATCCACAACATCCCAGAACTACATCAAATCTTCAGAAATAGGTGGGAAATCCGAAGGAATCCTATTCAAATCCTGTCAAAATATAACAACCTAAAACGGGAAAATGGGGAAAGTGTCCTGGCATACTGCACTAGGTTCAATAGTGTGTATAACGCCCTCCCGCCTCACTTCAAACCCCCACTTGGTTTAATCTTGGCAAAATTACCCGAGGGTTTTGATCCAAACATGACATATCATCTGAGAGACAAGGATCCCCCTACCCTAGAGGAAATGCAACAAATAGCCATAAAAACAGAAGCCAACTTAGCAGAAAAAAGAGCCAGGGCTAGATTAGAAGGAAAAGTCCCATATAGAGATAAGGTCTCCACTTCATCTCCTTCTCTAGATCCTAGAATAGATGTCCTGATCAAATCCATGACAAAGATGTGGGAAAAAATGAGTGAAAAAGTGCCTCCTAGGGACAACCAACCAAACCCTCAAAACCGGAAACAAGGCTTTAGAAAGGATCAGTCTCAAAATAAACCAAGAGGAAATGATCAGCAGATCAGACCATCCTTCAGTGAGAATTATGTTGATGAAGAGAATAAGGATACCACACCCATTGATGAAAATCATTGGAAACTCATAGGTTCTGATAACGAGAGTAAGTTTTACCTCACAGCAGAAGAGCAAGAGTTATGCTCCCCAAGTCAGGACGAAACCGACTATGAAGATCTCGAAGATCCTGCCATAGATTTTCAGAATGCCATTATAGAAGCTCATAGGCAGTATAACCTTAGAAGCAGAAAAAACCAAGACCACTGCAAGAAGAGTAGCCCTGACACTGCTAAAACCTCTGACACCATCCTTAAAAAAGCCATGGATAGCAACAAAATTATGGCTAAGAAAATTGACCAAAACAAAGATAAAGCCATTCAGACAAGTGTTAGCTCTGATACTCCTAGTACCTCTACAAAAGCCCCAAATTTGGCTATATCAAATAAAATCCCAAGCCAAAGTCAGCAAATTAAGAACATAGAAAAATTTATGTCTGAAAAAGCTGAAACAAATCTGCCCAAACTACAAAATCCTTTTAGTTTCGAAGGGGAAGTTTCCGAAGTAAAAATTACCATACCCCTTACTGAGCTATTAACTGTAGATAGGTATAGATCTCAAATTTTCAAAGTTTTTGACATAGGGAGCGAGGCAGATATTTTAAATCTAACTGAAAACAAACTCGAGCTCTTATTCGGCCCGAAAATAGAAGGTCAATACCAAGAAGGATCTGTTTCTCCTTCCTATGTGAGCCTGAACATACGGGACAAGATATTACATAATGTCATGTTAGATTCTGGTACCTCCCATAACCTCATGCCTAAAGCAGTCATGGAAAACCTGGGACTAGAAGTAACTCAACCTCTGGTAACTCAAGCAGTCATGGAAAACAATACTCCCATTTATTCCACTCATTCCAATTTAGATTCTTTTATCTTATATAATGAAAGTGATATAGACAAGCAGATAATGGAAAAGGAAGAAGCTCTCAAACCATCAGAAACGCATTTTCCGTTACTAGATGCAGAAACTAATAACCAAAACTTCTCTGATCTTTCTCCTGTTAATCCTGCATATCATAAGTCAGAAAATAGATTTGTAAATCAAGTTGAAGAAAAGAAATCTGGCAGTCCAATGTACATGGCTGGTGACATTGCTTATGTTAATGATTCTCAAATGTTTGATCAATATATTGACTTATATGATTTCCAAACAGAAGCTAACTTTGCAGAAGATTCAGTTTTTGATTTTCGGGAGGAAGCTTAGTTTCATAAACTTGAGAAAAGTGAGCAGCCATTATAGGTCATCTATAACACTGATAAGGAGAGCCTTGAGAGTTCAGAAGTAAGTGAAGAGTCTCAGACTCTTGACTCTACTTCACTTCAGTCCGTCAAATATAACATTCACATAATTGGAAATCAACAGTTTTTCAGCTTTGATGATGAGGTTGAGGAAGATGGTGAAATTCTTGAGCATATTGTAAATGAGAATCCTTTGCCTGAAATGGTTGAGGAAATCATTTTGGACATAGAATCTTCCTTAACTCCAGATTTTTAGTCACCCAGTTCCATTGAGTTACAAATTGCAGATGAAGAAATAGAGGTTGATAAACAAATGAGAGTTGTCACACTATCCTTTCAAGATAATTTACTGTCAAAGTGTATCCTTACCCATCATCCTGATGACCTTCACACAATTTTTAGCCCGCCCTATCAAAACACATCAGCTTGGCAAGAAAACTACACTACAATATGTGATGAGTCTGACATTTCAAGTGATCAGGAGCAAAAGGAAGAGTTGCTTTACCGAGAGAATCCCAAATATAGTCAAGTGGAAGAAAGAGTAGTCCTAAATGAAGCCCATAGCTCAAAACCCCTAGATCAAGTATTATTCCAAGATCCATTTGCTGTTTTCCTTGAGAAGTCTGAAAGAATAATCCTGAATGAAACCTATATCTCAAATCCTCTAGATCAGGTATTATTCCAAGATCCAGTTGCCTTTTTCCTTGAAAAGTCTGAAAGAGTAGTGGTTTCTGTCATAAACAAGTTGCTACCAAGAATGAGAAAAGGCTTAAGTACTACTGTCCAAAAACCTGCCAAATGGGAGTGGCCTTGTCATTATTTCTGCATCATGAAAGAACTAAACCAGAGTCACCCATATAATCATCTACTTGACTAGTTACATTGGAAAGAAGAGTTCACCAAATGTGTATGTTGTGTACAGGTTAGATAGAATAGATAAACAACAGTAGAAAATAAGCTCAGCCTTGTGAGCACCTTTTCATTTGTAGTTTATTTAAAGAAAAAGTGAAAAAACAGAAAATACAAAAAACAGTGAAAAGTAGAAAAAGAGGGCAGTTTCTAAAAAGCAGTGGTAAAGCCCCATGTTCCAAAAAAACAGTCCTTCGGAAAGCGCGCAAGTCTAAATGCCGCTACTAGTACTTCAATGTCTTGTTCAGCTATCTAGCCTAATCATAGCTGAGCATGTTTAAATTTATTTGTTGATAAGTTAGTGAGTGAAAAAGATGGTCAACATTGTGTAAGATTGACTTATCACAGAGTATAGATTAGGGAGAGATTCTGGTTCCACATGCCTAAAACAGAACCAAAGAGAGAAGCGAGGGATGAAAAATACAGTGTGCATCTTAGCCCCGCTTGTCTAGTTCCCCTTTGTTGCAAAATAACATTTGTGTGCAGCTTGTCTTTTATGCCGCAAATGCATGACAAATCAGACTGCCTAATCCTGATTTGATCATCTTTTAAATTTCATGTTTTCGATTAGAGAATAAAATCCTGTCAAACTGCTTAATCTTGACAGTCGATCTAGCATAGGTAGAGTAATGAAGGAGTTCATCAGTTTAATCTGAACTCCCGGCAGATATAAGAGTAGAAATAGATAGGTTCATTTTGCAAAAAGAAAATATACATTGTCAAAAGGCTGCTAGTCCAAATGCGCCAAAGAGAAGAAAAAATGTTAGGAAAGATAGTGGGGTAGGTAGAAGTATCATTGATGTTAACCATGCTGTCACTTTTCATAAATAACATCAAGAGAAGGGTAAATTTTGCGCCAATGGATAAGGCACTGGTCTTCATAAGCCAAAAATCTGAATTCTGGACACCTCCTGACGAGGAGCTACCCTCCCCAAATGGAGCCACTGTTAGTCATCAGTATTTTTCACTTGTTAGTGATGACTAGATCCATAGCTGAGTTTTCTAGAAGCTAAATTCCATATGTCATATCTGTCATCTAGAAAACCCTCATAAAACTTTTTTCGCCCTCCTACTTTTCAGCCTGCCCATTTCAAAGTCAAAACTCATTATCACTATCCTATCTAGCTTCAGCCCTACTGGTCTGCCCATCAGCTCTAAAAGGCAAATCCAAGTCTGTTTCAAAAGCCTCCCCTAAGTTAGGAAGTGGCGCTTTAAGGCATTTTACCTTTGGCAAACATCAAAAAGCCAAAAATCTCCATCTGATACAGACCATTCATGATAGACCTCCCACTCTACAAATGAAATTGATTACAACCCTAAGTCGCGCCACTTACGCACCCCTAAGTCTCAGCACTGCATAGACCACAGTCTCAAGCTGATTATTAGGTGTTTTACAGTGTTTTATGGATTTTACAAAGACAGGAAATATAACATCATCTCAGAAGAAATTTCTTGAATCTACATTTAGAAGAACAGCTGCTTCTCAATGTAAACATGAGCCTGAGATATATCTGCAAGACAGAGAGTCACTCATCAAGACCTTGCAGCTTCCTTCAGCATGAAAATCACAGTAAGAGAAAGACACCACTGTCACAACAAAGTGGTAATTTGTCATGGCCAAGAACCTCCTTCATTTACAAGCAGAGGGTTAGGGCGCCTCCTTCATCTACAAGCAGAGGGCGCTGGCCAATATTGACTTTAAGGATTGCAAAAGCCCAGGTTTGCTTTTTACTGAACAGTGAAACAGTGACTCTAAGTTTTCTGAGTGTAAGTGATGATCATAACAGGGCTAGAGTCTGAAGTATGCAAGTTAAAGGGAAAACAGAGTTTTGGTCTTGTAAAGGAAGTCATTTGAAGTTTTTCAAATCATATGAATTGTTAAAACCTTAGAGAGACACATCATTAGTAAAAACAATTCTAAATCATAAGCAGCCTGCTGTTCCAACAAGACCAAATTGAAGAAATGTTGACAAGTCATGTCATTACACAGGCAGAAGAAAAGGTGGTTGTTTTTCAAAGGGTGCTAACCTCCATACTCACAGAGATTATCTTTCAAATAATTTTTCATAAGTTGACCAAGGCAAATGGTGACATTTCAGTTCCCCTGAGCAAAGAGCAGTACAGTGAGACAGTGACACCTTGACTAGGGTTTTTCTGAAGCACAGTAGTGATTGCAGGCAGAAGTAAAAGTATTAATGTTTTCAAGTTTGTTTGATCACCATCATATCCAAGAAAAATCCTTGTCAGGCAGGCTTATCAAACAATCTTCAGATACTTTGCCAAGTGAAGGGCCTCCTTCATTCATGAGCAGATGGCCAAGGCATTGACTGTTTTTAAAAGACTGATTGGTCAAAGATGCAGTGGAAAGAGACAAAGAAGGAAAGCAAAAGTCATTACACAGGTAACAGATGGTGTTTATGTTTCAAAATGTATTGGTTTTCCTACTCGTAGGGAAAATGTCTTTCAAACTATACATCATAGTAGACAGGAGACAATTTGAATATGCATGCCATTGTTACAAAAAGGGGAAGTTTCCTTAGGAGAAGGGGTCAAAAAACACCTCAATGTCACATCCCAAGAAGTCTAAAGGATTTCCTTTCAGGTAAACAGAGAAAGATAGTATGAATGGGTGCAACTAAAATATGGCGCTTACAATCCAAGGAGGAGCTTATAAATCAACTGGAAGCAGAAATTATCAAACAAGTTGGAAGAAGACAGACCATCTCCTGTTAAATAACAAAACAACTCTCAATGCTCTTTGACAGATCTTGAATGGTTTTTCCTTGTTAAAATATCACCAAAAGGGTTAGGCAGTGGACAGATTTGAGCCTTGGTATGGTTCTATTACAACAAGAAATATCACTGCACTAGTAAAAGGAAATGATAACTATGTTTCAAAGGGCCCTGTTTTTCCTACTTCATAAGTTTCTCCTTTCGGATATACATCACAAATGATGGGAGGCAATTCAAGATTAGTTCCCAAAAGACATTGCAAATAGGTATACAAGTTTATGAATAACCAAGAAAGTCATTTGACATACTATCAGGGTTTGGGAGTTTTGAAACAAATACAGCTTTCTCATTTTTCAAAAAGACAGAGATATCATAAATGATATAAGCAATAAAGTATTTTGAAAAGAGGCGCTTTTCTTAATTCGAAGAGCCATGACTAAATCCAAAGAAAGTCTGCTCCTATAACAAAGTCAAAGATACCTTGCTGGTATATTTTGAGCAGAGGAAAGGTGTTAGAAGAAGCGCCCTTGAGTATAGACAGAGGATTAAAGAGTTTAAGTGAATGCCACTGAAGCAGTGTACCCACAGTCAAAAATAGGCTCAAATATCTCATCTCAACAAATACCAAGGGATAGTAAAATTTGCATGGTTGTTGAATCATAATACCTCTGCCACAGTAAAATTAGGGTTAAGGAGCGCCCGGGAAGTTTGTTTCAAAATGATTTTCTGACCAAACAGAGATGAGATTAACAAAAGTGAGAGAGGTTTTTGCCCCTCATAGGTCAAAAATAAAAACCTCCTTCATTTTCTACACAGGTATCATGGTTTGTGAGAAACGTGAAAAATTCAAATGTCACGGGAAAATTTCTGCACCAGGATTCATCATTTTTACCAGTGATGGGACAGTCAGATTTTGAACAACCAAATTGACTCCAAATGAAAAAATTCAAGTTTTTATGGAAACTATACTTCCATAGCTTTCCGATGAGCCATCTCGGGCCAAATTCCGACAAAAGGAAGGCATCCAAAAGTATCCTGCAATCAACGCTATGTTTTTCTGCACCAGCATACACCATTTTTGACCAGTGATGGGACAGTCAGTTTTTGAAGGATCAAATGGACACCAAATGAAAAAATTCAAGTTTTTCTGGAAAGTATACTTCTACATATTTCCAACGAGCCATCTCGCGCCCAATTCCGACACCGGGAAGGCATTCAAAAATGGCCTACAAATAGCTCGATGCATTTCTGCACCAGGATTCACTAGTTTTGACCAGTGTTGGGAAAATCAATTTTTGAAGAATCAAATGGACACCAAATGAAAAAATTCAAGTTTTTCTGGAAAGTAGACTTCCACAAATTTCCAACGAGCCATCGCGCACCCAATTTAGACACCGGGAAGGCCTTCAAAATGGACTGCAAACTTGCGCGACGCTCCTGGAAAATTGCGCGACGCGCCTGTGCACAAAATTTACAAAGGAATGCACTGCTACGCGACGCGCCTGTAGCAGCGCGTGGCACTCCAGTAGCATTGGTCAAAATTCACTCAAAAACCTTAAAAAACTCTTTCCATAGCTGCTCAAACTCTCGGGAAAAGCCTGCCATCGTGTTTCAAAGGTACTCTATACGCCTCCCTTGATATTTTCAAAGTTGTTAAGTGCTGGAAAGGAGTTGAAAGTCATGGTTTGAAATCACAGTTCCGAGTTGTTCCAAGGAAAAGTGCCTTTGTTTAAAACTCCAGGCTGTAGTAGTTCTGTTTGTCCAGCACCAACATTGATAAAAGGAATATTTTTTGATGGGTGGCAAAGGACCAAATTAAACTCTCCAAACAGTTTTTGAAATAATGCAGAACAACGTCCAAAAAGGAGAAACTGTGGGTTTATTTTCAAGTAGCGGTTGTCATGATATAAATGTTTTTGTCAAACCAGAAGATCTCTCTATTTGATAAAAAGAAGAAAAACAACAGTGCTTTCTCCTTTACTTCCTAAGACAACTTTAGTATGTGAAATTGAAAGTCACCATTGGGAGGTATTGTCAAATTTGGGTAAGGAATATTGGATACCATGGCAGTGTTTTGGTTCAAGGAAAGTTTTCACTGTTTGACTCCTACAGGATTGTTTGAGCTCACACAAAACACAAGGGGCTTGATAACCATACCTATTACACAGTGACCTTTGACTGTGTATACACTTGTTTAACTGTGTAATGGTGTTTAATATACTTGTTGAGAGGCAGAGACAGAAAGGGAGCAGTGTTTTGATTTAAGAAGATTGTGGTGTTTTGCCTTTGTCAGAATGCAAGGCTGTCTTATTATCTAAAAAACTCCAACAGGCAGGGTACCCCTACCACAAAACACAGAAAAGGTCACTTGGACTGTGTTTTCTTACTAACTGTGTTTTTAACTAATTTGTATTGTTAAGGGACATACAAGGGGACAGAGTAGTATTTACAAAGGAGCAGAGGCCTAACACCAAAGCAAACATGTTGCACAGTTTGGGACAAATTTACATTGATCAAACAATGATTGAAAAGGAACAGTATGGCTGCCAAAACATGAGAGCAACATGAAAATGATTAACAAAGCCAGGGCAATATTTTGTTTGAAAGGAATTTTGTTGGTGTTCGACTGCTACAACGCTTTGTGCTCACACAAAACATCATAAACTCTATCCTCCTATCCTATTACACAGTGACTTTAGATTGTATAGATGTTTTTGTGACTGACTGTCTTCATATTGTGGAATCCGTTGGTGAAGTTGCCTACAGGGAAAAGAGAATGTGTTGAACTAAAAACTGTGTGTTCTTACCTTTTCCTAAATCAAAGAATAAAGGTGTTTTATTCCTCAAGATACCAAAAGGCAAAATTAACCCTTTAAAACCACAGAAGGGACAGTTTTTCACTAAGTTTTCCACTTGACTGTTTTTTGTTCTTTGAGTTTATATTGGTAAGTGGATGTCCATATAGAGCAAAGGTTTTTCTACAAAGCCAAAGGTGTTACATTGACAAGAGGTCCTAGTTATTTTGAAAAGAGAAGGCTATTGCAGGCTTGGTTGAACTTTTGGTGCATTTTCACTCTGTCACCTTGTTCAGAACTGTGACATTGACTGTCTAATTGCACTAAGGGTTGATTGCATAAAACATAAGTGTGTTGAGTAATAGGCACACTAGGAAAGGCAGGGTTGTAATGATTTGAAAGTCTACCTTGGGACAAAGATATAAATGTGTTGTTGACCTCTAAACTTCACAAGAACAAGGTGATTTCTTGACACTTTGCACAGACAATTCACCTAACTGTTGTCTCCTTTTCACTGTGTGGTCTCTTATTAAAAAGTCTGCTGGCTGAGATAATTTAAAGGTGGAAAGGCCACTTTTTGAAAGAGCACGGGTTTTGTATTGTGAGGAAATTTTTTGAAGTCATTCAAAGACAATTTCTCTCTATCTAAACAATGAATTGACAGGGTTTGGTTCAAAGAAGGCATTCCAAAGACTTGGAAGTAGTTTGGTGTTTCAGGGACACATCTAGATCAAGATGCCCTTCTAGGCAAAACAACAGGAGCAGAATGACAATGGTAAAGATGAGCAACAGCTGGAAAAAGAGGAGAAGAATGCTGAACAGCAGTAACTCAGTAGTGATAAACAGCGGTTTCAAGAAAGCGCCCGACACGGAAAGAGGAGAAAAGCACATCAGCTCTTGACATTTTGGCCTCAGCTTCGGAACATGCTGCTATGGACCCCTGAGGGTCACGCGTGCCAATTTTGGGCCCATTTCGACAACTTTTTGTTTTTTGACATTTTTTGGGTTTTTGGTCGAAAACTCATAATTTCGCCATTTCAGTTTGAGGATTTTTCAAGGGAGAAGGATGATACCAGTTGATGCCATAATTCTATGAGCAGGTCCCCAGTGATTTTTAGAGCATTTGGAGATCATTCGCCCCCTCAAATTGGCGAAAAATTCTCACTTTTTGCACATTCTGCCCGTCATATCAGCAGTCTGCTATTTCCTGGCTTTTTACACACAGGTACAGATTTGGAGGACTTTCAGGCATCAGATTGAGGTGATTTCAGTTGTGACGGAAAGTAGACACAGAGAGCTTTCCAACGGGCCATCATGAGCCCCATTTTGACACCGAGAAGGCTGCCAAATGTTTCTGGAAAGTCAGGGGACCTTTTCCTGATATAAATTTGAAGTATTTTTGTAATTTTTGAACCTCAAAAATCTGCTTTTTCCAAATGTACGTTTAGCTATTTTTGCACTTGGAAAATGTTGCAAAGTCAATATAATTTCCGTTTTTAGCATTTTTTAGATATTTTGTGAGATATTTTGTGCCTTGGGCTTTGCAAAGCCTCAAGGACAAGTTTAGATATTTTGATTAGGCCAATGGGATAGCTAGTTGCACCATGAGGTTTTCCTCACTTGAGCCTATTTATTCCACAAGGCTTCATTATAAAACAAGACTGAACTTGAGAGAAGAATCAATATATTGGTCATATGAGCTTTGAAGAACATACTTGTGTTATGATTTTGGACTGCCTCTTGGATGCTTTTGATGAATGATGAAGGGTTGTTGATGGATTCCATGACATGGTAGAATGGTATAGTGTTTATTGCTTTGTTGTTGTCTTCTAGTTTTCATTCATGATACATACTTCTTGCTGCTATAGATCGGTAGAGATTAGTTTTGAGATATGCCCATGGAGGCACCTCAAACTTCCTGAATCTTCATAGCTTTATGTTTTCTTCTTCCTTAGTTATACTAAAGAATTCTTAACTGCTCTTTAGTAACTTAAGGTATTGTTGCTAGTTTTATTCATAAGTTCTATGCATGTTGAGTAGGATGTATGGTGTGCCCTGCTTACCTATGATTGTCCATAGTTCTGTCCATGAAACTATCTCTTTGACTGATTAGCTTATCATCTTGTTGAACCAAGGAGGCCTAGTCCCGATCTAGCCCTTTGCCTAAAACTATGAAAGCTTGTTTTTCCAAGTGCCCAATAACTTAAAGACTATGTTTAGGCATTCCGGCATAGTTTTATGAGTTGTTAGTCTGTCTTATGTGTTTTCCCCAAAGTCTGATAGCCATTTCCCGAAGTTAGAAGGTCTTATACTTCTATGCATGGCTGGAATGTTTGATTTCTATGTATTAATTAGCTCATAGTTACATTTAGCATGAGTAATGGCTTGCTATAACATGTTTATGTCTGCTATCAACTAGTTACACTCGAAATCCCTTGTCTTTCACAAGCTTGATGTCCATTTACTCCATTTTGCCCAAAGATCCTTTCTACCTTGAATCAAATCGGCCCTACAACAGCCTTACATCATCATCTGATAGCTTCCTTGACCTGTTTGACCCCATAGCCCAATTGATCTGACTTCTTGTTACCTGTTTTATATCTTTGATCAGTTTATCCCTCACAAACTTAAAAAACCAAAAATAAAAAAAAATCACTTTATAACTAGCCTAATATCAGAACACCATAAGCAAACACACCGACATCTTTTACACTTATAGAGAGAGCCCTCTCTGAGTCCAGGAAGGCTAGGTCCTTGGGCTCCAAAGCTTGGTTTGATGTTACATCGTCATTTGGCTTACCAATCGGCCAAATCACGGGACCCTAACATTGTCGATGGTGGAGAGAGTATCTAGAGTGGATCTTCATTTGGTCTCGCTGTACATGCTCTCGAAGTGGAGGATTCCCCTTGTTGTTGTCAATATTATGCTTACTTGGTCTTTTGTTGGCGGTTTATGTTTATGTTTTCATGATCCTTGGGACTTGGTGCTAGCATCAAAATATACTCTGTTTCCTCTCATTTTATGGGCACTTGCAACTTGAATTTTGGAAATTGAAGATTGTTTTAACATATTCTTTCAACTTGGCTTGTTTTGGGATGGATGAGTATGTTCACATCTGAGAAATTGGTTACTCTTTTCATGCTAGATGGAAGATGTGGTTTTGTGTATAGGACCCTTAGGAAGACTATGATTTACTAATTTTTCCCTTTGTCAAAGGACACTCTTTTCTAGGTTTAAAGATCTATTTTCTTCTCTTTTTCAAGGCAACTATCACTGAAGCACATTAATTTTCAGTTTATGTGCACTATTTGTCTAGAATTGTTTCATTTTATTAGGGGCCTAAACTCTTGATGCAAATATTTAGTTGTTGTTGAAATGAGACTCTGTTATTATTGTAATAGTGTTTTTGTGGTTCTACAATCTTGTGATCATTGGAGAAGCTAGTGCTTTTAGAAGTATATAAATTTGATGTTTAATCTATCAATGTAAATCTCCTATTGCAAATCTCTTATTTTTATATGAATATGAAGTATTTTAATTTACAAAAAATTATGGAGCAGAGAACAATAACTTCATCTTAGCCAGGGATAAAACTTCTAACTAATCACACTATTTAGCATGTTTATAAATTTTAAAACAATAAGCAATTTATTTTGGAAGAAAATAGTTGAAAGTTTAATTGTCTTTGTTTTTGCACGAGCCAAGCCATGCAATGATACATTTGTTATTTTTGATATGAAGTGCTTAGATAACTTAAGGAAAAATATAGTTAAAGTTAAGGCCATCTTATAATGTTTGTTGAAATAAACTAAGAGAACTTTCATTTTTGAAAAATACCATATCGACATATATTATAATTTATTTTGTAATATTGAATCCAAAATTTATTATTGATATTAATTTTCAAATATAAAATTAAAAAACAAAATAAATAAATAATTATTTTAATATTTTTATTTTTATTTTTATAATAAAATTAAAATAATTTATAATTTGAATAACTTGTTAAATTATAAAAACTAAAATTAACAACACTAAAAATATTTTAAAATAATTTGATATCCCTTTTATTATTGTAAAAATGACAAATTAATTAATTGTAATGTTTTAATATTTGTCAAAATCCTACTCATATTCTTTCAACAATCCTTTCTACACATTTCCAAAATATCATATACTTTCCAACCATCTTTCTACACATTTCCAAAATACTCAAATATAAAATAAATATTAATTAAAATATACAATACATGATACCATTCACAAATTTCATTTGTCAATTTCCAAAATACACTTGTAACGAATTGTCTAATCGCGGGTTTTCTATCATATACTTTCCAACCATCTTTCTACACATTTCCAAAATACTCAAATACAAAATAAATATTAATTAAAATATACAATACATGATACCATTCACTAATTTCATTCGTCAATTTCCAAAATACACTCGTAACGAATTTTCTGAGTGCGGGTTTGCTAATGGAATCACGAGCTAATCCATTTAAATTTGGTACCCTTTTTAGCTCCTTATCAAATTATGTTTGTGTTCTACGAGCTTGCAAGTTGCTTAAACTTTGTTGTGCGCTTATTCTGTTTGTGTTCTAAACTCTTCGGTCGTGAGTCATGATAAGTGCTCGAGATCAAATGCCATACAACCGTCGCGCTGCAATAGACTCCCGTGTGACGTCCCGCTGGAATGTAGACGCTCTGTATTTCAATGAAAGAAGAGGAAAAATACCCAAAAAAATTGCGCGAAGACATATTTCAGAAATTAGGAAGATCAGTAATTAAGAAGCCCTCGAACCGATGGTCCTTGAACTTGCAAGAGCATGGGAGTAGCGAACTTGCAAGAGCAGGGCAATAGATTGCAGGGATGTTATGCAGGTGAGCAAGCTGACCCTATCTGAGGCAACTGACCCATCACAGGTGAAGGTGTGGTTATATCCTAACTCAGAATCCCTATCCCTGGCCTTGATGCTTTCGGATTCATCACCTTCTGTATTATTTGAAGTCTTCGTCTTCTACAACAACCCAAATCCCAGCTCCCACATCAGTGGTGTGTTTTCTGCGCCTCATAAAGCCCGTCCAGCCAACAGGACAAAAAAAGCTGTGGGTGTCGTCGTTTTTATATTCGCAATGCCCAATCACGTTAGATCTCACATGGTTCTGAGAGCCTGACTGGTGCGACAGAGCTCCACTTCAAATCGAAGTTCGAGTTTTGGTTTTAGCTGTGCAGGTATCGAGGTGAGGGCTTCCAAAGGCTCTGAGGGTTTGACAAAACTTGGGATTGTGGAATTGGTACACGGATTTTCTGTGAAGATCGCAACATCTCAGCTTCTGAAGGGAAAATATGGGTCATGGCTGCCAAGCCCAAGGACAAGCAAAGGACTTCGAAATTGAAGGGCGAGGGTTTTGAACCTAGGAATCTAGTATGTATTAGTTTGATTAAGTGTTGTGTCATTGATTGCAATGTTGTCGTTTAGTCAATTAAGCTTTTGCTTCAACATATGTTGTTGGGGCAGGACAACGGGGTCAGGGTTTAACCGCTTCAAGATATGTTGTTGGGGTTGGAAAATGGGGTTAGGGTTTTTCCAGCTTCTATTTCTTGTCTGGCATCTCCAAAAACCTATGTTGGGGCAGGACAATGGGGTCAGGGTTTGGCCATATTCTATTGCTTTTCTGGCATCTCCAAAAAGCCTTGAAGATTTCTTGGTAGTATTTATATGCTCGTCCATCTTCTATTGCTTGTCTGGAATCTCCAAAAGCCTTGGGATCCATGCCAATTACTAAATTGGCCGGGGTTTAACCACCATGAGCTATAGTAATGTAAGATATTTGTGGCTAGGGTTTCACTACTGCCTCTGTGGATTCCTTAATCAGCCCATATCCTTGTCCAATCCCACTACCCCTAACCCCCTAACCCATTTAACCCCCTAAACCCTAACCCCATTAACCCCTAACCCCTAAAATCCTTAACTGCTAAATCTCCTAACCCCATATACCTCTACACCCCTAACCCATTTGACACCCTAAACCTTAAACCTCTAAACCCTTAACCCCTAAGCCCTTAAACCCTAATTCCCAACCCTTAACCAATTTAACCCCCTAAACCCCTAAAAAACTAACCCATTTAACCCCTAAACCCTAACCCCATTAACCCCTAACCCTAATCCTTAAATGCTAAATCCCCTATCCCCTTAAACCTCTAAACTAACCCTAACCCATTTAACCCCCTAACCCCTAACCCTTAACCCATAACCCCTTAAACCCTAATTCCCATCCTCTAACCCATTTAACCCCATATACCCCTAAAATCTAACCCATTTAACCCCATAAACCCTAAACCTCTAAACCCTTAACCCCCAACCCCTTAAACCCTAATTCCCAACCCCTAACCCATTTAACCCCTTAAACCCCTAAAACCTTAACCCATTTAACTCCCTAAACCCTAAACCTCTAAACCCTTAAACCCCTAAACCAGTAACACCTAAACCCCTAACCCCTTAACCCGTAAACCCCTAAATCATTAATGCTTAATCCATAACCCATTAACCCCTAAAATCCTTAATTGTTAAATCCCCTAACCCCTAAGCCCCTAATCCCTAATCCCTTAACCACTAACTCATTATTCACCTAACCCCTAATAGTGCCTAAATCCCCTAACCCCTAAGCCCCCAATCCCTAATCCCTTAACCATTATCTCATTATTCCTCTAACCCATAAATGCGCCTAAATCCCCTAACCCCTAACCCCCCAATCCCTAGCCCCTTAACCACTAACTCATTATTCCCCTAACCCCAATCCCCAATCCCTTAACCACTAACTCATTATTCCCCTAACCCCTAAATGCACTTAAATCCCCTAACCCCTAAGCCCCCAATCCCTATCCCCTTAACCACTAACTCATTATTCCCCTAACCCCTAAACCCTAAACCTCTAACCCTAAGCCCCTAATCCCTAATCCCTTAACCACTAACTCATTATTCCCTAACCCTTATAACAATCCTTAAAACTTGTTGGGATTAGCCACTCCAAACGAAAGCTGGTCTAGTTGGGACCTACAATCGAGTTAATTCCCCCTTGTTGGAAAGGTGGATTTTTTTCCCTGTTAACAAACCTATAGTCCTTAATCCCTCTAACATATAACCTATATTATTTTTAATTCATATGAACTTTAATCCTAAGCCCTAATTCCTCTAAAACTTATAAGACCCAATCCTTATAACCCTTGCCACACTTAATACCTAAAGATTACAACCCTTATCCTCTAAAAGAATTTACCTCTCTAACATGTAATACATATAATCATTGACACCTCACCACTATACTCCTTAACACATATAAACCATAACCATAATACTATAACCATTATATCTCTTTACATTTTACCATCATAAACCCTAAATTTTATAACCTTTAATCCCTATCTCTTTTTAAACCCTAAAACCCCTAATATAACCTTATAACCCATATTTCAAATAATCCCTAATATTTACAAACTTAGTCCTTGTAATCCTTGCATTAAAACCCCTAACCTTATAATCCATATTTCCAACAATGCTTAGCCTTCATAGCCCTTGGTCCTTATAATCCTTGCATTATAACACCAAAACCTTATCCTTGTAACTACAACCATCACTTAGCGACTATAAGCACCTTATCTTAAGCACAATGTACAAACTTGATCACCACTTTCACAGGAATTATCTTAGTCCAAGTTGACCATTGACATTGGCATGGACCTGTAATTCCCCTAGTCATACTTGATTGGTGATCATTGTAGTACCATGGGTTTATTAAATCACATATGAGATGACCACGTAGGGAATTCGACATTGGTGTAGGATTATCTGTTGTTTTTGTAGGTGTTGGAACTTCGTCGCTAGTGCAAAAATGATTGCATGGTGACACAAAAATAATGCAATTTCATTGGAGTATTTATCAACATGCCATGCCATGCACAATGCCTGATTAAGTAAAAAATTAGGTGCATGATAAAGATCTCAATCATAACTACATGTTTATTAAACACCCATGTTCACTTTGTGAATATGGAGGTTAGGGGTGATATCATAGAGCCATTTAATAGACCAGTAAACTTCCCTATAGTGAGAAAAATTTGACGACACAGATAGTTATGATTCTCATTCATCCAAAACCACAATGAAATTTTGACAATACAGATTGACCTAGAACTTGGAAAAACTTGTAAAAGCATTGCTCCACTATGAATAAGCTTTGGATCATAGTATAACTCTGCACGTGCCTAAAATTTCTACCAAATCATTACCAAACGATTAGCTTATTTTGTGACACTAGATAAATTTTAAAGAACTACCTAATCTTATAGCAAACTTCTTTCTAATTGTTGATATATGATGATAAAAAGAGCTAAAATTCTTATTGATTTTCAACTTTACTTGTTTATTATTTACTATTTAAGTTGATTATGAGCCAAACAAAACTTTTAAAAGATATTGTTTCACCACGAATAAGCCATAAATTGTAGTAGACTCTACTTATATCTAAATTTTCTACCAAATTCTTACCATCTTTATTAGTGGAAAGAAAATCTATATACTTCAAAAACATGAGTTATTTTAATAATTACGCCGGAGGCGTTCCCTTTGTTGACTTTGGGTGAGCACACTATTCACTCCAGCCAATGAGAAGCTTTGCCTATCGCCCTTCCAACCAATTAAAATTTTACATTTGGTTATTCCTCCAAACAATAAAAATTGGTCATTTGTCCAATGAGTCCTTACACATCTCTGTTTCGTATTAATGAATTCGTAGTTCTCTACTACCCGTGAACAAGTGACCAACACTTCTGTTTTGGGGAGAGACAGTTGCCGACACAATTTATTCTCTTGTAAATTCACAGGAGGATCATTTCTTCAGGTAGATTCGAAGGCGGGTGCATACCAGCATAGCCATGAAGAACACCAGCAGAAGCAGTGGGTTAGTTTTCTATTTGCGATTATCTTCATCTGTTTTATTGTAGACCTACTTGTTAGATTTTAGAGGATGGTGTTTTCATTCCTTGGTATTCAGGCTTTCACAAAACATGGTTAAACGGTTTTGCATCCTCCTGGAAAATGAAAAACGGGTGTGTGTGTAGGTCCAGCCAACAATGGTATTTACTAGGAAAGATTATGGTATCGTAAGTACAAATGAAGGGGAGAACGTCCCTTTCTTATTTGGGACAGAACCCTCCACCTCTGGTTCACACAGTAGTCGATCTACCTCTTCCATTATAAAACCAAAAGAAGAGGGCTCCTGGACTGGCTCACCACCATGGCGCAATGATGACTAATTCGCCCAAGGGTGAATGGATTATTGGCGACACGCAACCTCTGAGGCTGAATGCCCCCCGCATTGGCGGAAGCTTCGCAGTGTGGGGTGGTCTCTTCTAGGATTTTGATTGCTCGATGGTGTACGTTAGGCAAAAAGAGGACCCATGGAATTCTATAATCGCATGGACCCAGGGCCATTACCAGGTCCGCTATATTTGGCGGTGTTTTTCTTGCTTTGATAGAGGGTGCCGAGATTATGTTGAATAGGGTTTTGAGTGCACATCAACAGTTTCTGCCCATGGTTGAAGATGTGCCTAATATGCAGGGTCCTATTCCAGGGTTTCAAGGCTATGGACCCATCCCTGCAAATATTGGGGCTCCTGGCGCTGAGCCAACTCAAGCCCCCGCGCAGAGTAGCTCCTGGTTTGGAGGATTCAAGGGTTTTTTGAGGACAAGAAAGAAGAATCACAACATAGTAGTGGTGGTGGCAAGGCTGAGTTTTTGGAGAGTTTTGATCAGCCCAGTGCTTCGGTCCCCACTTTTGAGTTCAAGTGATTCAGGAGATTTTGGTCTTTGTTGGCATCAGCTACCGGGTAAGGGCCTGAATTTATTTTTCTTTAAAATCAAACCAAAACCCATTGGAAAAAATGGGCTTTTGAAGTGTATGATTCGCTGAGATAGATTTCACAGAATGCAATACTTTGGTCTAGAAATTATTTGACATTTTTTAACTCATTATTTGAATAAGATTGAACTTCTTGGTTATGTCTTGAATTTCTTCACGTTGCGTGAAGAAGGGACACGTGATATCAAAAAAGAAATCAATTTGCCCTAATAACCCACAATCTCCTCAAATATTTTACCCCAAGCTTTCTGGGGAAGATGAGGGGTAGGGAAACTTTTCAAAGCAATTCACTTCTGGCTATTTTATTTTATAGGTAGAAAGATCGTTAGATTTTAGAGTGGAGAAGTCTACAAAATTGTAGGACAATGATCTTTCTTTTTAGAAGAACGATGGTCATATTTTTTTTCAGAAATTGTAGGGCAGTGATTACATTTGGTGTGTTTAAAGTTGATTCTACAATTCTTATGGACATGTCTCTATTGTAATTTTTGTATTTATTTTGAAATAATTCCTTCCTAAGATTGTCTCATACAAGATTTATCTAACATACAGATAATGTATCTTTAATGGCTGAAATTTCTGGTCCCTTGATAGGGCTGCTTTAGTTGTGGAGCTAGACAAATTTTTATCATTAATATCTTCACTGGCAGCAACTGTGTCGCCTCTTGATTCCAATACAGCATAAAATTTCCTATACCCAAATACACAAAACTGGGTTATTTTCTGGGTATTCGTTTCACTTACCAATTCGTGTATGCCAGTTTTTGTTTGCATACCGTGATCATTCAGACAAATATTTACAATACAGTCACTAGTTTTAAAGCAACCTAAAATGGTCCATTACTATAAAATTTCCCCTTATAATTTAAATAGATACAAAATTAAAATAAATGTAGGAAGCCAAAAATAGAAAAAATTCCTCATTGTGTTTTTAAGTGCCTGAACTGAACCAATACTCTTCACAAGATTGGCTAATTTTCTCTTCAAATATAACAAAACCAGCTTTAAGCCAAGCTACTTTCAAAGAGGAAAAAAAGGTAGATTCAGAATTTCTTTTTCCATGTAACAAAGAATTTCACTATTCGCAAGAGTAAAATATCTTCAAGGTTTAAAGTTGTATAGAAAAAGAGTAAAATCTCTTAAAGGTTCAAAGTTGTATAACAAAAGAGTCAAATATCGTCAAGGTTTAAAGATGTATAACAATAAGGCTTGAAGTTGTTATAACAATATACTTACTATGAGCTTAATATGTCCTTTATGAAAATTGAACACTCAAAGTAAACCTAATTAACTAGATTCACAATTTTTGACTACTTAATACTTTACTTCTTTGCTAATCTTTATGAATTCACAAAAAAATATTATGTAGAAACTATGTGCAACTTCCGAATTGTCTAAAACATTTACTATAAAGACCTACATATTTTATGTTCTTTATATATATATATATATATATATATATATATATATATATATTTCATAAATTATATTATGTAGAAACTATATATATGCAATGTCATAATTGTCGAAAAGATTGTTATTAAGATGGGCATGCACAAATCACTGCAATTGTAAAACCCTTTTTTGATGTTGGCAGTGATGAAATATTCAATTGTATTATTAGACACACTAATATTTTTTTTGTTTTCTGAGGCTAAAGTTATTAGATTAACCCTAGATCCTTTAAATATCTAGAAGATTTCAAAAGGGCTGCTTAAAATATTGAAGGTTAAAATTAATCTATACAACTTTTTTTTACATCTATTTTTACTTTTCACATTGTTATCTTTTCAATGTGCAGAATCCCAAAAATAGGAGGGAAGGTTCTGGATCTTCATTTGTTATACAGAGAAGTAACTGCTCGTGGTGGACTAGAAAGGGTATGCTAGACTTTATATATTTTGTTATAGCTGGATTATAGGTATAGTTTGCATTTCTGCCAAAAACTGATTATGATTAAGAAATTGCCTTGTTGCCCATATGATTTTGCAAAACGCTCAAGTTTGGATGTTTATAACTTTGTAGTTGGTGGGTTGACTTGCAAAGATTTTTATGATGGTTTAAATATTTCTAGGTTGATGGATTCCTAATTTGGATAGTAAAAAATTGCCAACTTGCTTACATTCTTTAATATTCGAACTGTTGAGCTTTGCTGCAATCTCTTCGCTTTTATGTCTGTGACACTAAGTACTGAATTATGGAAAAATGGCTTCGGAAAAGTGGGCTCATATTTTTGCTTATTTATGATGACCATGCATTTAGAACAATGGGTCTAGCAATTTAGCTTCTGAAAAGCCGCCTCTTGTTCTTACTTCTTTATGACAACCATGCATCTAACTCAGTTTGTTTGTGCAGCAGAAATGTGGGTATTTTACATGGGCCTGTACAAGAGCTATCCACAGTCTTACTATCGTTGCCCCATAAATTTTCTAACATTAAAATGATAAGATCCTCTAGACTAACAAAGTGTCATGATAAAAATATGATGTGACTACTAAAAATTGAGTGATTTTTCTCAACATGGACACCATTCTCTGTATTACATATATCTGCTAGATTCTACAAGTAAGAACAATGATGAAATTGAGTAATTTGTGGACGTAAATTTGCATACTATTTCAAATGACTTCACAACATATCTGCCGGGAAATGGAATAGAGGGAAACCTATCCTTCTGACCCTCTTAAGAAATATGGGTTCAAAATAGAAAAATGTTCTGGATTATTAAGTTACGAACTTAATAATCAGACTGGTACACGGATAATAGGTATAGTACAAGAAGAATGGAAGAGATTCTTGTTACTGATAACATTAACCTACTATATAGTTGCTCTCTTGTTTATCGCATCTCCAATATAATGATACAAGGACAAAGGATGCATACGTAGTTGACATAGCTAAGATTTAAGTTAAGTAACTCGCTGGCCACCCTCATTAATTTAAATCTCTACAGTAAACAACTAGTCTGCTTACATCTCAGAACATATGGCAACTAGTCTTGAAGTGTCAATGCTTCTTCGGCAACTTACTGTTATGTTCGCCTACTAGAAATTTAGTGCTTATTTTCAGTAAGATGGGTGAAGATAAGAATTGTAGGGGATCTACATTTCTTGTTATTTTCCCTTATTATTGAACATGTCACATGTGTTTCCTAGGTCGGTGAAATTTGGCTGTTGTTATTGACCCACCAGGAGTTCAAGTCTCAAAATATGTGGCTTGTTCTCACCTCATAGGTCATGCTTGCTAAGTTGGGCTCGGGTTGTCATGCCTGTTATGTCAAGACGAAGTCTCCAAAGATGTGATTTGTTCTCACCATATGGGCCATGCCTGTTAAGACGGTCTGGGGTTGTCACATTCAAATCCCACTTCTTGATAGTTGGTAGATTGCTTGGACATTAGTCTCAATGGTCAAGGGTTTACATGTAGATGTGTTTTTTGATAGATGGATGGGACATCAAGAGTCTAAAGGGGCAACAAGTAGTAGCATTTTTAGATTTTTAGACATTCAGGAGCTCATGGTCATGCCTGTTAAGTTGGAATTGGGCTGTCATGTCTCTTGAGTCGGGCTGGGGTTGTCATGCTGCCTAAGTCGGGGCCGAAGCCTCCAGAGGTGTGGGTCATGCCTGTTAAGTTGGGCTGGGTTTGCCACACTTAGTGTGACATCAAATCCCTCTTCTTGATAGGTTGTAGATCGCTGGGACATTAAGAGTCTCCAGGGTTAACATGTAGATGCATTTCTTGTTAGAAGGTTGGGTCATCGACACTCTCAATAAGGGGCAGCATGCTGCATTTTCTGGTTTTTGGACATTCACAAGATTCTTTTTTCTCCAATGCATATTCTTTTTTTTGTTTGGTTTTGGATTCTTGACCGGTGAGATGGATGGATTTTATTTTGATGGTAACATTAGCAATGATTACAGGAACATTTGGTCAAGTGTTGGAGTGTTGGGATCGAAAACCAAAAGATCTCGTGGCCATTAAAATTATCCGTGGATTACAAAAGTATCGAGAGGCTGCAATGATAGAAGTCGATGTACTTCGTAAATCATGAACAACAACCTTATTAATATGTAGAAGTCGATGTACTTCGTAATGAGGAAGCTCCATCAAACCCATTACTAGATTGGATCAAACCCATTATTAATACGACAGACTTATAAGATGGATAGAAAACCCCAAATCAATTAGCCTTCATAAGCATCATTGTTCCTCTGTTTCACCTTAAATGTGTTGGTGTCCAATTGACAAATGGTCAGATCTCTCAAATCAGAATTTATGCCATTTGGCCGACACTATTTCTTCTCTTGTAAATTAATAGGAGGATCATTTCTTGAGGCAGATTCAAAGGCGGGTGCATTCAGTTTCAAATTCAGAGCAACAAAGGTAAAGTAGATGGTAAATTCTAGTATTATTCATAATATCAGCATAGCCATGAACAACACCAGCGAAAGCACTGAGTTAATTCATGTGGAAGAAGATCCGAACAAGAGGGTGTTTCGCCCATATGGGCTGCCGCATACTTGTTTATCCAGATGGGGGCATACAGAGGAGGTCCTGCTAAGTTTTCTATAGTTGGATTTGCTTTCCACATGTAGCACATCAAGACACTTCCCTTCCATAGTCGCTCCATAGTTGACCTTTGACTAACCACATGATATTTATATTACCACTTCATTCTCATGATTCATCTTTATATTAGTGTTTTAAAATATTAACTTAATCTAAATTGCTTGATACATAGTGACTTAGTCCCTTGATACATATTGACTTAGTCCAAACTTTCTTCCGGGTTCTGATTCTCAAAAGGGTGATTGGTATGCGAAACTGCTACGAAATCTATGGAGGGAATGAAGAAAATAACAGATGGGGTTTCTAGATTTGGGGTCCCTTGACTAGGCCAACAATGCTTATTGCCTCTATGATGGTAGAGGACTTCAATTCCCGGACCTTCTCTCAGCTTCTCACAAGACTGCATATTGAAACCCCGCAAGGCCAAGAACAAAACCTAAAGCCCTCATCACCCATGAGCTTTAATGGCAACAACAGCAGTAGCAGGAGCGGTAAGGATAATGGTCCTTTTAGTATTTCAGGCGGTTTTGTGGCTGGATTGGTGCCGACAAGAGGTTTTGGGCAGGCCATAAACCGCCTACAAGGACTGGAGGCAGAAACTTTGCAGAGAGATTGGCTACCCGAGGGGGATTCAATGCACCCAGATTGAATACAGCTCGGTTTAAGTGCTTGCCATCTGTTTCTTCACCTGGTGGGGTGAGATCTCCTTATTTGACCATCCCCCTAGTCTCAGCCCTACTACCTGTCGCTCAGCTTTCCAAGTCAGGTGTAAGAAGGAATAACAATGAGGGAGGTAGACATAATTCAATGCCAGATACAAGAATGTTACCTGTGTTTCCACAGGGTTTCCATTAAAACCATTCTCCATTCCTTGCCAGAGCCATTCGTGGATTTTTTGCTGGATGACGGAGGCTTATTCCTCCCCAAAACCTCCTCTGCCGATGGGGAAGATGTGTTTCCAACCAGAGTTCAAATCACATCTCCATCCCTTGCCAGAGCCATTCCTGGATTTTCTGTTGGATGAGAGAGGCTTATTCCTCCCCAAAACCTCCTCCGGTGATGGGGAAGATGTGTTGCCAACCAGAGTTCAAATCACATGCCCAGATCTCCCGGCATAAGATTACCATCAGTAGGTTTTATCTAGCATTGCGGAAATGGTATGACTTGAGGCCATAAATGGAGTTTCGGGGGTTTGTTCGAGGGGGTATATGTATGCATGTGTTATGAAAGCATTTTCTGTAGGCTATTAGATGTGAAGCACACTGAGAACAAGGATGGGAAGCCCGTTCTGTTCTTACTTTTGAATACATGGACTCTTATCTCAAGAAGTACATCGAAACTTATCGCCGCAGCCACACTAAAATGCCTCCTAATTTGATTAAGGTAAATTCCTCTACAAATTTTGGATCTCTAGCTATGAATGAAAACTGATATGAATTTATTGTATTGTCTAATTCAGGCCATATGGCCCTTTTTAGATGATATTATTTCTGTTGGCAAGAAGGCAGTGGTCTGTTTAAGTTTAGTTCAATGTAGGGTTTTGGATGAACCCTAATTCATTGGGTGTTTGTATAGTCCTGCTCTGACTTTAGAATCTAGATTGATTTTTGACTCTTTAAATCTGTTGGTGTTTGCTCTTTTATAGTGATTCGGGGCTTTTTTTGGACTGTCGTTGTCTTTTGATTGACCGAGATTTTGGATAAAATGTAGAGCTTCATGTACCAGCTGTGCTGAGGAGTTTCTTATTGCCACGACCGTAAAATGATGCACAAGTTCTGATAATTATCTGTTCTCTCTATTTTTCTTTTGTGAGAGTTTTGTATACCGCTGATGCTCTGTTGCCTTCCATTTTCTCTAACGACGGTGATCTGGGTGTGCAGGGACTTAAAGCCTCATAACCTGCTGGTGGACAAGGAAGAGGGCATGTTAGAAGAGATGGGCGCACACACAACTTAAGTCAGAATTTTTTCCAGACTTCTCCTTCTCTATCAAATAAGCTTCGATGATTTGCAGACTCATATCCAACTTATAATAGATTTTCTATAGCCTGAGTTTTGAATAAGTTCAATTCCTTATAATTTTGATTTAGAATTTAGTCATTTTTTTTAGAGAGTAAATACTTCAATGTATAACTTATTAGGATTATTTTGCGTGTTTGTGCTTATTCAGAATATGCTGCAAGTTCCCTTAGATTTTGGATTTGAGCTTGCAAAACTCAGGGCTCAAATGCTTAATGCGCAGTCGCGTTCTTACTGTGGTTTGGGAGCTTTTCACCAAGCTGCTTACAAATTTTCTCTCGGTGTAGTTTATCCGTTTATGATCTCGCACATGGCGGTCCTAGGGATTTGGAGCTACTCTCTAAACCACCCGCCCAAATTCTTTCTTAAATGTTACTTTAAATTAAGAGGGGGGCTGACTCTAGTTCATCTTTTTTTGATAGGCTTATACTTATTTGAAGTGTACTGTGGTGATTTTTGTTTAGGTCTGGTTGAGTTTAAAATATACTGTTTTAGCCGAGATGGTACGGGTATAAATTTAACTGTGGTCATTTTTACGAGGTCTGCTCTACTGTAAAATTTTCTATCTTTCATTTAGCTACCTTGTTTTGTTATCGCAGTTGGTCAGGCCTTTGACACTGCACTGTATGGCAGTTTGATACTTACTAAGCCTGATAATATGTTAGCTTTTGACCCTAGGTTAAAGAGTAGGCTTTTGCTGACCTACATTTTTAGTCCCTGATAGGTACCAGGGCGAGAGTGTTGCTGTCAAAATACTTCAAAGGGGTGAGACTCCTAAAGAAAAAGCAAGATTGGAGACACGATTTGCAAGAGAAGTTGCTATGATGTCTAAAGTACAGCATAAGAACCATGTTAAGGTACTTATTTTTTATTCACTGATTTTCCTTATTTTCTTTGATATAATCTATTGCTTTGTTGCAAAGGGAAAAGTTCAGTTGTATGTATAATATGTCTTCTACCGATTAGAAGTTCATGTGAATCCCAAACATATTGGGGGTTCAGTTCAAATTGATCTTTAAATTTCTTGATTTGAGATATGCTCACAACTCTGTTTGCTTTCCAACATTGATGTGAGATTTTGTGTGTTCAAAAAAGGAGAAGGATAGCTTCATTTGTGTTGCTTATAATTTATTGCATTCCCTAACCTTTTCATTGGCTTCTAGGATTCTTGCTTGGCACAGTGGTTAATTATGTTGTCAGGGTAGTTTGTTTTGGATTTTATTTTGCATGACTTATAGCTACTTTTCAATTCAGTTGTGATTCAAGAAATCAGCTATAATCGAACATGTATCTGTGACTGCAGTTCATCAGAGCATGAAAAGATTCAATCAAGGCAATAGTTACCTAACTGCTCCCAGGCATGTCACTTCGGAAGTACATGATGAGTTTACGTCCCAATCGAATTGATCTCCATGTTGCAATAAGTTTTTCACTTGACATTGCACAAGCAATGGAATGTCTACATGCCAATGGGATTATACACAGGGATCTAACGCCTGGTAATATGAATAGGTTTACTTCTAACCAGTGATAGCTTGAAATTGTGAGATTCTATTCTGTACAGATATTTTAAGTTGCACTTCTATTGTGCTATATACATGATGTCTAAAGAGATAAGTAACAGTTGTCTGGTGGCAAAGAAATTTGAGTTTTTTTGGTTCTTTTGTTTCAGAGAATTCATGGACAATACAATTAGGTATTTTAGCAGATTAAAGAGTATAAGTAATGCATGCTGGATTTTCTTTCTCATCATCTATGTTGTTCGTGTTAACATGTTTACATGATGGCAGCAAGAGAGAACGTCTTGGTAACTTCTACAATTGATTGAAGGTGTTTGATTTGATAAACCATAACATTAATTTCATTTTGATTTCCTCAAATTAGAAATCCGTTATGTTTTATTTTTTCATCTGAGTTCACATCTAGATGGAGCCAAGTTAGACGTTGGAGCTTTAGCTGATTTTAGAAACCGAAAAAATAATTCAAAAAGGAGAAAAGAAATTCCATATGCAGGGGTTTGATATTTTGTCAATTTGTCTTGGTTAAGGTCTTTTTCTCCAGACTTTTGGAATTTTATAATTTGACAGGTCTGTGTTTTGGTATGTCATTGTTGGGTAGTCAAATACATATTTCCATTAAATATTAGCATAAATATCGAAATGTGAGAACTTATTGTGCCACACCATTTCCCCTCCACCCTATCAAAAGCACCGTCTACCTTGCTCTATAGAATGTCATCTGGCTTCCTGTTATTTAGTCATGGCATCTTAAAATTGTGGAAAATTTTCAATTATATACCGTTGCCTTAGGTTGGAAGTTTCATGCTTTTCTCCATCTGCTAACTAATTTTCACTGAAAATCTCTATTGGCTCCCATGAGTCTCCTCCATCCATTTGCAGGGAACCATAAATTACTAAAAAGTGCACCTTGACATTTTTAGTTAAATTCTCCAGTGACTGTTGCATGGATGAGATATGTTGCTGTTGTTGCAATACGTGAAATAATTATGATGGAGTTATTTCTAGTCTAGTGTTTGCACTCTAGTTTAGTAGTAATTATATGTTTAAACTTTAATTGGAGGTGTGACTGTTCTTTCTGCAGATAACCTACCGTTAACTGCAGATCATAAGTCCTTGAAGCTAATTGATTTTGGCCTTTCACGAGAGGAATCTCTTACAGAGATGATGACTGCAGAGACAGGAACATATCGTTGGATAGCTCCCGAGGTTTGTAGTTCATGCCATGTTCCATGTAAAATATGAGTCCCTTTTGATTGCATAATATGAATTAATTTCAAAAGTGTTTGTAGTTTACTGGCGTAAGCATCACTTAGATACAACCAACTTTTATTGGGTGCAGCTGTACAATACAGTAACGTTAAGGCTTGGTGGAAAAAAGCATTACAACCTTAAGCTCGATGTATATAGTTTTTCTATTGTTCTTTGGGAACTAATAACTAACGACATGCCCTTTGAGGGTATGTCAAAATTGCAGGCAGCATATGCAACAGCTTTTAAGGTAAGAAAAAAACAAAACCATAGATTTGCAATGGCTTTATAGAGATTTTATTTCCAATATTTGCTTTTGTTTGGGAGACCTATAAAGACCAAATCAAACAACCGAGTATCAACTGGGGGATTACCTCCATAGGAAAATTCCAGTAGAAGGGCTAAGTTGAACAATGGGCTTGGGATTTTTTTATTTTTTTGTCAATTTCATTGGTTTTTTATCGTCTAATTAGTAATGACACAATTTGATGCATGCATTTTATTGATATTCATGTATCAACAAGTTATGCCTGGTCTTCCTGATGATCTACATGAGGATCTTGCATTTATTCTGATAATCTATTATGCAATGATAATCTGTAATGCATTCAAGACAACCATGTTACACTACATTATTATGATATATCGAATTTTATTTATATTCTCTTTATGTCGAATTTTATTTCATTGATAATGTCATAATTTTATTTATATTCTCTTTATGTCGAATTTTATTTATATTCTCTTTATATCGAACAGGAATAGGGGCTGCAACATTCAGAGAGTAGGATTGCAAAAGCTGCTCCATGGTTGCTTCAATGGTGGCTTGATCAAAATCCTTGGGTTCCACCAACTGATCAAGACCTGCATATGTGATTAGCGTAGACATGGAATGTTTAAGAGTAGGAGGTATGGAACCTGATTCTCCTCATGTAATTTTCCTCTGTTTATTGCCAACAATTACAAGAAACCAGAAGGCAGGCAACGACGACAATCATCACCACCGACCTACTCATCGTCGAGCGTCATCCTGGGACAAATATGTGTACAGAAATCACTCCAGAATGTACGTGCAGAATGTGCTAGAGAGCGGGAAAAAAAATCAAAACTCCGTAATTCAATTCAGATCTCCCGGATTTAAAGAATACATAAATATGAACTCTGCAACTCAGATCTCCACGATTCATAGAACTCTCGTTGCTTGAGAGAGAGAGAGAGAGAAAAGAAATCGGCAATTCACATCTCCATGATTCAAAGAGCTCTCGTTGTGTGTGCGAGAGAGAAAGGTAGCGCAACGAACCAGAAAAGAGAATGCAACGGGAAAGCAATTTTTTTGGAAGGGCTAGGAGGAACTCAAACCTTTGCAAAAATGCAGCAACTCAAAATCTAAATGTTTTGCCCCCCTTACATCATTGGGAGGTCTCCTTTCGGCATTTCCTTGCACCTCCCGGTGCAATTGCTAGTTTTATTAAGTTAAAAATAGGGGCTTGCATGATTATATATTTTACAATGATTATGACATTATGTGTTGAACATTTTTTAAAAATCAATGCCTATTATACAATTTCAAGGACTGCCATAACTCCTCACATAATTCTTTAAAAGGTGCTAGCTCAATGGAAGAGCACTTGCTATGTAGGAGGTTAGTGGTTCGATTCCACTGTACCCTAACATGAATTATTCAATGATATTGTACATTTTTTTAATTAAATATTTTATATTGATTTATTTTAATGGTGAGATATTTTTCTGAATTCATTGTTTTATATTGTCTCCGGAGAGACAATAGATAGGATTAAAAGCATTGTCTCCATAAAGACAATATGTCTTTAATTCCAACTATTGTTTTAATTTGAGACACTAGCTTAAAGACAATATTTAAGACAATACACAAGTTTTCTTTTGTCTCCAATTAAGACAATTTACCCAAAAATTGTGTCACTATTATGTTGTAGTGGTAGAGAATTAGCTCTGCTGAAGCGTTAGAAAAACTCACCTGGCAGAGGTTTTAGTTTGGTCTTCATCGGAAACTCTCAGAATCTTAGTGTTGCTGCCCCATTTTCTGCTCCGAGATTGGCCGATAACAGCAATAGCCCTCCCGATAACAACAATGATTATTATGGCGGCTTCAACTGTAGTTAAAATGCATCCACGGCCATCATCCTGTTTGTTCTGGTGGGCTTGCTTTTCTTCGTGGGCTGTTTCACTATCTGCTGCAGCAAATGCGGCAGAGGAAATGAAACCCTGAGACGCGGGGCGAGAATTAGGGTCAATGCGCAGGCCCGGAGGCAGAACGAGGGCAACCGTGGTCTCGACAGGGCCGTCATAGAAAGCTTTCCGGTGTTCAGCTACGATCTCGTGAAGGGCCTCAAGACGCAGACCAAGGAAACGCTCGAGTGCTCGGTCTGTCTCAACGAATTCGAAGACGACGAGCAGCTCCGCTTGCTGCCCAAGTGCAGCCACGCTTTCCATCCGGACTGCATTGATATGTGGCTCTTCTCCCACACAACGTGCCCTGTCTGCCGAACCGATCTGGTGCCCACGGACGACGCGAACCCCACGGACACCGCCTACGGAATCATCGAGCCGCCCGAGATCACGCCACCGGAGGAGGTAACGGTTGTGGTGGACGGAGCGAGCAGCGGGAGCGTTCGCATGGACAACGATGTCGAGACCCCCGTGGCACCAGAGAGCACCGATTCTCAAGAATCGTTCTCCGTGCTCGGCCGTGACCAGGGCAACAAATTCCGTCGCTCGTACTCCACGGGGCATTCTCTGGTAAGGCTGCGCAAGGAGTCCAATCATCAGATGGCCACGGAATGGTATATTTGCACGGCACAAGGGCTCAAACCTGGTCTGCAAAGGAATTGTAGCGCCACTGCGCTCTCTGAGTCGCGATCTCAGGGCCCGTCCACCTCTGAAAGCCGCCCTCGTCTCTCAAAGCAGGCTTCAATGAGCGGCGCCGCCTCGAGCAGCCGAGACACGAGTGGATCAGGGCGTCGTGGTTTGAGATCAGAGCGATTTACCATGCCTGCATCCATGTATCCCTCTTCGTTTCTAAGGTCGTATTCGGAGCAAAGGATGGCAGCTTATCCGAGGAATCAAGAATCATATGCCGGTTCTCAGCAGGAGCGCAAGGCATATTTGCAATCTCTGAAGCAAACATTGAAGAGGCTGACCGGCAGAAACAGAGAATGGGCAGATAATTCGCAGAGCAGGCGGGGTTATTTCCAGATATATTTTAGAATCTTTTAGAAAATTTGATATATATATATATGATGTGAAATGATGGCAGACTATTTTATACAGATTTCAATATTTTAGAAATGTGATGGTTGGTTATTTTTATGTGACGGACAGAAATTTGATGCACAATATTAAGAAAATTAAGAATATAGTAAAAGATTATTATTAATAATAAATTTGATAACTTTTTTATAATAAATCTTATATAATAAGATTTTCATTTATGAGATTAGATGTGTTATTAAAACACAGGGTAGTTTTTATTGTTTAGAAAATTTGATATATATCAATATATATATGATGTGATAGGATGGCAGACTATTTTATACAGATGATGATTGGTTATTTGTAGGTGATGGACAGAAATTTGATGTACAATATCAATAAAATAAAATATATATAATTAAAGTTAAAAGGATCATTAAAAATATAATAAAAAATTATTATTAATAATAAATTTGATGACTGGTTTTATAATAAATCTTATATAATAAGATTTATGAGAGTAGATGTGATATTATAACACAGGTTAGTTTTTATTTTTATATATGATATTAAAGTTAAATATTGCTTTATTGTTATTTATTAATTGTTTTGAATAAATAATCAATTAATCACATTATTTATTTGTTAATTCAAGGTAAGTTTTTTTTTTCTTAAGGTTGTAATTTACTATCTATGTAGGCTACAATTTTTTATCATGGATAAATTTATCCACAACATGTTACGCAGCCAATTATTATTTGCATGGATCAAACAAAAAAACTTATATTTTACATCAATAATGAAATTAACAAATATTCTACAATTGCTATAGGCTCAACATAGACATGAGAGGGTTCACTACCCAATCATAAAATAGAAATGCAAATTAATTATAAACAATCTCATGAATTCCTTAACGCATTAGCAATTTAATCTAATTTAAAAATCCACAATGATACTCGCTTACAAGAGTGGGCCCTTCTCCTGGATGATGAATGAAATTGAATAGCTAATTAATTAAATTTCAACCATATGCATATAAATTCAAAAATGAAAATCAATTTCTCTATATATTAAAGAAGAAACTCCCAATACAACTTATAGATTCAAATATTAAAATGAGAAATAACTCCTTTGCTATTAGCAAGGAGCCAATTTATAGATTTTGTTTGCATTACAACATAGTCTGACTTCAAATCATTAATTCGAGTTGTATAGTATCATTTTCTAATATTACAAAACATAATTTTTTCCGATACTCGAAAAAACCGCTACCTATGTAAAAAACGTCAACCACAATTTAGAGTACAATTGTCACAACTCCTCTACTCACAATGACCATCACTCTAAGCAATGGGCATCGATTAAGGCAAGAAATTCTCTCTCATACTCCATGGGGCATTCTCTAATGAGTTTGTGCAAAAACATAGATAAGTTGGCCATAAAATGGTATATTTGCATGACAAAGGGGCTAAAACCAAGTCTACGAAGGAATCGTAGTCTCAATATGCTCTCTCACTCACAATCTCAAAGCTTTTCCACCTATGAAAGCCACCCTAGTATCTAGAAGTAGACTTGAATGAGAAACACCACCTCATGCAAGTAAGGCATTGGTGGATTAGGGTCTTTTTGGCATGAATGTGGATTGAGACACCACAAGGAAAAGATCCTCGAGTGGAAGATTTTGCAGAAGCCCCTATAAATCTGTTTGTAGCGGAGGTCACTAGCGAAGATGGGCGGGTGGATGTTTTCGTAGATTCTTTTTAATGGTGCGTCTATAATACGCGAAACACACCGGTGCTTTATATAATCATACACGCTGATGCTTAATAGAATATGGTGCAGCGTGACAGAGATTTTTATAAAAAAATAAAATATGTAACGGTGTGTTGAGTACATAATGTGCACCGGTGCGTACAATACTCGATAGCATCGAAAAGGATTGAGTTTTAAAAATGTCGATCATAAAGTTCTTTTTTCCTTGTCTGGTGCTATACTCTTACGAGGCCCCAGTGCTAAACAAGTACACAAACGCCCTAGTGCGTAACTAATATAGAGCATTAGTGCTTAATAACAAGTGGTGCAGCATTGCAGGGTTATTTTATACAAATAAAAAACAATGGTGCACTACCTATATAAAGCACACTGATGCATATACTAATCGATATCACGAGACAAAGATTAAATTTAAAAAATGTTAGTCGTAAAATTCAATTTCACCATTTCATTGCTATAATCAAACGAAGCACCGGTGCATAAACAACAAGGTGCACTACAATAGGGTTTTAATTAAAAAATAAAGGTGCACTCAGGAACGTGCACACACCAGCGCGATTAACCTAGCACACCGAAACAGGGTTAAATAAAAAAATATATATAGGTCGTAAAAATTCATTTTTACCATTTACAGTGTTATAGAGCTCTTAAGCACCAGTCTTAATGATACTATTGTCAAGCGGGCTACCATCGATACTTTCCTTGCTTGTCATCCTTTCATCCGTTGCCTAATGCGTTGCTTTCAAATTTTCTCAAATGGTATTCGATTTTATTTTATTTTATTTACGTGGTAACCATGCCTCCTCGATGAGAAAATGTTTAGGTAATGTCCATGTTTCTCTTTAATTTAACTTTTTAGAGGAGTAGAATTGAAAATTAGGTTAAAAAATCCATGGTTTTTTATTTTTTTTCCATGTGCGGTATGTTCAATTGGTTCGACGCACACTGATGGTGGTGGACCCTATATTGCAGGGTGCACCAAACATTGGTGTGTTCTATTAATGCACCGCAGTTTTGCAGTGCGTTTGATAAATTTATACACATCAGAAATTTATAATTTTTGTCACGGTGCATCTGGTAAAAGTTACTTCCCAGTGCATTTGTTTTTACCAAACACACTACATGCATAAATATTAAAAATATATAGTTCGATGCGTTCATTAACCTAAACATTTCATTTTGGTGAAAAAAGGTTATTCATACGCACCAATACAAATTGTATGTCGACGCACCACGTTGAGAAATAAAAAACAAATTTTTAAGCAATGCATTTGGTAAATTGATACGCACTGGAAAACTTATAATTTTTACCACAGTGCATCTGGTAAAATTTACTTCTGGTGTGTTTTTTTTTACCAAACACACCGCATGCATAAATATTAAAAAAATATAACTCGGTGCATTCGTTAACCTTAACGTTTCATTTCCGTATGAAAATGTTATTAATACACACCTGTGTGTATTACATCTTGATGCACCACATCGAGAAATAAAAAACCGATGCTTAAGTGGTGTGTCAAGTAGATGTACGCATTGTTGTTGGTGCTTTAGTGGGTTTTTTGGTTCATTGTTTCCAGTGCTTTACTGATTTTTTTATTGCACCGAGGATTTATTTTTTTATTGAAAGTTGTACTTCCTTATTTATAAACACAATTTTCATTCAATAATAATAATAAAAAATCATGTATGAGGTTGATATATTTTATATGTTAATCATGCAACAAAGACGTCAATAGAGGGAGGAGCAACAACAATAGGAGAAAATGGCGTACCAATACAATGTGGTCCAACCATGAGAGGAATGAGAGAGAGAGAAAGATTTATACCCTCTCCCTATTGGGCAATGACCTAAGTCCTCTTGAGCAATGTAGGCCTCCTTAAGTACTATGAGGAGGATACATCCCTGAAGGGGCACTTTGGGTTGTTGGCGTAGCTGATCCGTTAGTGGGATGCCCACTAACAAGCTTTCCATGTAATTCCTAACACGTGGTATGGGCCCATTGAGGAGGACACATATTTCATCATTGGCATATCTAGAAGATGGGAGGATTCTACCTAGTTCCCTAATGTCCCCCATGGTGTTGCAACAAAGAGTAAGCTTTTCTACTCTGAGAGATATGTCAAGGATCATGTAGTGCATGCAATAGATTTTTAGGTGTTTGGTGGACAACTACAGATTGTTTCTATTGGTGCAGAGGAGGTTAGGTGCCTCTTACTATTAGTCAATACAATTGGATGCTATATTAGTGATGGGAAGTGTATTAGTTCCTCTCTTTTGTTATATGTCGATTCTTTGGTGTAGAGGCCATGATGTATCAGATAGTTTGCCATTTTTTTGTGGTAGTTTTGTATGGCTTTGGATAGATGTCATGCTATGATATATGGGAGGGAAAACTTCCTTTTTGAATCAAATATTTTGTGTTTACTTTTTAGAGGTTTCTGGAGACGAGGCCTACTTTGACTGTCGCCTTGCTAGGGTGATGACTAAGGTGCATATGTGCATATGTGCGTGAGATGATGCCTAAGAGGGGCTTGATGGAGTATCTGACCAATATTTCCACCAACGCATTGGGGCTATTGGGTAGTGAAAATGACCACATGTTTGTCTTTGTGTTGTGTCCTTACGCGGGGATGGATTGGCACAATGTGAAAACATCCTCTTCACACTAGATGAGCACACAGATGATAGAGGTAATATTAGTGTTTTCTTAAATTAATCTAGTTTCACTTTATTGTCTTAATTATTTAGAATAAAATTTATTCTTGCACATTCTTTAACTTGATTTATTAAATTTTTTAATGAAATTGTCTAATTATTGTTAAGTAATATATATTTTGTGGACATTGGAATTTTAATTGGGGACATGCCTCCTCCCCCACCATAGGGATATGTAGAGATGTCCAAGGTCGTGAAGGGTGAGGCACATCCTCAGATGTAGATGGGCGTGAGCATGCAACCACGTAAGGCTGGTGTAATATTTAGGATGGATTATTGCATTCGAATTTCTATACTTTTGGTCGAGGAGGGAGTCTACCCTACGACAAATTGAGGCATTAGGGAATATCCTAGGCTTGTGAAACTCTTGAGGGACTTCCCAAGCAATATTATGAGTCTGATGTGTCATATCGTCAAAGCTACCAGTCTACTGGCAGTCAGGAGGGATCATGGGTGTTAGCACTTTGCCGGATCTCTGAGGCTGAGAAGAGCCCAACAAAGGTAACTACAAACCAAGCTTAGCCAAGTATCTAGCCCTACTAGGCAGGAGAGGGATCTCTCCAAGGGATCTTAGTCAAGAGGGCTGGATCAAATTAGGTTTTAGGCTAAGTATTGTAGCACAGGGGTTTTTATTGGTTGATTTGGGTGCTGGATGAGTGAACTAGGTCAAAGAGGTAACTAGGTCAGGGCAAAAAAGATGAGAATTGAAAACATCTAATGAGGAAAGGTAGGTAAACACTCTAACACTTTAGGGTTTCAAGGTGAGATGGATAAGACTAGTGAGGTGCTAAAAAAGAGAATGACAGTGCATGGCTTCCTTTTAAACTGAAGAATTGAAACAAATTATGGTGATTATCCCAAAATAGAGCATAAGCGATGTATTCTGTGTATCAAACTTGAGAAATAATCATATCATAGAAATCAAATGAACATGAAAGATACAAAAAATTCATACATATGAAACTGAAGAATAAAATATCCCAAAGTATAGTACCACATGAATCCCAAAAGAATAATTGCAACTTCTATCAATAAATTCCTGCCAAAAGACTGATACAATAGTGTTCTTTGATCAATACAACAACATCTAACCTATGCAAATGAGTCAAAAAGTGAAATATATATACATGAAATAGCCTTTCCCAACCTCAGGAGTTGAATCCCTGAGTTGTGGAGTTGATCCACCAAAGTTTGAACTGAAACCTAGAGTGTAGGGTGGTCAAATTGACTCATCCATAACTTTAGTGAAATTGATTCATTCATCCTCTCAAAGAGTCTTACCTAATGTATTTACCCCTAGGTAACTCAAAAACATCATTATTACATTTTCATCCATGAATTACATCAGTAAAATATCATAAATTTTATCAGCAACTGAGAAAAACTCAAACAATGGAAAATATTAGGCAATTGGCAAATGCACAATGCCTGAAGGAGATGCATAATGCCAAATTCAAGGTGAGCTTTGGAGGCCTTCTTGAAGTCAAAATTGAGCTCATAATAGCTCATTTGAAAGCTTTTCCTGTCTAGTTTCCAAATCTATCCTTAGTTTCCAAAATTGACCTGATTTGACCTTCCAAAAATTCAATCTCCCAAGACTGGTCAAATACGCAACACCAGACTAAAAAAGAGGGCAGAAACATGATTTTTCGGATTTTTTTGGCCATTTCTCCCTGTTAGAATGTCTAATTTGATGTGCCAATAGTCAAAAGTTGATGTAGATGCCCTTAGGAATCCAATGGTGGTCTTGTTTCGACCAATGGAGGTCCCTAGAAAAAGAACAACACCCTGACGGTCAAATTGTCTAGTGTCTGTCAAGAAGTGCACAAAAACTAAAAAATCTTCAAAATTGTCAAAAACTTAGCCAAAATTTGCAGAATGGTTGTTGATGATATATTTTAAGCATTGAGGGAGGCTTCAACAAGAATTTCAAGTTTGTCTCCTTCCTTTTGCTTGGCTAGTGTTTTTTTGTGTTTCTCCTGCAAATGCTTGAGTTTGATGCTACAAACTTTGTTTCTTGTGATGTACATGTTTGACAATTTTCTGAGCATCTTGTTGTCCTTGTTTGCCTTGTGGAGGAGTTTCTCAAGATGGATGTTGATTCTATCAAGCCATGTCTCTCTGTCATCCTCAACCTCCTTGGAAATACTCTCTTCAAAAGTGAGTTTTTTATCTTCAATTCTCTGCTGCTGTAAAGCCCTCTTAAGACCCCAACAATGTAAACTTTGAAACGAGAACGAAAATGAGTACCCGCTTTTTTTAGGTAGCAAAAAATCGTCTGATTTTGAAAAGTGTTGATTCAGAATACTCTTAATTTTTTTTAGCATGTTTTTTACACATTAAATTTTGTAATGTACCAATTATAAACATTATTTTTAAAATGTTAGTGATTTTCATGTTGATTTTGAAAAATGTCGATGCCAGCATCTTCCGTTTTTTGTAGAAGACTTATTTTTTACTTTAAATTTTCTAATGTATTTAACGCTAATAATTATTTTCTAAATTTAACAATTTTTGAAGTACTTGTCTTATTCCTCTTCACTTACATATTTTTTTAAGTGTTTTCCAGGTTTTTTTTTTGTTTCATTTTTTTTATAGTGAGATATTTGATTCTTTGTAGTGTTAAAAAAAAACCAAAATTTTAAAGTTTCGATCTTCTATCTAATTATATATTGTTAAATAATATCTCATTTCCCATGACATACTTGTCACTAAAAAAACAAGATTTTTTAACAATTTACATAATTGGATTTGCTTGATCGGATTTTCCAGGCCGGGCGGGCAAATCTGATTCTCAGAATCGGATTTGCAGGCTGACGAGGCAAATCCAATTTTAAGATTAGAATTGGCGGACTGAGGGTTCAGATCAGAATTTTGGCCACATGGGTGGATGTAGAGTGGTTGCGTCATTTCAGAAAACTGGTTATAATAAGCATTTGGAGCGTTATTGAGTGTTTTTTATTGCCACCTAAAGTTTTTGTCAGATTTGTTACCTTTTGTGTAGAATTTCCCAGAAAATAATAGATATTTGGGTTTCTCTCACCGAGCTACCCAATTTCAAAAAAGAAAATCAGCTCAAACAGAGTCTCGAAAGAAAAATTATCATTGATTTGAGATTGGCTGTTTTTTCAGGTTGGGCAAATCCGATTCTCATAATCGAATTTGCAGGTCGGCGAGGCAAAATTGGATTTTCCTCGTCGTTCGGGGAAATCCGATTCTGAGAATCAGATTCACCCCACCGGCCTGCAAATCCGATTCTGCGAATCATATTTGCCTAACATGAAAAAAACTACAAATCTTAAATCAACGATAACTTTGCTTTCGGGACTCTGTTTGAGCTGATTTTTTTTTTTGAAATTGGGTAGCTAGGTGAGAGAAACCAAAATATCTACTATTTTCTGGGAATTCTGCACAAAAGGTAATAGATCTGACAAAAACGTCAAGTGGAAAAAAAGCACTCAATAATGCTCCAAATTCTTATTATAATCAGTTTTCAGAGATGGCACAGCTGCTCTGCATCCACCTATGCAGCCGAAATTTTGATCTGAACCCTCTGCCTGCCAATTCTAATCTGAGAATTGGATTTGACCCACCAGCCTGCAAATCGGATTCTCAAAATCAGATTTGCCCTGTAGAGAATTGGATTTGACCCGCTGGCTTGCAAATCTGATTCTCAGAATCAGATTTTCCCAGTTGGCCGGGCAAATCCGATTCTGAAAATCAAATTTTCCCCGTCGGCTGGGTAGATCCGATTCTCAGAATCAGATCTGCCCCGTTGGCCTGCCAATGTGATTCTTAGTATGAGATTTTCCCGATGGTTGAGCCCACCCAAAGGCTTGAGGACCACAATTTTTTTTATTTTTTATATAATTGTTATTTATTTTTTTAAACTTTTTATTTTTTTTAAAGTTTTTTTTTAAAGTTTTTTTTAATGTTTTATTAAGTTATTTTAATATATTTTTTAAAATTTTTAATTATATTTGTGTTCATTTTTTTTTAATTTATAATGTTTTTTTAGTTATTTTAATTGTGATTATTTTTTTAATTTGTTTTAGGTTTCTTTCTTTTTTTCTTTTACGGCTTTTTTTAGATATTTTATTTTTCTAGTTTTATTTTTTTCAACATTTTTTATTTTTATTTTTTAAAATATATATATTTTTATTTTATTATAAGAATAGGCTCTGGACAACCCCTCCGTGGGCCGACAGAGCTAGCCAAGCTTTGTCGGCCACCCAACGGGGCTAAGAGTTGATTCTGAGAATCGGCTACTCCCCAGTCGAATCTGAGAATCGTCTTTCAGCCCCTCGGGCCTCTAGGCGGGCTCAACCTGATTTGGGCCACCCAACGGAGCTAAGAGCCAATTCTGAGAATTGGCTACCCCTAGCCGAGTCTGAGAATTATCTTTCAGCCCCTTGGGCCCCTGGGCGGGCTCAACCCAATTTGGGCCACCCAATGGAGCTAAGAGCTGATTCTGAGAATCAGCTACCCCCCAATTGAGTCTGAGAATTGTCTTTCAGCCCCTTGGGCCCCTAGGTGGGCTAAACTCAATTTGGGCCACCCAGAGGAGCTAAGAGCCGATTCTGAGAATCAACTGCCCCCAAGCCGAGTCTGAGAATCGTCTTTCAGCCCCTCAGGTGATTCGGATTTATGCAGGAACACAACATAATAGACATATAACCATAAATACAGAGATGCAGCGGAAATAACACTTCATTTCATTAATATCAAAGAACTGAAATTTGCTTACAGACAGAATGGAAATAAAACTAGCTAGGGCGCTGGTAGCTATCTCTGAGAAGGGATGTGGCGGCTACAGGCCTCTGAACTGAGTTAAAATGAGGCTCGAGGGCCTATTTATTATTGAGAGACAATGGAGAACCCTAAACATCCAAAAAGCTAACCCTAGGAGATGAAGCGCCAAAACTATGGGCCCCGTTTGGGTAAATTGGTGTTTCAACTTCCCAGGGACGTAACTTTGGCATACTATCTCCGTTTGACACACATGATACACCATTAGAAAGCTCTATACGAGGACTACAACTTTTGCCATGAATATCATTCCGAAACGGAATGATTTCGGAATGGAATGATATTCGCTGGAGGCGTGATGCCCAAAAAACGTCGTTTAGGGCCTCAAAACGGCTCCGGAAGTTTAGGACTCGAAAAACTGCGAAGAATAGTAAGTTATGCCGAAACTGAAAAACTGAAAGAGACAATGGTGGGGGCCCAAGTGGAATAGGTGGGTGGCCATCAATATCCACCTGGATCATTCCTCCCCCCTTAGGAAGCAATGGTCCCCATTGCGTTAAGTTCCCCCATGAGATGAGGAAATTTTTGCTGAACTTGGTCCCTGGTGAACCACTTTCCTTGGTGTAGGAGTTGGCCAGCTTTGACAACCCGATACAGTTGGATCTTCTGTTGGTGAGTGTTCTTGATTTGCATGTCCATGATACAATCGAAAACGTGCTTTGTTCCATGCGGTCTGGGTTTAACTGCGGTGGTGTGAGTTGTTCTGCAATGTCCGAGGTGTCCAGTAGAGGTGGGAAGTAAGGACAAAGGCGATCCACATTGAAGACTGGGTGCAGACCAAGAAATGGTGGAATACTGAGCTCGAAGGCATTGGTCCCTACAACCTTGGTGACAGTGTACGGCTCGTATCGGAGCAGGCGAAGCTTTCGGTGGGGTCGAGTGAGGCGCTCCTTCTGAAATGTAGGCATACTTTGTCGCCTACTTGGAAGTTGTGTGGCACCAGGTGTTGATCATGGTGTTTCTTGTACTTCGCATTGGCTCTGTCCAATATATCATGAACCTGTTGGCGGATGTGTTGAATGCGCTCGATGAAGCTACTTGCTTTGTCAACCGGACGGAAATGAGCTGAATCGGCACGAAGCGATTTGCAAATGGCATGGCTACGTCGATGGGACATAGTAGAACGGAATCCCAAACCCACACGAGGGCTATGTGGGTAATTTGTGGAGAGCCTGTTGCCAACTATGTTTTAAATAGGGGAGGCTCTTGTCCCATCTGTGTGGATGCTTTGAATTGTACATGCACAGAATGTGTAAAATCATTCTGTTGACAACCTATGTCTAGCCATTTGTTTGGGGATGGAAAGCTGTGGACTTGGTGAGCTTTGTGTCCAATATTGACCAGAGGCTAGACCAAAATGTGCTGAGGAACCTGCTATCTCGATTTGATATGATAGATTGTGGGATCCCAAAGTGCACCCACACTCGTTCAAAAAAGAGTAAGAAGAGTTCGGCAGTGGCTTCTGCTGTGATATTCTTCTTACGGGCCGCCATAATGGCCATCTTCGAGAATCATCAACGACCATGAAAACACGATCATTTCCATTCTTAGTAGAAGGCGAGGAGCGACATGTAATCCATGGAGATGGATTCCCAAGGTCGACTAGGGGTAGGTAGCGGAGTATAGAGGCCTTGCTTATTGATGGTCGGTTTGGCAATGGCAGAAGAAGTGCAGAATCTGATGTACATTTCAACATCCTGTCGAAGGTTCGGCCAATAGAAATAATTTTGCAGTACTGCTACTATTTTTTCGACCCCGAAATTCCTAGTGACTCGACTGTAGTGTGCTTCCCATATCATCTTGGCACTCTCACTTGAAGGAACACAAAGGTGTCCCAGGTGACATAAAAGTGCATCTTGGAGGTGAAAATTTGGAACTTGCGTACCCCCCAAGAGTGCCTTTTATGTGTGGCCGAATTCTGGGTCACTCTCGTAGAGAAGCGGCCAATCAGAAGTCTCGTGCCCACAAGAGTTGAGAACGGTGGTGAGCGCCATGATCGGTGGTTGGCTGAGACAGTCTGCAACATTATTGGTGCTACCCTTCTTGTACTTGATGTTCAAATGAAACTGTTGCAGATATGTGGACCACTTCTAATGGCGATCATTCTGCAACTTCCCTTATGTCTGTATGAACTGTAGGGGCCGGTGGTTTGTGTGGATGATTGTTTCCTTCCCCAAAATTTAATGCTTCCATTTTCGACAAACTTGCACAATGGAATACATTTCTTTGTCATAAGTGGGATACTTGCGAACTGTGTCATACAATGTCTCATTGTGATATGCCACTAGATGTCCCTGTTGAGTAAGAACTGCCCCAATATCATAGTCAGAGGCATCTGTCTCGATCTCAAATGGATGTTGCAAGTCTGGTAAAGTGAGCACTGGGGCAGAACAGAGGCAATTTTTCAATTCTGTGAATGCCTTCTGTTGAGGTTCCAACCAAAATAATTTTGCTCTCACTCCTCCCTTGGTGACTTGACTCAAGGGCTAAGTGATATGAGAGAATCCCAACATGAACCTTCGGTAGAAATTATCAAGACCTAGAAATCTGCGAAGCTCTGTTATGGTAGTTGGGGCTGGCCAATCCCGAATGACTTGGATCTTGGCTAGATCCACATGCGCCCCCCTTTCATCAATAATGTATCCTAGATATTGAACTTGGGTCATGCCAAAAGTGCACTTCTCTAGATTTGCACACAACTTGTGTTGTCGTAGTGTTTGGAGGACTTGTTGGATGTGGTGAAGGTGCTCTTCCCAAGTCTGGCTGAAGATCAGAATGTCATCCAATCACACCACTAAAAAATGAGTTGGTGAATGGCTGCGAGATGTCATCCATCATCCTCATGAAGGTTGCAGGAGCATTCGTCGGCCCAAAAGGCATGACTAGCCATTCAAAAAGGCCTTCGCCCAGCTTTGAGCGGTCTTCCACACATCGAAAGGGTTTGGTGGTACTGGTGATCATCGGGATCGGAGTCAATCTTGCTGAAATATTTTGCACCTTTGAGTTGGTCCCGAGAAGGTCATCGTCAGGTGGGATTGGGTACCTATTCGGACGGTGATCTTGTTCAGCGCCCGATAGTCAATACAGAGTCTCCACGTCCCATCCTTCTTCTGTACCAACACGATCGGGCTCCCACAGGGTGATGAACTTGGTCTGATGTGACCTTTCTACAACAGCTCCTGAATCTGCCTCTTGATTTCATCATTCTCCGGAACAGAGCGCCGATAGATCAGTCCATTAGGTAGCGGCGCACCGGGGGTCAGATCAATCGGGTGCTTGACCTGACAGTGCAGAGGAACCCCTGTGGGTGAGGTGAATATGTCCCCGTACTCCTCCACAACCTTATCCATTTGTTGTTGTTGTGCAGAGGAGCCCTGTCTGGAGGTCATGGCCACAGTCTTCTTCTTGTCCTAGGGGCGGATCATCAGGAAAACGAATTTCCTGGTTTGGGAAATGAGCTTACTGCATTGTTTTGCGGTAACCAAAGAGATAGCGGCAGGAGGTGGTACCTCTGGTATCCTGTACAACTTATTTCCCAAAGTAACAATAACAGCACGAGGTCGAGACTCATACACAGCATGACGCTTCCACAAGTATGGTTGTCCTAATAATACATCGAAAACATCAATAGGAGCAACGTCACATAATACCTCATCTGTGAAGGGCTTGATGCTATAGGGAAGGCGGCACTGCTGGCTGACGCGGAGATCTCGTCCTTGGTGAAGCCACCCGATGGTGTATGGATGTGGGTGAGCTGTGGTCGGCAAGCCCAACCGCTTCACGGTGTCTGCTAAAATGAGGTTCTTTTGGCTCCCATTGTCGACAATGAACTGTACATGGGAGCCCTTTACCCACATCTGGGAGTGGAAGAGACGTTCCTCCTCCTCTGGATCTTCCGGTACCTCCTTCTGGATCTTTGTAGTGGCAACAATGGAATTGGGGTTCCCATGTTTTGGCCAGGTTGATAGAGACCAAAAGATGGGACAACATAGAACCACTTTGGGACCTTAGGATCTAGCCCTCCTAGGTCCAGAGAGGGATCTCTCTATACAAGTCAAATGATATGTCTTTGAAGCTCTAAGTTATGATTTTAGGCTAGTTGTAGGCTCAGGGTTGTTGGTTTGATTGTTTGTGTTTGGTTGGAGGGAATTAGGAAAAGAAGGGCCAATATAAGACAAGGATGAGCAAAGAGGAAGCTTAGGCAAAGACAGGTAACTCAGAGAACATAAAAGCCATTGGGCTATGGAGTCAAGAAAGGATTTATTTGTAATCAAAGTGCAAGCTTTCATTTGGGCTAGTCATCTAGAGCATTGGATCTTAAAGGGGATATTTGGGATGGGACATTAAGGACAGAAAATGAAAGGAGGAGAACCAACCAACTCTGTCTATAGATCAGACCAGAGGTCATTTAACTCCAGGCATGCTTGGACATAATTAGAGGTGAAACAAGGGATCTTGGCAAGGTTTAATTGGGATGGAAAGCTCCTAGAGAGGTAGAGATCAAGTTCTAGACCTACAGGATTCTCAACACATTCAAATAAATCCTAACAAGAACATCTAAATACAGATTTCATTAATTCATACATTAGAGAGCAGGCAATATCATCCACTACACTGGTTAAATCAATTAAAATCAATATTCAGATACACATATAAGCAGAAAACATAGAAGGCTGGGAGAGCAGCAACATAAGGTACCTATCAAGGGTAAATCTTATGCCAAACTTCTGATGCGAGCCTGAAGAAACGTAATGAAATGAAATGGAATTAAACACAGAGAAAAGAAAACATTACCAGCTGCTTTAGATCAGGATCCAAAGAAACATGCTTGTCATATTAACAAAAACACCAATCAGGTACATCATAGCCCATAGCTTGAACATTCAGTATGAATACATCAAATCTCAGCTTATCTTACAATTTACACAGAGAACTTGTCTCAAGAGGAAACAATACTTGCGTTTTACTGATATCTCATCAAAAACCATTACAATGTTTCCTTCTGTGCTTTATAGCAAAGGGTGAACCTAAGATTGACTGAAGGAGTAGGTTAAAATTAAATGTATCATTAAACAAAACAATGAATGCAGGGCCGAAACCCATTCTTCTTGACATGCTGTATATTTAATCTCTGTCACCTTCCTTGTGAAAGAATGATCTGCCTTGGATATGATCTTGACATCTTTTGGCTGAAGTACTCCTGGTGTCTTGAAAAAAAATAAAATAAACTACTGAAAGGTCTGTCACATAAATGCTCCGGTGGTTTTGAACTGTTGTCTGATGGAATTCCTTTCAGGGACAAGGTGCGTAAATAAGACAGTATGGGTGCCCTGTACCTGATAAAGAAAAAAAATTCTGTTGATGAAAACCCTGATATTACTTTTTGCCTGTGCTCAGGATCCTTTGATCAATCCTCGGGGTCTGTAACTGCTGCTTTTCCCTCTAAACTTCGGATTAAAAGCTCAGGATCTTCATAGGCTAGCTTTAATCTTCCTTTTCTCTGCGTTGGAAAATTCTGCCGCTCCATTTTCTTCTGACAGGGTAGCTCAGATTTTAATGGTGATGGGAGATTTTTTACAGAGTTCGAATGCTGTTCTTTAAAGCGAATCCCATCAGCCGCTATCTTTGACTATCCCATAGTTGTACCAACTTTGGATTTAATACTGTCTGTAGAGCTTCACCATGTAGAATCATGGCGGTCTTTCACCTTTGGAAACCCTGCAAAAGAGCAACTGTGAAGAAATCCATGGTCGTGGATGATGGAGGAGGCGAGGACACACTGTGGACGTGGAAAATAGCCATGCAGACGGATAACTGAGGAGAAATCTCGAAAAATGGTGACAGAATGCTCTGGTGGAGGAATAATGAAACACAGAGCGAATACACGTAATAGACGAATGAAAACATTAAAAAACACGACAAAACCAAAGATATAGTGACAGAGACAGAGAAAGTACGGGGCGTATGCGTGGCAATGACGTGGCGAGACGGGGTGAGGTGGGAGACCGTGGAATGGTCAACAATGCATGTACAGATTTGGACCGTCAGATATCCAGAGAGATCGACGGCGGAATGCGACACACATTGGGCCATGGGGGTGGGGGACAGCAGGTTAAGCAGTGTGCAACTTTGGAAAATGATGATCGTCGGATGGGCGACCAGAGATCCAACGACTGATGACAATTCTGCTGGGTGACCTGTACCGGAAGTTAATGCGTGAAATGGCAGTTTTCAGAATAGTACAGGAGGACGCGTGGCAGGAGCTGAGTGGAATCGCTGGGTGCCCAGGGAAAACCACTCAGCGCCCAACGGCGGTGCAGAATAAACCGTGTGGGTTTTAAAACCGCGAAAGGAAGAGGGTTCCACTATTTCGGGCGCGTTCCGCGCCGTTGGATCTGGTCTTTAACGGACGGCGGAGATTAACTGCGGGGGGTCAAGGCATACGGGCACGGAAATTCGGAGCGACCCCCTGTAATCGATAACAACCGTTCGATCGGGTTGTCCCACATCTCGAGGAGTCAACTACGGGGGCTCCATGGTTTGACTCTACGGATGGAGAGGAGCCCCCGCAGGGAAAAACCTTGGTCACGGCGTCGGGTCATATGGAAGGTGAAGGAGCGTGGGCTAAGGCTAAAGGGGCCAGGGCCCGAAAACATAAAATTTATCATTTTAATTCATTTTTAATGCGTTTTGGGGGTAATCAAAGGGTAACGGTAGGGGAGAAACTAGGGAAATAAGGGAAATGGGGAAATTTAAAGGGGATTTTGGGGAGTTTAGGCATAGAGAGGGGGAATCTTGGGGGGAAGAAAGGGAATTCGGATAAAGGGAAAAGAAAGGGAATTGATGCATTTTGCAGGGGTAAAGGAGGGAATAATAGGCCCTTTGGAGAAATGGGGCAGTAGATAGAATTTTATATAGGGCAAAGCACTCAGAGGCTTCAAGGGGAATGGTTTTTTAGGGAAAGGCAACCCTTGAAGGCTCTACAATCATTCAGCCCCCAGCTTGCTTGTCAAGAATTTCATAGGGGGGCTAACAGTGGCTCCACATGGGGATGGCTTCTCCTTGGAGGAGTCAAGAAACCAGATATGATCTTTGGAGTAGGCCAGATGCCTGCTATCATAAGCCATCTTCCTTCTTTGATTTTCAGCTGCCACAAACATGATATATCAGCAGAAACATTTTCCCAACCAATCTACCTACCCAAACTACAATCCTAGCATTTTCCCTTGGGTGCAGTTTAGCTAGCAGACCCTTTACATTTATTTTGCAAAACAAAAACAAACCTATTCTAAATCTACCCTTATTGCTCCATGAGGCCAGATTAGACTATTGACCTCATCTATTTCTCTACCTAATCTATTACCTGTTGGGATTAAACTGTCCAACAGGTTTCTTCACCTACATTCTAAGACAGGAAATTTAAACACAGCCAAGCTAGGATTAGACTGTCTGACTTGCTGGGCAGAAACTTGTAGAAAACAAAACTGTGAAGGCATGGAATTCTACAACTGTGAAACATCCTTATTTCTTTCTTGTGACTCAGGTTTGAGCCATGCCTTTTAATTCAGAGGTTCATGTTTTGAGCATGTCTGAACCTCTCTTTTCATTCTATTTTTTGGAACATTTTTTCTATTTTCCTGAAAGTAAAATTGCAATGGTATGTACAATGGAAATGAAACTGGAAATGGAAAATCAATAAAAGTAATGTTTGAGCATCCTGCCATTGACAGGACCCCCAAACAACTCTGTGCCATCAAGTTCTTGCAGAAAAAACACATTAGGACCCACAGTGGCCTGGATGACAAATGGACCTTGCCAAAAGCTGTCAAATTTACATGTTTTCCTTTGTCCTCTCTTCTCGAATCCCATCTCAGAACCTTATCTCCAACCTTGAAATCTGAAGCTTTGGTTCTTTTGTCAAACTATCTCTTTATGCCTTCTTGTACTCTGACAGCTCTGTTATAAACCTGCTCCCTTGTTTACTGAAGATGGATTGTTTCATTGATTCTCCTTATCATGCTGTCCTCCTCTGATTGGATCTCCTGAACAAGCTTGATTACTGGAACTCCAAGACTAGTAGGAAACACTACTTCTGTCCCATAAACCAGTTGAAAGGGTGACATGCCAATAGATTTCTTTGTAGTGAGCCTGTCTGCCCACAAGGCATGTATCAACTTTTTATGCCATGATCTTTTGTTCTCTTCCAGCAGCTTCTTAATGATTGTAACCAGGCTTTTATTTGATGATTCAGCTAGGCCACTACCCTGGGGGTAATAGGCAGTTGAATGTCCCAGTGCTATTCCGTACCTGTGACAGAAATCAATCATTCTTTTGGATTCGAAAGCAGCAGCGTTGTCAGTGATTATTTTCCTTGGACAGCCAAAACGAGATAAGATGAATTCTTCTAGGAACCTAATGATGACAGAGTCAGTGGCATTCCTAGTGGGTATAGCTTCTATACATTTAGTGAAGTAATCTGTAGCAGTTAGGATCCATTTATGCTGTCCAGAGGAGGCAGGATGAATCTCTCCTATAAAGTCTAGGCCCCATTGCATGAAGGGACTTTCTATAGTGATAGGTTGCAAAGGGAGGGGGAGGAGTTTTCTTTTGCCTTCAAAGATCTGACATTTATGACAGGCAAGAATCATTTTATGGACATCACTAAAGAGTGTAGGCCAATAGTAACCAACCCTGAGTATCTTATTTGCAGTGGATTTCCAACTCAGGTGGCCTCCACATTCTCCAGCATGGAATTCCTGTTTGATTCTTTCAGCTTCAGTTTCAGACAAACATTTCAGTAGGAGGCCATTTGGATTTTTCCAATATAGACTCTCATTCATAATGCAGTAATTTCTAGCTTTGAGTTTTATGAATCTGGCCTTTATTTTGGACAGTTCTGGAGGGGCATTGAGATTATTGAGCACATAAAGGATATCAGTATACCAAGGAGAGTTCTAAAACTGCTCCTCCACAGTTGGATGGGGCAATCCTTCCTGCTCATCTAAGGCATTCATCATGTTAATATCCAAGGCCTGCAAATTTGTTTCAGCCATTAATTGGGCCAGGCCTTGACCTTTGATCAGCTTGGTGGGTTTAATTTCAATGTCATATTCTAAGATCGTAGCAATCCATTTGCCCCTTTTTCCATCAGGGTCCTGGGACAAGATATCTTTGACCAGTATATTTGGCACATAGGCAATGGTGTGAGAATGCAGAATGTACACCCTAAAGTATTTTAAGGCCTTAATCAGGGCATAGGCCTACTTTTCCATGATGTTGTACTTTAAGGGTGCATCTCTTAAGGCTTTACTGAAGAAGGCTATAGGCTGTTCATTACCTTCTGAATTTTTCTGCAGCAAAACCGCAGCTATTGTGTGTTGGGAAGCAAATGAAAAGATCAGAAAATATTTTGAGAAGTCAGGGCTGATAAGCATGGGGGCCTGAGTGAGAGCAAGTTTTACTGACTCAAAAGATTTCTTGGCTTCAACAGTCCACTTAATACCTGCACCTTTCTTTAGCATTTTAGTCATTTTCCTAAGGTGCTCAGCAAGATTAGGAATGAATCTCTTGAGGAAATTGATCTTCCCTATGAAGGACTGCAATTCCTTGATGTTTCTTGGATGTGAAATTTGGAGTATTCCCTCAACTCGCTGCGGGTCTATCCTGATCCCTCTCTCAGATATAATGTGGCCAAGAAGCTTACCTTCTTGCAGCCCAAAAACAGTCTTCTTAGGATTTAGGGACAGACCATACCTTCTACATTTTTCAAAAACTTTTCTCAGATGTTTCAAGTGTTCTTCTTCAGTTTTAGAAAAGACAGTCAAGTCATCCAAGTAGATAACTATGAAGTGTCCTATCTCCTCTGAGAAAGCTATGTCCATTGCTCTCTGGAAGGTAGCTCCAACATTCATCAATCCAAAAGGCATTTTCACATACATGAAGGTGCCCCATGGAGTGGTGAAATCTGTTTTGAGTTGATCTTCTGGGAGTACCAGAACTTGGTTGTATCCTGAAAAACCATCAAGCAGGGAGATTCTCTTGGAGCCCACTACCTTCTGTAGGATATGCTCCATTCTAGGTAAATGGTAGTTGTCTTTCAAGGAGGCTCTGTTGAGGTTTCTGAAGTCTATGCATAGTCTGATCTCCCCTGTTTTCTTCCTTACAGCCACTAGGTTTGACACCCAATCAGAAAACCTTACAGGGACTATAATGCCTGCATCATACATATTTTTGATTTCCTTCTCTACTGCAGGCAACTGTTTTGGATTAATCCTACGGAGTTTTTGTCTGAAAGGCTTCTGATTTTCCTTTAGTGGTATCTTGTGTTGTATGATGTTGGTGTCATAGGCCTTTAAGTCTTCATAGCTCCATGCAAACACATCACTGAATTCTTTAAACAAGTCAATGTATTTTTTCTTCATGTTTGCAGGTATAGACTTAGCCAGTTTGATCTTTTTGGGTTGGTCTTCAGTGCCAATGTTGCATTCTTCCACATCAGAATCAGCATGTTCAATTGTGGGCTTTTTTTCTACGTTATCAAAATCAAAGAGGTCCTCTAAGGGTGCCAGGCCTCTGGGTATATTTTTGTCTTTGGCCTGCAGCACTTCAACCTCTTCATTTCCTGCGTTTTCACTATTTTCGTTTAGATTTCCAGTTTGCTCAGAAAAAGAATTTATTTCTATGTTACAGGGTATTTCTTGTTCATCTGGGGGATCCTCACTTGGGCAGCTGTCATCAGAAATCGGGTCTAAATCAGAAAATTCAAACTCATTCCTGCCCACCAGGAAATCTTCGATCTGTTTGTCTCCTTCAAAGACCTGCCAATACTTTTCATTGTCTGGCACTGCAGGCCTGAATTTGGTCTGAATGATAATTTTTTAGTCAACTGGGGCTTTAGGATATGAGCTAGCTAGACAAGCTAATCCATTTTCTATTACATTTTGACCCCTAGGAGTGAACACTAACTCGAATTCAACAAACGTTTTTAGCAAATCTAGAGTGTCATTCCTGTATGCCCTAAGCCTGGGGTGTTTTGCTAAATACTCGCCATTCACCTGTTTGATCACTAACTCTGATTCTCCCCTCACAGCTATCCTACGGGCTCCTAATTTTTTCAACAGATTTAAGCCCAAGATCAGAGCCTCATATTCTGCAATGTTATTTGTGCACTTAAAATGCAGATTCACAGCGTGGCTCTCTGCATGATCATTTCCTGTGTTACGCAGCCACACTCCTGCTCCAGCACTTTACCTGGTACAGGACCCATCAAAGTTCATTTCCCACAGGGGTTCGTTGTTTACTTTGTCTTCATCCCCTCCCCTACAGCTGGGTTCACCATTATGTTGAGTTGTGGGGTTTGTGCTAGGAGGGGGGTCATTTTGTGGTTCATTATGGGCATGGAGATCAGGGAGGTGGCTAGCTTGCTGTTTTTGTTCTGTTTCTGTTTCATTCAGAGTTATATTTTCAGCAGTTTTCCCATGATCTTCTTCTTCGTATTCTTCCAGAGTAGCCATTATGTTGAAATTCATGGGATGTATGTTTGTATTTCCATTATCTGATCTCGGCTCTTCTGAGGATTGGTCATTGTAGAAAATGAAAGAGTCTAGATCTGTATGTACAAAGTATAAGGGTGATTTTTTAGGTTTCTCGGGGCTACTGACTAAAAATTTCATCTGAGACTCTCTATACATTCTTCTAAGTTGGCCAAATATAGGGATAGTGGCATATGAGCCATCCATCTGCATTGTTCCCTACAGTTTGGCTCCCCATGATCTTGAAAATAGCATGCCATACTTTGGTGGCACATCTGCCACTACAACATCCATGACCATGCATTTCGCAGGAATCTGAGTTAAGCTCACACACAAGTCTTTGATGAGGCCTAGGCATTTTACTCTACTAGAGTCAAATGAATATAAGTCTTTGTAGGGTCTGGTGATTTCTAGGCCTAGCCTCTCCATCACTACCTTAGGCATTAGATTGTGCGATGCACCAAAGTCATGCATGGCATTATGAAGGATCTTGTCATGAATGTTAAGACTGATATAAAAAGGTGGAACTACCCCTTCCTGAAATTTTCCTTCAATTTTGGGACCAAAGAGTAGGGCTGGTTGATCATCATTTAAATTTACAGAATCATTCATTTCTCCCAGATTTAATGCTTTCAAAATTTGGCCTTTATATACATCCTGAGAGGCCAGCTCAGATAATGGTACAGAGATTTTGATTTTTGCAATCTCACTCTCTAGATTGAAAGTGGACTGGACCTTTGTAATGTTCAATTCTGTTTTATTCGCTACTGCTCTAGTAGCCGAATCAGTTTGTGATTTTTCACTATGTACAGGGTTGGGAACCGTTGTATCAGGAGTACTAACTGAAGTGCTAGTACTGCTGGTTGGTTGGATTTGTTTTTCGGTGTCTTGGTTGTCTTTTTCCTTGTGTTTACCAGAACTTTCAGCTGTTGTTTTGCCATTTGCAGAGGTTATTTTGGAAGTTTTGTCAGGTCTCTTCTTGATGGTTACCTCAGGAGTCTTGGCTTTGGAAGTATCTTGGATTTTCTTGCTCCTAAGTTCATATTTTTCCCTGACTTGCAACATGGCATTTTCAAATCCTAATCTATAATCCTCAGACTCAAGCCACTCCTCATCACAACCGATGGTGGAAGGCTGGTCTTCTTCTGAATCATAATTTAGGATTGAGTCTTTTGTTTCAAACATTTTTATTGCATTCCCTTCAGACTCTTCTATGATTCCCTCATCCTCATCTAGAAATTTTTGGAAAGGGGGAATAACCTGTTGGTCTGATTCTTTCTGTCTGTTGGGAGTGGCATTGTTGTTTCTTCTAAAGTTCTTGTTCTGGTTTTTATTTCTGTTTTGGTTACTAACTGTGACAACCATTTTCTCCATCATTTGTTGTAGCTTATCCACATTTTTAGATAATCTATCATAGTTTGGATCAGAGGTGGAACCTACGTTGTCATCCCTATATGTTACCCTCTTCTCAGCTCTCAGTCTTGCCCTTTTTTCCATTAGGTTTTCTTCTATGGTTATAGCTCCTTTTTGCATGTCTTCCAGGGTGGTGTACTCTTTATCCCTAAGCTCATAGGCCATGTCAGCATCAAATCCATCAGGGTATTTGGCTAGGGCCATTCCTTGTGGAGGTTTCATGTGTGGAGGGAGAGCATTGTAAATGCTGTTGAACCTAGTGGTGTAATCATGAACACTCTCTCCTACATTCCTCTTAAGGGACATGTATTCTGCTAGGAGATGGCGAGGGTTTTCTCTAACCTCCCATTTGTTTATGAATGTCTGGTATAATGCAGGGAGATCTTGAATACTTCCAGGAGGTAGATTTTTAAACCACTTCTTGACCTTGCCCCCTAAGCTTTGGGCAAAGATCCTCATTTTGATTGTTTCATCCTTGATTTCCATATAATCAAAAGAGTCCTCCATTTTATCTACATGTTGCTGAGCTGTTATGGACTCTTTAGCAGTGAAGTGTGGGATATTTGACTGATAATCGTTTGGGAAGGGTAACAAAGGTTGGGTAGAACTAAAGGTGCATACCAAGCTGCCATGTTGATGTTATGATGTAGTATAGGATTGGCTTGAGCAGCTGGTATTTGGATGAAAGGGATGTTTGGACCAGCAGAAGTCTGTTGAGCAGATCTAGGGTGAGAGAGCCCCAAGTTTTGAAGGAAGTGAAAATCAGGTGGTGTGGAAGGAGGAGTTTCACTGTCCCTAGTATTTTGACCACTATTAGATGGTGTGCTGTGGGGTTCAAGGTCCTGCTGGTCTAGATGATTGATTGACCTAGTTCTCGGTAGTTTATTAGGTATGTCTAGGTCAGGGAGGAAATGTGCTAGAGCTGTTAGGTTTTCTGGTGCAGAATTAGCTCTAAGAATGTGACTGGAAATAGTTGGCCTTTTAGGTGTAGGAGCTCCTTTGAGGATACTCTCTGGATTGTCAACTATTTCAGGTGGGTCAGGGTTGGGATAAGCTCTTGTGTGGATGGTTCTGAAAGCCAGAATGTTGTTTGTTAGCCAAGCAGCTTAACCCTACTTGTTACTTCTGTTGTGGTTGATATTGTCTCAGGGCTGGTCTCCCAGTGGACTCTGAGTGTGAAACCAAGATAACCAGCAGGCCTACTGATCACCAGTGGAGTCTTTTAACATTTAGGAACAATGGAGTCGCCAGGTGGAGGGTTTAGGATGTTTCTAAGGGGTAAACTGTCCACCACAGTGCTCAGGCACTATCACCTTTCAGGAATCTCCTCTAAATCAGCAAGCTCCAACCAGAGATTGACTGGGAGGGCATTTACCAGATATGTCACCTCTGAAAAGAGGATGAGATCTGGAGGCTACCTGGCCCTTTCCAGGCTTTTTCTAAGAGTATGGTGGATATTCAATAATGGAGGTTGATTCAAGAAAGGGGTGACTTACTGTCAACCTAACCAGAGTTCTAAGTTTCTGAGGTTTTTACGAATTTTTTAAGGTGAAATGTACTCAGAATTCCCAGTGGAGTCGCCATTATGTTGGGGTTCCCATGTTTTGGCCAGGTTGACAGAGAACAAAAGATAAGACAACATAGAACCACTTTGGGACCTTAGGATCTAGCCCTCCTAGGTCCAGAGAGGGATCTCTCTATATGAGTCAAAGTGTATGTCTTTGAAGCTCTAAGTTATGATTTTAGGCTAGTTGTAGGCTCAGGGTTGTTGGTTTGATTGTTTGTGTTTGGTTGGAGGGAATCAGGAAAAGAAGGACCAATATAAGACAAGGATGAGCAAAGAGGAAGCTTAGGCAGAGATAGATAACTCAGAGAACATCAAAGCCATTGGGCTATGGAGTCAAGAAAGGATTTATTTGTGTTCAATGTGCAAGCTTTCTTTTGGGCTAGTCATCTAAATCATTTGGATCTTAAAGGATGATTGGTGGGATGGGACATTAAAGATTGAAAATGAAAGGAGGAGAACCAACCAACTCTGTCTATAGATCAGACCAGAGGTCATTTAACTCCAGGCCTGCTTGGACAGAATTAGAGGTGAAACAAGGGATCTTGGCAAGGTTTAATTGGGATGGAAAGCTCCTAGAGAGGTAGAGATAAAGTTATAGACCTCCAGGATTCTCAACACATTCAACTAAATCCTAACAAGAACATCTAAATACAGATTTCATTAATTCATACATCAGAGAGCAGGCAATATCATCCACTGCACTGGTTAAATCAATTAAAATCAATATTCAGATACACATATAAGCAGAAAACATAGAAGGCTGGGAGAGCAGCAACATAAGGTACCTATCAAGGGTAAATCTTATGCCAAAATTCTGATGTGAGCCTGAAGAAACGTAATGAAATGAAATGGAATTAAACACAGAGAAAAGAAAACATCACCAGCTGCTTTAGATCAGGATCCAAAGAAACATGCTTGTCATATTAACAACAACACCAATCAGGTACATCATAGCCCATAGCTTGAACATTCAGTATTAATACATCAAATCTAAACCTATCTTACAATTTACACAGAGAACTTGTCTCAAGAGGAAACAATACTTGCGTTTTACTGATAATTCATCAACAACCATTACAATGTTTCCTTTTGTGCTTTATAGCAAAGGGTGAACCTAAGATCAACTGAAGGAGTAGGTGAAAATTAAATGTATCATTAAAAAAAACAATGAATGCAGGGTTGAAACCCATTCTGCTTGACATGCTGTATATTAATCTCTGTCACCTTCCTTGTGAAAGAATGATCTGCCTTGGATATGATCTTGACATCTTTTGGCTGAAGTACTCTTGGTGTCTTGAACAAAAATAAAATAAACTACTGAAAGGTCTGTCACATAAATGCTCCGGTGGTTTTGAACTGTTGTCTGATGGAATTCCTTTCAGGGACAAGGTGCGTAAATAAGACAGTATGGGTGCCCTGTACCTGATAAAGAAAAACATTCTGCTGATGAAAACCTTGATATTACTTTTTGCCTGCGCTCAGGATCCTTTGATCGATCCTCGAGGTCTGTAACTACTGCTTTGCCCTCTAAACTTCGGATTAAAAGCTCAGGATCTTCATAGGCTAGCTTTAATCTTCCTTTTCTCTACGTTGGAAAATTTTGCCACTCCATTTTCCTCTGACAGGGTAGCTCGGATTTTAATGGTGATGGGAGATTTTTTACAGAGTTCGAATGCTGTTCTTTAAAGCGAATCCCATCAGCCGCTATCTTTGACTATCCCATAGCTGTACCAAATTTGGATTTAATACTGTCTGTAGAGCTTCGCCATGTAGAATCATGGAGGTCTTTCACCTTTGGAAACCCTGCAAAAGAGCAACTATGAAGAAATCCATGGTCGTGGATGATGGAGGAGGCGAGTACACACTGTGGACACGAAAAATAGCCATGCAGATGGAGAACTGAGGAGAAATCGCGAAAAATGGTGACAGAATGCTCTGGTGGAGGAATAATGAAACACAACGCGAATACACGTAATAGACGAACGAAAACATTAAAAAACACGATAAAACCAAAGATATAGTGACGGGTATGGAGAAAGTACGGGGCGTACGCGTGGCAATGACGTGGCGAGACGGGGTGAGGTGGGAGACCGTGGAATGGTCAACAATGCATGTACAGATCTGGACCGTCAGATATCCAGAGAGATTGACGGCGGAACGCGACGCACAGTGGGCCATGGGGGCGGGGGACATCACGGTAAGCAGTGTGAAACTTTGGCAAATGATGATCGTCAGATGGGCGACCAGAGATCCAACGACTGACGAGAATTCTGCTGGGCGACCTGTACCGGAAGTTAATGCGCGAAATGGCGGTTTTCAGAATAGTACAGGAGGACACGTGGCAAGAGCTGAGTGGAATCGCTGGGTGCCCAGGGAAAACCACTCAGCGCCCAACGGCGGTGCGAAATAAACCGTGTGGGTTTTAAAACCGCGAAAGGAAGAGGGGTCCACTATTTCGGGCATGTTCCGCGCCGTTGGATCTGGTCTTTAACGGACGGCGGAGATTAACTGTGGGGGGTCAAGGCGTATGGGCACGGAAATTCGGAGCGACCCCCCGTAATCGATAACAACCGTTCGATCGGGTTGTCCCACATTCGAAGGAGTCAACTACGGGGGCTCCATGGTTTGACTCTACAGATGGAGAGGAGCCCCTGCAGGGAAAAACCTTGGTCACGACGTCGGGTCAAATGGAAGGTGAAGGAGTGCGGGCTAAGGCTAAAGGGGCCAGGGCCCGAAAACATAAAATTTATCATTTTAATTCATTTTTAATGTGTTTTGGGGGTAATCAAAGGGTAACGGTAGGGGAGAAACTAGGGAAATAAGGGAAATGGGGAAATTTAAAGGGGATTTTGGGGAGTTTAGGCATAGAGAGGGGGAATCTTGGGGGGAAGAAAGGGAATTCGGATAAAGGGAAAAGAAGGGGAATTGATGCATTTCACAGGGGTAAAGGAGGGAATAATAGGCCCTTTGAGAAATGGGGCAGCAGATAGAATTTTGTATAAGGAAAAGCACTCAGAGGCTTCAAGGGGAATGGTTTTTCAGGGAAAGGCAACCCTTGAAGGCTCTACAATCATTCAGCCCCCAGATTGCTTGTCAAGAATTTCATAGGGGGGCTAACTCACCGTAGACCAAGTAGCCTAACCATTGGGCATGGAGTGAAAATCTAAAAACCAAACTGGATACTGAAAACTTGACTCAATAAACTGAATCAAGACTTGTTTGAATGTTTTTTGAAAACTCACTCAAAATTGACTAAAATAAAAAGCTTACTAAAATTATTGATGCCAACATATCACCGAGACTTGAGGGCTTCAAATCCTGATGTCAATCAACCTCCTGCTGAAGACATATGTACAATCATGTGAAGTGATTGTTCCAGCGTAACCAATCCAGCAGATGGATACTTACTTGAATTCTGCTCCCACTTTCCTCGAGCAGGTAGAAAAAACAAAAACTAAGAAACTCTGAGTGTCCACTGAACATGTGCTTCTGGTCCATGAAAACAAGAAAATACATATTCCTTGCTAACTGTTGCAAATAAGTAAAAGGATCTTCAAAAATATGAAATGTTACCTTGTCTTGAGATTCAGCAAAAACACAAGCACACTCTTCATTCTGATTTGAAAGAACACTTGGTTGTTGATCCACAGGACGACATAGGGAAGTATGAATTTCTACTATCTGAGTGTTGGCTTTAAATTCCTCAAGCATGGGAAACTCTGATTCTATTTCTTGTACGTTGTCTATTTTAGACTCATACTCCTCAAATTCATATTCTAAATCATCCTTGAACATAAAACATTCTTCAAGATTGTTAAACATGATAGCCTTATCCTCTTCATGAAAGAAAATAGTCCCTGTTAGTTGATCTCTTTGCAGTAAATCATCATCACAAATTGGCTTACTCATAATAAATTCTTGTATAGTTTCATCAGTTTCATGAATCTCATCATTTAAACTTAGATTTTCATTTTAAATAATGGAATAAGTTTCACTTACACATTCTTGACTTTGTGAACACTGCAAACTTGCATTATCTTGGGTAGTAACATGACTTTTTAGGAGTTGATCTATCTCATCTTTAGACAGGAGAAAACTGAGTTTTATAGCAATAATTATTGGCTTGATAATTTTCACTTTCAGGATCAGGAATAGGCATTTCTCTTTCTTGGTCATGGTATTTTTCATCCAAGGATGAAGCTACTGATTCTTGTTGGGAGGAAAAATCATATAGGGCTTCTATGATATCATCAACTAGACACTCTTCATCCCCATACAAATTTTCAAGAAACTCAATGAAATTATCAGAGATCTCACAACAACCATCAATCATCGACAAGGAAGAATTAGAGCTTTGACAATGTTGAAAGAAAACTGAATGAAAGTCCTTTAGAGAATATAAACTAGAAGATGGTAGACTCTCATACCATGATCTCGCTTTTTTCTCCAAGGTAGCCATAAATATCTTCATCAGACAATCTTCAGGAAGCTCAATCTTTAGTTTGTGAATATGAAAATGAAATTTGACCAAATGCAAAATAGCATCTTCACTGTCCCGGCCCTTAAACTTTGAAAATATTGATTGCCAATCTATACAAGGAATATGGTTCGGAAAACCAGGAATATGAGCTTGATTCATAGGAGCATACCTTCGAGCAATTTAATCTATTTTTACAACGGTGAGGTCACCAGGATTATCTTAAAACTACCGGTTCTTGAATAGTGGAGTCGTCATGAAAATTATGAATGTTTGGATTCTTCAACACTGGAGTTGCCAATTGAATGATTCAACCTTCATAGGCTCAACATAGACATGAGAGGGTTCACTACCCAATCATAAAATAGAAATGAAAATTAATTATAAACAATCTCATGAATTCCTTAACACATTAGCAATTTAATCTAATTTAAAAATCCACAATGATACCCACTCACAAGAGTGGGCCCTTCTCTTGGATGATGAATGAAATTGAATAGCTAATTAATTAAATTTCAACCATATGCATATAAATTCAAAAATGAAAATCAATTTCTCTATATATTAAAGAAGAAACCCCCAATACAACTTATAGATTAAAATATTAAAATGAGAAATAACTCCTTTGCTATTAGCAAGGAGCCAATTTATAGATTTTGTTTACATTACAACATAGTCTGACTTCAAATCATTAATTTGAGTTGTATAGTATCATTTTCTAATATTACAAAACATAATTTTTTCCGATACTCGAAAAAACCGCTTGAGTGTTTAACAACCTATGTAAAAAATGTCAACCACAATTTAGAGTACAATTGTCACAACTCCTCTACTCACAATGACCATCACTCTAAGCAATGGGCATCGATTAAGGCAAGAAAATCTCTCTCTCATACTCCATGGGGCATTCTCTAATGAGTTTGTGCAAAAACATAGATAATTTGGCCATAAAATGGTATATTTTCATGACAAAGGGGCTAAAACCAAGTCTACGAAGGAATCGTAGTCTCAGTATGCTCTCTCACTCACAATCTCAAAGCTTTTCCACCTATGAAACCCACCCTAGTATCTAGAAGCAGACTTGAATGAGCAACACCACCTCATGCAAGTAAGGCATTGGTCGATTAGGGTCTTTTTGGTATGACTGTGGATTGAGACACCACAAGGAAAAGACCCTCGAGTGGTAGATTTTGTAGAAGCCCCTATAAAAATAACCCAAAAATCTGTTTGTAGCGGAGGTCACTAGCGGAGATGGGCGGGTGGATGTTTTCATAGATTCTTTTTAATGGTGCGTCTATAATACACGAAACACACCGGTGTTTTATATAATCATACACGCTGATGCTTAATAGAATATGGTGCAGCGTGACAGAGATTTTTATAAAAAAATAAAATATGTAACGGTGTGTTGAGTAGATAATGTGCACCGGTGCGTACAATACTCGATAGCATTGAAAAGGATTGAGTTTTAAAAATGTCGATCATAAAGTTCTTTTTTCCTTGTCTGGTGCTATACTCTTACGAGGCCCCGGTGCTAAACAAGTACACAAATGCCCTAGTGCGTAACTAATATAGAGCATTAGTGCTTAATAACAAGTGGTGCAACATTGCGGGGTTATTTTATACAAATAAAAAACAATGGTGCACTACCTATATAAAGCACACTAATGCATATACTAATCGATATCACCAAACAAAGATTAAATTTAAAAAATGTTAGTCGTAAAATTCAATTTTACCTTTTCGTTGCTATAATCAAACGACACACCGGTGCATAAACAACAAGGTGCACTACAATAGGGTTTTAATTAAAAAATAGAGGTGCACTAAGGAACGTGCACACACCAGCGCGATTAACCTAGCACACCGAAACAGGGTTAAATAAAAAAATATATATATAGGTCGTAAAAATTCATTTTTACCATTTATAGTGTTGTAGAGCTCTTAAGCACTAGTGTTAATGATACTATTGTCAAGCGGGCTACCATCGATACTTCTCTTGCTTGTCATCCTTTCATCCGTTGCCTAATGCGTTTCTTTCAAATTTTCTCAAATGGTATTCGATTTATTTATTTATGTGGTAACCATGCCTCCCTGATGAGAAAATGTTCAGGTAATGTCCATGTTTCTCTTTAATTTAACTTTTTAGACGAGTAGAATTGAAAATTAGGTTAAAAAATCCATGGTTTTTTATTTTTTTTCCCTGTGTGGTATGTTCAACTGGTTCGATGCACACTGGTGGTGGTGGACCCTGTAAATTTACAGGGTGCACCAAACATTGGTGTGTTCTATTAATGCACCACAGTTTTGCAGTGTGTTTGATAAATTTATACACATCAGAAAGCTATAATTTTTGTCATGGTGCATCTGGTAAAAGTTACTTGCCAGTGCGTTTGTTTTTACCAAACACATTGCATGCATAAATATTAAAAATATATAGTTCGATGCGTTCATTAACCTAAACATTTCATTTTGGTGCGAAAAGGTTGTTCATACGTGCCAATACAAATTGTATGTCGACGCACCACATTGAGAAATAAAAAACAAATGTTTAAGTGATGCATTTGGTAAATTGATATGCACTGGAAAACTTATAATTTTTACTACAGTGCATTTGGTAAAATTTACTTTCGGTGTGTTTTTTTTACCAAACACGCCGCATGCATAAATATTTAAAAAATATATCTCGGTGCATTTGTTAGCCTTAACGTTTCATTTCCATATGAAAATGTTATTAATACACACCTGTGTGTATTGCATCTTGATGCACCACGTTGAGAAATAAAAAACCGATGTTTAAGTGGTGTCTCAAGTAGATGTACGCATTGTTGTCGGTGCTTTAGTGGGTTTTTTGGTGCATCGTTTCCAGTGCTTTACTGATTTTTTTATTGCACCGAGGATGTATTTTTTTATTGAAAGTTGTACTTCCTTATTTATAAACACAATTTTCATTTAATAATAATAATAATAAATTATGTATGAGGTTGATATATTTTATATGTCAATCATGCAACAAAGACGTAAATAGAGGGAGGAGCAACAACAACAGGAGAAAATGGCATACCAATACAATGTGGTCCAACCATGGGAGGAACGAGAGAGAGAGTGAGATTTATACCCTCTCCCTATTGCGCAATGACCTAAGTCCTCTTGAGCAATGTAGGCCTCCTTAAGTACTATGAGGAGGATACATCCCTGAAGGGGCACTTTGGGTTGTTGGCGTAGCTGATCCGTTAGTGGGATGCCCACTAACAAGCTTTCCATGTAAGCCCTAACACGTGGTATGGGCCCATTGAGGAGGAAACATATTTCATCATTGGCATATCTAGAAGAGGGGAGGATTCTCCCTAGTTCCTTAATGTCCCCCATGGTGTTGCAACAAAGAGTAAGCTTTTCTACTCTCAGAGATATGTCAAGGATCATGTAGTGCATGCAATAGATTTTTAGGTGTTTGGTGGACAACTATAGATTGTTTCTTTTGGTGCAGAGGAGGTTAGGTGCCTCTCACTATTAGTCAATAAAATTGGACACTATATTAGTGATGGGAAGCGTATTAGTTTCTCTCTTTTGTTATATGTTGATTCTTTGGTGTAGAGGCCACGATGTATCAGATAGTTTGCCATTTTTTTGTGGTAGTTTTGTATGGCTTTGGATAGATGTCGTGCTATGATATATGGGAGGGAAAACTTCCTTTTTGAATCAAAGATTTTTTGTTTACTTTTTAGAGGTTTCTCGAGACGAGGCCTACTTTGACTGTCGCCCTGCTAGGGTGATGACTAAGGTGCATATGTGCATGTGGGGTGAGATGATGCCTAAGAGGGGCCTGCCGGAGTATCTGAACAAGATTTCCACCAATGCATTGGGGCTATTGGGCAGTGAAAATGACCACATGTTTTTCTTTGTGTTGTGTCCTTATGCAGGGATGGATTGGCACAATGTGAAAACATCCTCTTCACACTAGATAAGCCCACAGATGATAGAGGTAATATTGGCGTTTTATTAAATTAATCTAGTTTCACTTTATTTTCTTAATTATTTAGAATAAAATTTATTCTTGCACATTCTTTAACTTGATTTATTAAATTGTTTAATGAAATTTTCTAATTATTGTTAAGTAATATATATTTTGTGGACATTGGAAGTTTCATTGGGGACATGCCTCCTCCCCCACCATAGGGATATGTAGAGATGTCCAAGGTCGCGAAGGGTGAGGCACATCCTCAGATGTAGATGGGCGTGAGCATGCAACCATGTAAGGCTGGTGTAATATTTAGGATGGATTATTGCATTCGAATTTCTATACTTTTGGTCGAGGAGGGAGTCTACCCTGTGACAAATTGAGGCATTAGGGCATATCCTAGGCTTGTGAAACTCTTGAGGGACTTCCCAAGAAATATTATGAGTCTGATGTTTCATATCGTCAGAGCTACCAATCTACTGGAAGTCAGGAGGGATCATGGGTGTTAACACTCTGCCGGATCTCCGAGGCTGAGAAGAGCCCAACAAAGGTAACTACAAACCAAGCTTAGCCAAGTATCTAGCCATACTAGGTAGGAGAGGGCTCTCTCCAAGGGATCTTAGTCAAGAGGGTTGGATCAAATTAGGTTTTAGGGTAGGTATTGTAGCACAGGTGTTTTTATTGGTTTATTTGGGTGCTGGATGAGTGAATTAGGTCAAAGAGGTAACTAGGTCAGGGGAAAAAAGATGATAATTGCAGAAATATAATGGGGAAAGGTAGGTAAGCACTCTAACACTTTAGTGTTTCAGGGTGAGATGGATAATACTAGTGAGGTGCTAAAAAAGAGAATGACAGTGCATGGCTTCCTTTTAAACTGAATAATTGAAACAAATTATGGTGATTATCCCAAAATAGAGCATAAGCGATGTATTCTGTGTATCAAAATTGAGAAATCATCATATCATAGAAATGAAATGAACATGAAAGATACAAAACATTAATACATATGAAACTGAAGAATAAACTATCCCAAAGTATAGTACCACATGAATCCCAAAAGAATAATTGCAACTTCTATCAATAAATTCTTGCCAAAAGACTGATACAATAGTGTTATTTGGTCAATACAACAACATCTAACCTCTGAAAATGAGTCAAAAAGTGAAATATATAGACATGAAAAAACCTTTCCCAACCTCAGGAGTCGAATCCCTGAGTTGTGGAGCTGATCTACCCAAGTTTGAACTGAAACCTAGAGTGTAGGGTGGTCAAATTGACTCATCCATAACTTTAGTGAAATTGATTCATTCATCCTCTCAAAGAGTCTTACCTAATGTATTTACCCCTAGTTAACTAAAAAACATCATTATTACATTTACATCCATGAATTACATCAGTAAAATCTCATAAATTTTATCAGCAACTAAGAAAAACTCAAAAAATGGAAAATAATAGGCAATTAGCAAATGCGCAATCCCTGAAGGAGATGCGCAATGCCAAATTCAAGGTGAGCTTTGGAGGCCTTCTTGAAGTCAAAATTGAGCTCATAATAGCTCATTGGAAAGCTTGTCCTATCTAGTTTCCAAATCTGTGCTTAGTTTCCAAAATTGACCTGATTTGACCTTCCAAAAGTTCAATCTCCCAAGACTGGTCAAATACGCAACGCCAGACTCAAAAATAGGGCAGAAACATGATTTTTCGGATGTTTTTGGCCATTTATCCCTGTCAGAATGTCTAATTTGATGTGCCAATAGTCAAAATTTGATGTAGGTGCCCTTAGGAATCGAATGGTGGTCTTGTTTCGACCAATGGAGGTCCCTAGAAAAATAACAACACCATGACGGTCAAATTGTCTAGTGTCTGTCAAGAAGTGCACAAAAACTCAAAAATCTTCAAAATTGCCCAAAACTTTGCCAAAATTTGCAAAATGGTTGTTGATGATGTATGTTAAGCATGGAGGGAGGCCTCAACAAGAATGTCAAGTTTTTCTCCTTCCTTTTTCTTGGTTAGTGTTTTTTTGTGTTTCTCCTGCAAATGCTTGAGTTTGATGCTACAAATTTTGTTTCTTGTGATGTACATGTTAGACAATTTTCTGAGCATCTTGTTGTCCTTGTTTGCCTTATGGAGGAGTTTCTCAAGATGGATGTTGACTCTATCAAGCCATGTCTCTCTGTCATCCTCAACCTCCTTGGAAATCCTCTCTTCAAAAGTGAGTTTTTTATCTTCAATTCTCTGCTCCTGTAAAGCCCTCTTAAGACCCCAACAATGTAAAATTTGAAACGAGAACGAACATGAGTACCCGCTTTTTTTAGGTAGCAAAAAATCGTCTGATTTTGAAAAGTGTTGATTCCGAATACTCTTAATTTTTTTTAGCATGTTTTTTACACATTAAATTTTGTAATGTACCAAATATAAACATTATTTTTAAAATGTTAGTGATTTTTATGTTGATTTTGAAAAATGTCGATGCCAGCATCTTCTGTTTTTTGTAGAAGACTTATTTTTTACTTTGAATTTTCTAATGTATTTAACGCTAATAATTATTTTCTAAATTTAACAATTTTTGAAGTACTTGTCTTATTCCTCTTCACTTACATATTTTTTTAAGTGTTTTCCAGGTTTTTTTTTTGTTTCATTTTTTTTATAGTGAGATATTTGATTCTTTGTAGTGTTAAAAAACAAAAAACCAAAATTTTAAAGTTTCGATCTTCTATCTAATTATATATTGTTAAATAATATCTCATTTCCCATGAAATACTTTTCACTAAAAAAACAAGATTTTTTAACAATTTACATAATTGGATTTGCCTGATCGGATTTTCTAGGCCGGGCGGGCAAATCCGATTCTCAAAATCGGATTTGCAGGTCGACGAGGAAAATCAAATTTTAAGATTAGAATTGGCGGACTGAGGGTTCAGATCATAATTTTGGCCGCATGGGTGGATGTAGAGTGGCTGCGTCATTTCAAAAAACTGGTTATAATAAGCATTTGGAGCGTTATTGAGTGTTTTTTTTTGCCACCTGAAGTTTTTGTCAGATTTGTTACCTTCTGTGTAGAATTTCCCAGAAAATAGTAGATATTTGGGTTTCTCTCACCGAGCTACCCAATTTCAAAAAATAAAATTAGCTCAAATAGAGTCTCGAAAGAAAAGTTATTATTGGTTTAAGATTGGTTGTTTTTTCAGGTTGGGCAAATCCGATTCTCAGAATCGAATTTGCAGGTCGGCGAGGCAAACTTGGATTTTCCCTGTCGTCCGGGGAAATCCGATTCTGAGAATCAGATTCGCCCCACCGGCCTGCAAACCCGATTCTGCGAATCATATTTTCCCAACATGAAAAAACTGCAAATCTTAAATCAGTGATAACTTTGCTTTCGGGACTCTGTTTGAGCTGATTTTTTTTTTTGAAATTGGGTAGCTCGGTGAGAGAAACCAAAATATCTACTATTTTCTGGGAATTCTGCACAAAAGGTAATAGATCTGACAAAAAATTCAGGTGGAAAAAAAGCACTCAGTAATGCTCCAAATGCTTATTATAATCAATTTTTGGAGATGGCATAGCCGCTCTACATCCACCTATGCAGTCGAAATTTTGATCGGAACCGTCTGCCTGCCAATTCTAATATGAGAATTGGATTTGACCCACCGGCCTGCAAATCGGATTCTTAGAATTAGATTTGAACCGTAGAGAATTGGATTTGACCCTCTGGCCTGCAAATCTGATTCTCAGAATTGGATTTGCCCCGTCAGCCAGGCAAATCCGATTCTCAAAATCAGATTTTCCCCGTCGGTTGGGCAAATCCGATTCTCATAATCAGATCTGCCCCGTTGGCCTGCCAATGTGATTCTTAGTATCAGATTTTCCCGATGGTTGAGCCCACCCAAAGGCTTGAGGGCCACAATTTTTTATATTTTTTATATTATTGTTATTTATTTTTTTAAACTTTTTATTTATTTTTAAGTTTTTTTCTTAACTTTTTTTAATGTTTTATTAAGTTATTTTAATATATTTTTTTAAAATTTTAATTATATTTGTGTTCATTTTTTTTTAAATTTTTAATGTTTTTTTAGTTATTTTAATTGTGATTATTTTTTAATTTGTTTTAGATTTTTTTCTTTTTTTTCTTTTATGGATTTTTTTAGATATTTTATTTTTTTAGTTTTATTTTTTTCAACGTTTTTTATTTTTATTTTTTTCAATATATATATTTTAATTTTATTATAAGAATAGGCTCTAGCCAACCCCTCTGTGGGCCAACAGAGCTAGCCAAGCTAATTCTGAGAATCGGGGCTAAGAGCTAATTCTGAGAATCGGCTGCTCCCCAGTCGAATCTGAGAATTGTCTTTCAGTCCCTCGGGCCCCTGGGTGGGCTCAACCCGATTTCAGCCACCCAACAGAGCTAAGAGCCGATTCTGAGAATCAGCTACCCCCAGCCGAGTCTGAGAATCGTCTTTTAGCCCTTCGGGCCCCTGGGCGGGCTCAACCCAATTTTGGCCACCTAGTGGAGCTAAGAGATGATTCTGAGAATCAGCTACCCCCCAACCAAGTTTGAGAATCGTCTTTAAGCCCCTCAGGCCCCTGGGTGGGCTCAACCCAATTTGGGCCACCTAGAGGAGCTAAGAGCCAATTCTGAGAATCATCTGCCCCCCAGCCGAGTCTGAGAATCGTTTTTCAGCCCCTCGAGCCCCTGGATGGGCTCAAGGGGCCATTGGGCGAGCTCAACGCGATTCCGAGAATCGGTTTGAGCTCGCCCAAAGGCTTGAGGGCCACAATTTTTATAATTTTTTGATATATTTATTATTAATTTTTTTAAATTTTAATTTGTTTTTAGTTTTTTTTAAAATGTTTTATTAAGTTTTTTTTTTTATTTTTTTATAATTTTAATTATATGTTTGTTCATTTTTTTTATTTTTTAAAGTTTTTTTAGTAATTTTATTGATTTTTGTTTTTTTAAAATTGTCTAATAAAGTATTATTTATTTATTTTGTTTATTTCGCTAGTTTTGTTTCTTTAATTATATTTTTATTGTTTAATTATTTATTTCTTTATATTTTTTATATTTATATTTTTATCTTTATCTTTACAGGTTAATTTGTTTTTTTTCTTTTTCTATTTTATGTTTGATTTTTTTTGGCTTTTTTATATACTTTTATATATTTGATTCCTTGCTGTCCTTTTTTTAATTTTTAATTTTTTTTTCTAATATATATTTTTATTTACTCATTTTTTTTAACTTTTGTTTTTTGCTTTTTGTTTTTTTTTTTAAATTGTTTTAACTCTTTGAGAGTGCAAGCTTCTGTGATCCATAACATATTAGATTATAAATCTTCCGGGAAATCACATGAGAATTTTAGGACCGACGCGTTTCGAACTACCAACTGTAGTTCATCATCAGGATAATGATAGTTTGAAACGCGTCGGTCCTAAAATTCTCATGTGATTTCCCGGAAGATTTATAATCTAATATGTTTTAACCCTTGTTTTTATTTGTACATTTTGGTCTTCATTTTTCTTTTGAAATTTTAAGTTTTTTTGGAGTGATGATATTTTATCTTTTACATGGTATTTCAAAATGCTAAAAATTTGTCCTTGAAATAAAATGTTAATCCAACTTCTTCATTTTTCGTTTTGAGGGTGTTTTCGGCACACAAAATTTGGTTTTCACTCCCATTTTTTAAACATGTTGAAAATTTACCTCTGAAATAAAAAATGTTATTCCAACATCGCCACTTTTCGTTTATGAGTTGTTTTTTCATGCTTTTTGGGGTTTTTTGGCTAGAGTTCCCATTTTGAGTTTATAGTTTACGTTGTTCCCCTTGCTTTTCGTCTTTTTCTGCTGCTTTGGATGTCATCATGGTCAGGGTCATTAAGTGGCGTCATACCTTTACCTTTTTTTTTAAGTAGCTCTAACTCCATGAGAATTTTCTTATCCTTCAGCTGCTTATTCTCCTGCTGAAGAAAATAAATGACAAACTTAGATCTCTCTAATTTAGTCTAAAGCTCTCTAATTATGGCATCCTTCTCTTTGACAATCAAACTGGAAGCCTCTTGATCATACTACTCACCCAAGTCAACTAGATGAAATTATGTCTCTATCTCATGGAGGTCTTCCTCCTCATGCTTGACTTCCTCATGAACATCTGCATCTGTCATATTTTGCTTTCCCTTCTATACCTTATTTTCTGATGAAGAAGGCAGGTTCCCTTCCACAATCTGTGGTGAAAACACCTGCCTATGCCCTCTCTGATATTCTAGCCAATGTGCCCATTTCAGCCCTTTTAGGCTTGCTGACCATAACTCTGATAGGTGACCCAATATGACTCTGAAATGGTGATGATGGTGATGAACTGGGTCTATTAGGATGAGATGATGAAGAAGTAGGTGTTGTGGGCTAAGATGAAGGAATAAATGTAGTAGGATGAGATGGGGGATGCACATCTTCAACATGTTGAGTTTGTGGGGCAGTGAGATGTCATTGGCAATGAAAGTGTCCCATGATATATTCAACTGATTAAGATGATGGAGGACAATGATCTTGATGAGAGAGTGGTGAGAGAGGTTTTTCATCTGCTTGTCATAATCTCTCTTCTATATAATGTATGCCATTTTTTCAATGCTCCTAAATATAAAATATGGAATATTGAGCATCTTGACCCTTGTGAAGTGCATGAGCAGTCTAATATGGTAGATATAAATTCCGGAGAACCTTCCTTCATAAGAGAAGTACTTCATGATGATTTTCATCATGGAGGCATACCTATCAAGGAGGTGATAGAAAGGAAAATTTTTCTTTACTTCATTTCGGTACCTTTTCTTGATGTATGGCTCATAATAGTGATCATCCAAGTCTCTGGACTTGAACCATTTCTCACCTACATTTGGAATTCCAGTGGCAACTACAATGATGGTTGATGACATGGTGAAAGTCACACTAGCAAGGGTCACTTGATTATCTTGAAGATTTGATATGAAATGTCTACTCAAAATAGGGTGGTGTTGGACTCGTTGTATCTTTTCACAAAAATCAGAGCATCCGACATGTTTGAAACAAGTGATAGTCATGGGAGATGCCATTACTTCTCTAGTGTTGGTGGGATCAAGTCTAAGAATCCTTCCTCCCTTGTGTGGCCTTATTTATTCCCTCTCTTCTTCCTACATGTAGTTTCTGTTCTCCTCCTCCATGGTATTATGGTATAGAAACCCTAGGGATGAGGAAATGGGAGTGGGGATAGGATTAGGGAGTTGGGAATGGGGTAGGAAAAATTAGGAAGATAGGGGAAGGGGTTAGTAAAATTAGGAAGGTGGTGGGGGGTTAAAATGTTTACGTATTTGGGAATGGTAATTTTATTACAGGTTTGATGGTAATGGGTGCCTAGGAAATAGAGATGCCTAGGACTTAGGGTTTAGGGAAAAAGGGATTTAGGGATAGGGATATAGTAATGTAAGGGTAGGGATGGGTTTGAGAGGGATGTGGGAAGGAAATGTGGTGTCTTAGGGAACCAAATTGGGAATGGGGGAATGAAATTAGGGTTTTCAACTAGACAAAATCCAAATTTAGCAAGAAAACTCAAACACCATGAAAATGCTCTTGAAGAATGCAAGGAGGAGGCATTTATGTCTTAATTACTTTTTAAAAGGTGGTAAAAGCCTTTGTTGGAGGTTAGAAGTAGTTTGGATGAGTTTTGGAGCTTGTTAAGAAAAAAGGCCAAATGTGCAGCGCTTTTGGGAGATGTGCAGTGCCCTCTCTGCCAAATGCACAACAATAGTTACAGAAGCGCAACGCCTCTTGTCTAGAAGCACAATGCCACCAAAAAAAATTAATTTTTTGCCCTCCAAACTGAAAATTCGAGCTGTGGAAGTGGTAGCTCAATGTTGTGAGAGACAAATGAGAGTGAATTTGATTTTTTTATGAGATTTATACTTGGTGGATTTTATGTTTTAGGCCTTGGGACCCACTTTACCTTCTTCATATTCACCTTTAAACTTTGAAACTTTACCCTTTCACTATGAATTCATTCTTTGACAATTGATCATTTGATTGGATTTGAGACACTTTAAACTTTGACATTTTGATGCTTTGGCATATGGATGCTTTGAGTTGGTAGCTTGGGAGCCATGAACTTATTACAAATTGAGTGACATAAAATTACATAACAAAAAATAAAAATTACATTTTGAAATAAAAATTACTTCTTACAAATCATCTTTACATGATAAAGAGAAGTTTATTTGATCACTCTCTTACTTGCTGGTCTTATTCAATGGAAATGGTGTGTTATTGGACCTTTAAAAACCATAGGACCTAATGGGAACCTTAACTGACTGGTATTCATGATGACATAACTGAATAGGTGATGTAATCTCATGAAATAATGGACTCTCAATAAGTGACAAAGTGAGCTAGTAAGTGATGAAATGAAATTTTTGAAAAGAGTGAACTTTGATGAAAATCTACGCCAAGTGACCAAATTTTTGCATGACCTAGTGGAATGATAAAAAATTTCTGAGTGGGACCCCTAAAATGACATGAAAGAGTTAATTTTGATCACTGGTGGAAGGATGCAAATACTGGCACTAAAATTGGCTCCAACTGGGGATGGTAGCTCCTTGGAGGTGCCAAGAACACTATAGACCAAGTAGCCTAACCATTGGGCATGGAGTGAAAAGATAAAAACCAAACTGGATACTGAAAAACTTGACTCAATAAACTGAATCAAGACTTGTTTGAATGTTTTTTGAAAACTCACTCAAAATTGACTAAAATAAAAAGCTTACTAAAATTATTGATGCCAACATATCACCGAGACTTGAGGGCTTCAAATCCTGATGTCAATCAACTTCCTGCTGAAGACATATGTACAATCATGTGAGGTGATTTTTCTAGTGTAACCAATCCAGCAGATGGATACTTGAATTCTGCTCCCACTTTCCTCGAGCAGGTAGAAAAAAAAAACTAAGAAACTCTGAGTGTCCATTGAACATGTGCTTCTGGTCCATGAAAACAAGAAAATACATATTCCCTGATAACTATTGCAAATAAGTAAAAGGATCTTCAAAAATATGAAATGTTACCTTGTCTTGAGATTCAGCAAAAACACAAGCACACTCTTCATTCCGATCTGAAAGAACACTTGGTTGTTGATCCACAGGAAGGCATAGGGAAGTATGGATTTCTACTATCTGAGTGTTAGCTGTAAATTCCTCAAGCATGGGAAACTCTGATTCTATTTCTTGTACGTTGTCTATTTTAGACTCATACTCCTCAAATTCGTATTCTAGATCATCCTTGAACATGAAACATTCTTCAAGATTGTTAAACATGACAACCTTATCCTCTTCATGAAAGAAAATAGTCCCTATTAGTTGATCTCTTTGCAGTAAATCATCATCACAAATTGGCTTACTCACAATAAATTCTTGTATAGCTTCATCAGTTTCATGAATGTCATCATTTAAACTCAGCTTTTCATTTTAAATAATGGAATAAGTTTCACTTACACATTCTTGACTCTGTGAACACTGCAAGCTTGCATTAGCTTGGGTAGTAACATGACTTTTTAGGAGTTGATCTATCTCATATTCAGACAGGAGAAAACTGAGTTTTATAGCAATAATTATTGGCTTGATAATTTTCACTTTCAGGATCAGGAATAGGCATTTCTCTTTCTTGGTCACGGTCTTTTTCATCCAAGGATGAAGCTACTGATTCTTGTTGGGAGGAAAAATCATATAGGGCTTCTATGATATCATCATCTAGACACTCTTCATCCCCATACAATTTTTCAAGAAACTCAATGAAATTATCAGAGATCTCACAACAACCATCAATCATCGACAAGGAAGAATTAGAGCTTTGACAATGTTGAAAGAAAACTGAATGAAAGTACTTTAGAGAATATAAACTAGAAGATGGTAGACTCTCATACCATCATCTCGCTTTTTTCTCCAAGGTATCCATAAATATCTTCATTAGAAAATCTTCAGGAAACTCAATCTTTAGTCTGTGAATATGAAATTGAAATTTGACCAAATGCGAACTAGCATCTTCATTGTCCTGACCCTTAAACTTTGAAAATCTTGATTGCCAATCTATACAAGGAATACGGTTCGGAAAACCAGGAATATGAGCTTGATTCATAAGAGCATATCTTTGAGAAATTTAATCTATTTTGACAACAATGAGGTCACCAAGATTATCTTAAAACTACCGGTTCTTGAATAGTGGAGTCGTCATGAAAATTTTGAATGTTTGGATTCTTCAACACTGGAGTCACCAGTTGAATGATTCAGCCTTCATAGGCATCTGACCACTGTCCAACATCATCAACTAGATCTAAACTTTGATGATTGTTGTGTTGGGGAAGATCTGTCACTTTCTGTCCCCAATACAGTCGCCAAGATGTTAGCACTCTGCCAGATCTCTGAGGCTGAGAAGAGTCCAACAAAGGTAACTACAAACTAAGCTTAGCCAAGTAGCTAGCCCTACTAGGCAGGAGAGGGATATCTCCAAGGGATATCAGTTAAGAGGGTTGGATCAAATTAGGTTTTAGGCTATTTATAGTAGCATAAGGGTTTTTATTGGTTGATTTGGGTGCTTGATGAGTGAATTAGGTCAAAGAGGTAACTAGGTCAGGGAAAATAAGATCATAATTGTAGAAATCTAATGGGGCAAGTTAGGTAATCACTCTAACACTTTAGGGTTTGAGGGTGAGATGGATCAGACCAGTGAGTCGCTAAAAAGAGCATGACAATGCATGAATTCCCTTTAAACTAAAGAGCTGAAACAAATTATGGCGATTCTCCCAAAACAGACCATACGAGATGTATTCTGCCTATCAAACTTGAGAAATCATCATATCATAGAACTAAAATGAAAAAAAAATATACAAAACATTCATACATATGAAATTGAATAATAAACTGTGCCAAATTACAGTACCACATGAATCCCAAAATAATAGCTGCAACTTCTGTCTATAAATTCCTGCCAAAATACTGATACAATAATGTTCTTTGATCAATACAACAACATATAGCCTCTAAAAATGAGTCAAAAAGTGAAAGATATAGACATGAAACAATCTCTCCCAACCTCAGGGGTCGAATCCCTGATTTGTGGAGCTGATCCACCGAATTCTGAATTGAAACCTAGAGTGTAGGGTGGTCAAACTGACTCATCCCTAACTTTAGTGAAACTGATTCAATCATCCTCTCAAAGAGTTTTACCTAATGTATTTACCCTTAGGTAACTCAAAAAAATCATTATTACATTTACATCCATGAATTACATCAGTAAAATCTCATAAATATTATTAGCATCTGGCAAAAACTCAAAAACTGGAAAATATTAGGCAATTGGCAAATGCGTAACGCTTGAAGCAGATGCGTAATGCCAACTTCAAGGTGAGTTTTGGAGGCCTTCCTAAAGTCCAAATTGGGCTCAGAATATCTCATTGGAAATCTTGTCCTGTCTAGTTGCCAAATATGCACTTAGTTTCCAAAATTGACCTAATTTGACCCTCAAAAAAGTCAATCTCCCAAGACTGATCAAATGCACAGTGCCAGGCTCAGAAAAAGGGTAGAAACATGATTTGTTTGATGTTTTTGGCCATTTCTCCCTCTCAGAATGTCCAAATTTGATGCGCCAATAGTAAAATTTTTATGTAGAGGGCCTTATGAATCCAATGGTGGTATTGGTTTGACCAATGGAGGTCTTCTGATAGTCAAATTGTCTAGTGACTGTCAAGAAGTACACAAAAACTCAAAAATATTCAAAATTACCCAAAACTTTGCCAAAATTTTCAGAATGGTTGCTCATGATGTATGTTAAGCATGGAGGGAGGCCCCAGTAAGAATTTCAAGTTTGTCTCCTTCCTTTTTCTTGGCTACCACTTTCTTGTGTTTCTCCTGCAATTGCTTGAGTTTGATGCTACAGACTTTGTTTCTTGTGATGTACCTTTTTGAAATGTTTCTGAGAATATTGTTGTCCTTTTTTTCCTTATGGAGGAGTTTCTCAAGATGGATGTTGAATCTATTGTTGGACTGTATTAATCACTATTAAATGTCTAAGACGGTACACACAAATTATCAATCCAGAGACGTCTTTTATTTCAATTACAGTCGCATTGTCTCTACCAATACATCAAACTAGAAGAAAATCAAATTAAAGAGAAATAGTTGCTGAATCAAATGCTAAAAGAAATCACTCATGCATAAATAAAAAAAATCTACAAGAATGTAATCAAGCCTCAATTAAATGTACCTATCGCGCCACACAACAATTACACCAGCTGGTATTTCTAATTACATTTGTATAACATCATAATCATAATGAAATTGAAGCAGATATACTCACAGCCAGAAAAAAAACAACAACACTTCCACCAATATGTAAAGCAAAGAAGAAATGTGTATAGCTACCTTAACCGCTGCAGTCCTTTCTAAAGAGGAGGGCCCTTCCTCCCTATTAGGGCACCGGAAGAGATAGAAACTAAATGGAAATTAAACCAGAAAACACATGTAACAACAACACATTATTTATGTATTATGATGATTGAAAGTTACAGAGTTAAAATGATTATATCCTCCCCTCTTTCTTTGATTTGTGCCCTTTAAATATACAAGCTACAAAAGTTAAATTTCCAACCAACTGATTACAAAATCTAAGAGATCTTTCCACCATGATTCAATTGTAACAAGTCGAATCTGATTATTGCAATTGAGGAAATTTGGAAAATGGCCACATCAAAAAATATGTGAATATGTCCTTCAAAGAACCTTGTGTTTATCCCAATGAAGACCAAATTTTGGAAAAATTCTCGTTGAAAAACTAGTTTGGTCTGTTATGCACAAAACCCATGTCTCAGATTTTCAGTATTCTTATTTTTTTTCTTGAAATGTCCAACGCAAAACTTCCACTTGTTATTCCAAGGAATTTCTGAGTTGGAATATTTAATTTTGAACTCAAGATCGAATTTTCAATCTGAAAGAGATCTTGGAGGCTAAAATCGCGAGTTATCAAAAATTCATTAATAAACCATCATTTACAAAATAATTCATAATAATATTCAATTTATTAAAAATAAATGAGAATAAATATTACTTATCCATAAGAGCATAAATAATTATGAAATGGGATTAAATGATAAATTATGATAAATAATGTGATAAAAGAATGGTAGGAATGGATGAAATATATGTTAAGAAATGGTAATAAGAATGACAATTTAGTGGCCCAACATCTCTCCCAAACTGAAAATGTTGCATGTCCTCATGCAACCCAATGCCTTTGTATTAACCAAGTTGTAGTACAATAATCAAAATGTCACCCCATCGCATGATATTGATGGAAGAGAAGGCTTCTTCTCCAAATGCTTCCTTAAGACAATTTTCATATTTAATTTCAACCATATGTATATGAAGTTGCAAAAAAGTATGATACAAGTAAAAAAAACTTCATTACAAACCAAATTTTTGCTGAAATTTTGTAAGCAAATGTATACTATGTCAATGCTTCTCCAATCCTAAAATCAAATCAATGCAATGAACACATTTCAATATGTTAGCAAAATAGTTGCAAGTAATAATTGTTTTTTTTTTTTTTTTTGGAATTTACAAATTGGTTTAGCTAGAAATTTTTTGGGTTTAATGATACCTCTTTATTGTCCAAAAATCACAAGAATCCAGTTGATAATTTTAAGGATATGCACAAACTGATTTTGGGATTGTATACGTTACATGAGGAAGAAATGAGAAATCATTCATCATGCATAGCAACCCTTCCCCCAAACTGGAGAATTAGCATGCCCTCATGCTGCACTAGAAAACAAATTGAAGTGGTTGCTACAATCATGGCTGGAATCTTTGTTTGGTATATAACAACATGGAATAAAGGTGATTTTGAGAATGAATAAGGAGATATATTGATGATAAAGAATATCAATGGCATGTTCATGATAATGAAAGTAACACTCCCCCAAACTAAAATATTTTGTGTCTCTGAAAAATGGGAAGTGGTAAAGAAGGGGAAATAATGGTTGAAAAGTATGAGTGAATAATGCTCAATGGTTTTTCATGACATTCTCCTAAAATTTTAATAAATAAAAACCTTATGCTATTTTACCTCAAGTTTTACCTCCATAAAAATGTGGAATGACATATATGGATTGATATTTCTTGAAGCTGATGTAAGCTGAGCTGATGCTGAAAGTAATGCGTAAGGTGGAAGCTATGCAAGCTGAAAAAATTAATCAGAAAGTGTAGCAGAGTTTCCGTCCACCAAGCTAATTAGTTTCCTTTAAATCATCTCAAGAGTATCCTTAATCAGTAATTCATCACCTCAATTACCTCATTACATATAAAAGTGACACAAACATATTGTGAATGGCATGGGATAATAAAGGATAACAAGGGAAAAAATGCATTCCCCATACACATAAGATTTGGTTGTTTGAACACAAAAATTATGAGAATTAGTTATCTCAGTATTTTCTTCTCACGGTCTGTCCAATTACTTGGGATTCAAATCAGAATTAGGCCTCTTTATTCCACCTCAAAACAGTAGTGGTGTTGTTAGACTATGAATAAGTGGTGACTGATTAGGCAAAGAAACTATCTTTGGTTAAATATATGATACTTGTAGAATAAATGAATGATGGATTAGATGATACAAAATGTCAAATATCAAATATCCTAAAATTTTCATCCTTGACATGTAAAGTAAATATTTATAACTCAATAAATAGATATAAACCATAACCACCATCATCTAAGAACTGATTAAATATTACCCTATGAACCATGATTTCTGGAAAACCTTGTATATGCAACAGTCAACTTTATTAGAAATTGGATTTGAGAAAACAAGGTAACCGAGTATATTATAGTATTAAATTAACTTCTATACCATAGGCATAGCCACTACTGCCAGCAGGAGTCCATAGCCTTGACAGGGATGCATTTTTAACCCATTGAGATGCCAGTGTCCCATCTATTAGAAATAAGTACATAGTTATAAAAAACATTTCAATTTACTTAGATTTCAACTAAAGATCATTGTTCTGGCATGGTAACTAGTTAATAACAATTCCATTCATAGGAGTTAACAAAAGTGAAAAATTCGGCTCATGATGAGACCTCTGTCCTTCACTTTTATGACCTAAGGCCATTACCGTGGCTTGGTGGCCAACAGTGGTAATGTCACTTTATTAGGACTTATGATCATGGTAGGTTGGCTTGTGATGAGACCTCCTATCCTCTAGTTGACTATTTATGTTTAAAATTCAACTATGTTTTTTGTTAATCAATAAAATACTACTTAATAGATGGGGTGGCAGGTCAACTCCTTAAGGGCTAGGGATGGTGTAAAAGGTTGTGTAGTAACTATTTTCAACTTTGATAGTTTTGCTTCTCAAAAACTAATAACCTTCAAATGGTTGCGGATAAATATATTTTTCATTGCTAAGATTGGGGTTGAGGAAAAATTCATTAGATAATGGTGGAAAGATTTAAATAAAATTATGTGGTCATCATCATAAATTTTACAAGATCAGGGACTTGACCAATTAGGAAAGTTGAAAGCTGGCATGATGAAATCATCTTTGCATAATTGTTCCTTAAAAATAAGATTATGTTTATAGATAAACAAAGATAAATTGACTACCCAATAATTATTTCAAATAGGGCTTAGACCATTAAACGTATTTCCCATTCACCAAAGAGAAAAACAAATCATAAATACCTTCATATGTTGAATTCAACGTGAAAATTGGCCAATAACAATAGTTGTGACTGTGGTAATAACAACCATGAATCAGGTAATAACAGGGAAAGGGGAAAAAGAACTATGTTAGGAAGGTGACATGCAGGAGGATTGGTCACTATACAAAATAATGAGGAATCAAGAGTGAATCATTCCTGACAAGACTTACCATAATAATCATCCTTATTACTAAATACGAGACCTCCCCCCAACTAAACTAAGTCTTTCATCAGTCATAGTTGGTCATGTCATAAGTAAAATACCAATGAAATCCATAGAGTTGGTCGAGGACATACCTGAAAACTTATCTTGGAGGAGTAACAACACTAGAGGAGTAACAACACCAAGTACTTAGAAAGATATCACCATGTAGTAACATCATCGGAGGAGTAACAACATTAGAGGAGTAACAACACCAGACACTTAGAAAAATTCTTGGAGTAACAGAATCAAAGGAGTAACAACATCGGATGCTTAGAATTTTTTTGGAGTAACATCACCGAAGGAGCAACAACACCGAAGGAGTAACAACAATGATGGAATAACAACATCGACAAAGTAACAACACTGAGGATGTAACAACAGTGACGAAGTAATAGCAGTGAAAGAGTCACAACACCAATGGAGTAACAACACTGACGGAGTAACATCAGTAATAAAACTGACAGTGTAACAACAGTGATGGAGTCACAATAGTAATGGAGTAACAACACTGATAGTGTAAGAGAAGTGGCGTAGTAACAGCAGAACGGAGTAACAACATTGATGGTGTAACAATAGTGATGGAGTAACAATAGTTATAGATTCATAACACCGATAGAGTGATAGTGTTGATCAGTGGTTGTCATTGATGTCAACCCAAGCAGCACCAGGGGCTACCCTGATCTTGCATGGGAATTTTGAACTACCAAATTACTGTATTCTGGGTCAATAATTTGTTTGATGGTTTCTACTTGTCGAGATGTTTCTGTTGATATATGGCACGCCACGTAATTCTTCACGGTTTGAGAGTTATTCATGTTTGAAGTTAGTAACCCCAGTTAATGGGCTAAAACCCCATGGGGTCATGGCATGGGTCACTGAAAAGTAAATAATTAATAATTTTTAAGCTCCTAAAATCCCCTCCACATTCACTTGTTGAAGACCCTCTCAACCTAAGAATTTATATAAATTGTGATCCTCATATCCTCCTCATTGAGGGATTTCGCTACCTGAAACAGGTCATCGTAAAAATTGCGCTATAAATTTTTTTATACAAAGATTTAGAAGCCAAAATTTTTATGAGATGAAAGAAAAATCTTGAGGAAGCTCCTATAAACATTCAAAGCATGGTGCATAATATTTCCAGATATATGATCTGTGGAAGTTAGGGTGTTTGTAGGCTCTTGAACTTCATCTCAAAGAGGTGACCTTGGGAAAATCATCATAACTCTCTCTTTGAGTATCAGATTGGAATTATGTAAAAATTGGCACATATTTAATGGATTGTAGTTTTCTCTGTATCAATTTCAGAGCCGAATAAAGAAACAATGACACGTGGCATGCCGTACAAGTTCGCTCTACTAAACCAGTCCATAATTAGGTCATTTGAGAGATTGGGCATAATTTTTTTTTGAAGAATCCGAATTGGATCAGACCTGTGGCATTGGAAATAATACTCAAAGGAATACTACAGGACCTAAAATCACATATTGGGGATCTGAAATAACAGAGATACACCAGATTCAATATTCAACTCCTAGAAGGAAAGAAAAAACTAGATCATGTGTTGTCAACAGTTGCAAAGGACCAAACTTTCTAGGGCAAAAAAGAAAAGCAAGGTGCAGCAGAGGGTAGCATGACAAGAGAAAAAATCAAGGTGCAGAACAGTAGTAAGAAGCCCACCACATGAAGTCTTCAAGTGGGCAGCACCGCATACAGTCATTGTAAAGGTATCATTGTACTAAGTCATTGTAAATACATCATTGTAAAAATTGTACAAGAGCCTATCTTCCAAGAGTTGTAGAGGTAGTGTTAGGAGGTCTAGGATCATCATTAGGTGGTTGTGTCGTAGTTGGGGTTATGGTATAGTGTGTCTTATTATTCTACATCATTCTATATCATTGTAAAGTGGACCATTTTCCCTGGTACGAGAGTCCATTCTTCTTTTATTATTCTATAGGGTGGTAAGGAGGTGCTAAGCTGGTGCATGAAGTCACCAACAGGTTCAAGCCTGTGAAATATTCAAGGTGGTAGGGTGGTGCTAGGGTGAGTTGTATCTCATTGGGTGTTGGGGAATCTATTCAGTTGACTACTGAAGAATATCGAGCGTTGGAGCATCCATCCAGTGGGAGATGGAGAAGAATGCATTTCTCGATTCTAAGAAGTTGGAGATTTCTATTAAATTGAAGTTGAATATTAAAGAATTATTAGAAAAAAATTCAGGTGGTTTTTTTCTTTGAGGGGGTTTCCACCTTAAAAACTGTGTGCAGATGTGTTCCTTTTGTTTACTTATCATTGTACAAGTACTGATAATAATGGAAGATTAACTAGTTCTATGAAAGATTAATAATAATACTAATTGAAACCTGAATACTAATTCACCCTCACTCTTAGTATTTCCAACCATTAGTATCAGAGCTTGGTTCCTTCAATAGTAGTTTAACACTTGGAAGGAGGTCATGGAGCATACCAAGAATGGTGTACCTCTGTTTGATGAAAACAATTATGCACTCTAGAAAGGAATAATGGAGGTCTATCTCTTGATGCAAGGTTATGAATTATGAGACATTGTTCAAAATGGATTTACATCAACCGTGTTGGACATTGGGTTCAATGCTACCCATGTGTTTCGCGACATGGACTAACCGCCTCCCGTCAATCCTAACTCTGGCGATTGTAGTGGAGACTACTGCCTGCGGGTTTTGGTCTAATGGAAATTGTGATTCCAAAAAGTGGTATCAGAGCGACAGGTCTCGAGTTCGAAACTCACCCGGCTTGTGTTGGGGAGGAGATTGTTGGACATTGGATTCAACACTCCTTGTTTGTTTCATGACATGGACTAATCGCCTCTCTTGGATCCTAACTCTAGCGATTGCAGCGGATACTAACCCCTGCGGGTTTTCGTCTAATGGAAATCATGATTCCAACAAACCGCAGATGAACAAGGTAAGAATAATTTGGTAAATGATGCAAAAGAAAAGAATATTATTATCAACAGACTTATTGAATCTTCTTCTCATAATGTGTTGGGTTGTAAAACTGCCAAAAATGTATGGGAAAATCTTGAGAATATATATGCAGGTGACTCAAATTTCAATAAAGCAAATCTTCAAATCTACAAAGCAAAATTTGAGCATCTCAGAATGAAATAAGATGGAAACATTGTTGCATACTTCCAACAAGTTGATGAAATAACCAACACTCTGGAAGGATTGGGAGAGTGTGTTGATGAGAAGACTATTATACAAAATATTCTTAGAACATTACCAGGAATATTCAACCCAAAGGTACCGGTATTATAATACAGTGAAAATTTGGTAAAATTTAGCAAAGAGGAATTACATGGAGTTCTCATAGCATATGAAATGAGACTTGATGAAGAAGAGGGTACTTTGCATCAAGAAACTATGTTTGATGCATCTACGAAAACCATTAAGGACAAACAACATTCAAAGGAAAAGACTTGCACCTGCAAGTGTGAAGAAAAAGAAGATATGTCATCATCTGATGAATACAATTTAAATGAAGAAGAATCCAATGAGAGAGTATTGTTTATGGCTAAGCACAATAAACAAGAGGTGTCAAACAACAAAGAGGAAGGGTTGACCATAGAAGAATTTTCTAAGGAGGCAATCAAGCTTATAAAAGAGCTCAAGGCTGAGAAGATCTGTTCCAATACTCTTGAAGAACAAGCTCAAGGTCTCAAAATTGATGTTAAAGAACACACATGTATTGAAGAGTCAGTTCAAAAGAAGTTTGAAGAAAGCAACCGAGAAAGGGAAGCATTAGAAGTCGAAGTTTTCTCACTGCATAAAGAAGTGAAGAAGGAAAAAACTATCCAAAACTATGCCAACAACTCAAGGGCACTTGAAGAACTCATAAACAACCAACGATCTTACAACGACAAAACTGGCCTCAGTTACAAAGAAGAAGAAGCAGGACCTTATACAACAAAATACAATGAACCTATGTGATCTGACACGCATGTAGACTTCATTGGAAAATATTCGCAAGAACAGCTTTGGAAGACATTTCCCTGATGAAGATTTCCATCCAGGTACCAACATATTTTTCATGGCTATTTTTATTCATGTGAAAAATTTGGTCATAAAGCTGTAGAATGTCACATGTACCCTAGGAACCAATACAATTCCAGGATATTTTTCAAATATGAACCTCCCAGGGATCAAAAAAACATCGATAGATTTGAACACTTAAGAAATAGTATTGAATGTTACAAATGTTGAAACTTTGGACACATAGCTAGAGACTGCAGACTTGAAAATCCTCCAGAAGAATATTCGAATCCACATAACGAACGAACATGGAAGAAGAAGAAGACTGATAATTTTTCTCTCACTCTCAAGGCTCAAAACAACAAAGATGTGTGGTATGTTGATAGCGGTTGTTCAACGCATATGACTAGAGATAGAAAGATTTATATCTCTGAAAGAGAAGAAGGATGGAACCGTGTCCTTTGGAAATGATGGATCTTCAAATGTTATAGGATCAGGTATCGTCACTCTTGGGAGAAAACATGCTCTAGCCAAGATTTTTCTATTGGTTGAAAACATGAATCACAATCTACTCAGTGTTGGAAAAATGTGTGATCAAGGACATACAAACTATTCAACTCCACAAAATGTGAAATCAGGAAAGGCAGGTATGGTAAAATTGTGGCTACGACAAGTCGAGCTCCAAACGACATATATGTTCTGGATGAAGCAACTAAGGCACATCTACTAGCTAAAGAGGATGATATAATCTTTGATAGCAATGATGATCGACTAAGTAATAACTTTGCTACAAATATGAAAAAAGAGTTCGAGATGTCTTTACTTGGTGAGCTGACATAATTCTTAGGGCTTCAAATATCTCATCAAGAGAAAGGAATATTTATATGTCAAGACAAGTACATCAAGAAAATTCTCAAGAAATTCATAATGGAAGATTGCAAACCCATCCTTACTCTGATGGTAACAGGTTGCAATTTGAGCGTAGACGACTCATTTAAGGATGTGGATCAGATGTTGTACAGATCTATGATTGGTAGTCTTCTATATGTAACAGCCTCCCGACCAGATGTTATGCAAGCAGTTGGAAAAGTAGAAATATTCCAAGTAGCACCAAAAGAATCACATATTATTGTCGTCAAAATAATTCTTCGATATCTAAAGGGAACAAAATAATATGGCTTGTGGTATCCCAAGGGAAACAAGATCCTTATTCAAGCCTTTATAGATGCAGATTGGGTAGGAAGCGTTGATGATCATAAGAGTACTCATGAAGCATCTGAATATATTCGCCAGAAGCTTGGGATTCTCCCAAGTTCGCATTATATTTTCCTTATTCATAGAATAAAGGGGGACTGGAAGTGTGTACAGGTCCACAGGATGGTTGTGTGTCAGGGGGAGTTACCCTTTGCCATTGTTGTCAAAGGGGGAGAGAATGTTGTAGGAAGAGGTGTCATGATCGCTGGGGGAGTACATGTGTTTCTGTCAATGCCAAAGGGGGATATTGTTGATCAGTGGTTGTCATTGATGTCAACCCAAGTAGCACTGGGGGCTACCCTGATCTTGCATGGGAATTTCAACCTACAAAATTACTACATTCTGGGTCAATAATGTTTTTATGGTTTCTAATTGTCAATATTTTTCCGTTGATATATGACATGCCACGTAATTCTTCACGGTTTCAGAGATATTCATGTTTGAAGTTAGTAACCCTAGTTAGTGGGCTAAAACCCCACGGGGTGTTGGAAATATTGTCATTGATGGTAAAGGATGTGGCAAAGGAATTGGAATCTAAATGTAGCAGAGAAGAACAAAGAAAGAATGCATCTACAGTTTGAGCTACAGAGCTGCAGTATCAGTCAAGGAGCAGGGACAAGTAGTGAATTGAAAGTTGTCCAGAGACAGTATAGGAAGAAAAAGGCCATCAAACAGAAAAAGGTTCTGCATTTTCTGTGAATTATATATATATTCTTGATAGAATTCAGAAAGAAGGATAGTAGAGTCCCTGTGGAAAACTATGAATCATTTTCCGTAAACATCATAAACCTTGTGGCAAGGATTCAAAATTAAAGATTTAGTGTATAAATTGAAGGAATTAATGGTTGCAGAGATATGATGATTGTAGCATAGTACAGTAATCAGCTTGCGCAATCAAGAACTTGAATGTTGAAGCAGAACTGTGACAGGATAGGAAGCAGAATTGAAGACAGAGTGACATTGTGTTGTGTCGAGGTCGGAAGGCAGAAACCGGTGTAAAGAATGTATGTTAAAAGACTCAAATGAAAATTGTGAACAGAGCATTACATTCAGCAATGGATCTGTAATAAAAGGTGACGGAACCCTGCGTGGAAGAGCGGAACCATGATCGAGTGAACAGTGAAGGTGGTTTACGGTTTTCATCGCACCACCTATGCGGAGTAAGCAGTATTTCCTGGTTGAAGAGTGATTCCATAGAGTGCTCGACACACGTCCCTGTACGACTTCACAAAACCACTTTTCACTGTGCGCCATCGCGCGTTATAGTTCGACCCAGGATGCCCAGTGATATCGTTGAGCGCCATTGATCTGGGAAGGGGTCATCGGACAGTCATCATTTGTTGAAGGTGAGCGAAGATTAACACAGGTACATCGGGCCATCACACGTTAACGTTCGGCATCGGAGGTCGAGCGATATGCATATATGCCGAAGCTTGCTAATCTAACGATGAAAGGACGTTGGACTGCGCGAAGTTTACCTATGATACCATGCACGTATTTGATTGGCTATTGACTATATTTGTGGGCCCTGGGTCAAAGGTTTACCATATTATTTGAAAGCGTTAAAATGCAAAGGGTTAACTTTAATCCTAAAGTTCTGTTCAAAATCGTAAATATATTTATTTATCAATTTCTTCAAATTGATAAATAAATTAAAAAGAAATCAAAGAGGTACGTAAGGGTGCTAAAGGAAATACCGTTTAGAAATACCATTAGTAATTGAATGGTTTTGACCCATGGTTTTAATAAAGGCGAAAACTATATAAGGTGATGAGAATTATGAAGAATAGTGTGCGTGTGAAAGGGTTGATGATAAACGAATCTCTTTTAGAGATATCTATATGAATAAACTCTGATATATTTGTATCTATGGCGCACCTATGAATATGATGATTGATCAAGATCTTTAAATCAGATGATGATTAATTCCTGGTTCAATCGACTGACGAAATCATGAAGAACATATAAGGGTGGTGAATGAATACTTCACTCTGAAGTATATCTGTATTGAATGGGTAACAGATTTCTGACTTAAGGATGCACCTCTGAAGAAATTAAATAAATCTAGTGGCCTGCAAGGTATGTCGTGTGGAAGTGGATAAAGCGTGGTCTACAGTGATGCTGAGGGTCAAAGCTTTCAGTAAGGGGGTTGTAGCTCCCTTCCAGTGGTAGCTGGTAAACGATAACAGGGGGTTGTAGCTCCCTTCCAGGAAAGGCTGGTAAACGAGAGAAGGTTGTAGCCTTCTGCAGGTGGGTGCCTGCATGCTGGTATGAGTCTGCACCAGCATAAAATTGTAAGAAGTTCTCTCTATAATAAATATTGAAGACTGAGATTATAGCAGCGGTGGTTTTCTCCCAATTTGGGTTTCCACCTTAAATCCTGGTGTTCATATGTGTTGTTTATGTTTGATGTTTTGTTCTGTTATTTCTGTTCATGCTTAATGCTTATCTGATGCAATGCTCTAAGTAAAGACATAATAAGATATCTGGACATACATGTTGGATGCAGTACTGTAACATATGGTTTTAAGAGAAAGAAAAGAAAATATTGTTCAGCCCTAAATACTGATTCACCCCCCCCCCCCTCTCTCAGTATTTTTCCTAACACGGGGTTATGGCATGGGTCATTGAAAGTCAATAATTAATAATTTTTAAGCTCCTAAAATCCCTCCCAAGTTCACTTGTTGAAGACCCTCTCAACCTAAGCATTTATATAAATTGTGATCCTCATATCCTCCTCATGCAAGGATTTCACTACCTAAAACATGTCATTGTGGAATTTGAACTATAATGTTTTTTTTTACGAAGATTCAGAAGCTGAAATTTTTATGAGGCGAAGCAGAAATCTTAAGGAAGGTCCTATAAAAATTTCAGAGCATGGTGCACAATATGTTCAGAGATATGATCTATGGAAGTTAGGGTTCTTGCAGGCTCATGAACTTCATCTCAAAGAGGTGACCATGGGAAAATCGTCGTAACTCTCTCTCTAAGTATCAGATTGGAATTATGTAAAAATTGGTGGATAGTGCACGGAGTGTAGTTTTCGCTTTATTAATTTCAGAGCCGAATAAAGAAACAATGACATGTGGCACGCCATACAAGTTTTATCTACTGAACCAGTCCATAATTAGGTCATTGTTGGAGATTGGACATAACTTTGTCTTGAAGAATCCAAATTGGATCAGACTTATGGCATTGGAAATAAGACTCAGATGAATACTACATGACCTAAAATCACATATTGGGAATCTGAAATAACAGAGATACACCATATTCAATATCGAGCTCCTAGAAGGAAATAAAAAGCTAGATCATGTGTTTTTAAGGGCTGCAAAGGACCAGAATTTCTAGCGCAACAAAGAAAAGCCAGGTACAACAAAGGGTAGCATGACAGGAGCAGCAATCAAGGTGGAGAACAACAGCAAGAAGCTCACCACATGAAGTCGTCAAGTGGGCAACACTGCATACAATCATCGTAAAGGTATCATTATACTAAGTCATTGTAAAGACATCATTGTAACAATTGTACAAGAGTCTATCTTCCAAGAGTTGTAGAGGTAGTGTCAGGAGGTCTAGGATAATCATTAGGTGGTTGTATCATAGTTGGGGTTATGTTCTAGTGTGTCTTATTCTTCTACATCATTCTATATCATTGTAAAGTGGACTATTTTCCCTCGTATGGGAGTCCATTATTCTTTTATTCTTCTATAGGGTGGTAGGGTGGCGCTAAGTTGGTGTATGAAGTCACCAACAGGTTCAATCCTATGAAAATTTAGGGTGGTAGGGTGGTGTTAGGGTGAGTTGTAGCTCATTGGGTGTTGGGGCATCCGTTTAGTTGACAAATGAAGAAACTTGGGCGTTGCAGCGTCCATCCAGTGGCAGCTGGAGAAGAATGGTTTTATAGATTCTAGGAAGTTGGAGCTTTATTTTCAATTGGATTTGGATATTAAAGAATTATTAGAAAATAATTCAGGTGGTTTTTGTCCCGGCGGGGGTTTCCACCTTAAAAACTGTGTGCATTTGTGTTCCTTTTGTTTACTGCTATCATTGTACAAACACTGATAATAATTGAAGATTAAATAATGCTATGAAATATTAATAATAATACTAATTGAAAGGAATATTGATTCACCCTCCCTCTTAGTATTTCCAACATATAGCATCCAACACTTAGAAATTTTTTCCAGAGTAACATCATTGTGAAACTTAAGAACTCACTTCTTTTATTTTGAGAAAAAAACAAAAATGTAACCTTGAAGAAAACAATACCTGAAGCATAAAAACATAAGAGAAATCATAAAATAAACGACCCTTTATTGAAAACCAATAAATAAATAAATAACTTAAGTTACAATGGTTATGATTTTTGTTGCAGCAATGTTGTTTGTGAATTGTGAATGAATGGAAAAATGATTTTTCGGAAATGACTTGGATGTTCAAATAGAAATCAATTTCCCATTGCTCATTTTATAAATCTGTTAATTGATGAAAATTATTCATGTTGTTTTATCCATGTAGGAAACACCTTTGAAATGTTCTTATTTCATTATCATTGTCTTCAAAAATCACTTGTTCATAAATTGACCTCATTTATTCTCCTGGGACCTGCAAAAAATCGAGCATCTACCTGCGATAAAACATAAAATCATTGAAGAATAGAGATCCGAGGGCTCTCCCAATTCAAGACATGTGAAAAAAAATAACAAGTAGTTACTCTGTAAAACAAATCCATGGAAAGATAAACAAAGAAAATTTATTACCTGCGGGGGAGTGGTGGCCAACCATACTAACCAGCAGTGTTTCAATCATAGCTTATTTGTATTTTATCCAATTTGAGTGATTCTAAAGCCAAATGAAATTGAATTCAAAGATATGTATCCAATAGAAACATGTTTTAAAAATTCCATGTAATGGTATGTTAAAGTTTCTTAGAACAATCTGCATAACATAGTCATTTTCGATTTTCCCGCTCAAACGAACAATTGATTTTTTAAGAATAAATTTTTCATTTTATGACAGATTGAACTGATTCAAATTGGAGATTTAATTATATTCATGTAGCTATCCCCAATAGTTACATCGTTTTAAGGAAAGCATAATTGATGGGTCAAATACGCTAGTGAACATCAGGGAAAACAAAGTTTCAAGAGTGTTGATTTACGATAAACAACCAATATTGTGGTCATAAATTTCTCATAAAATATCAAAATAAAGTGATTCAAGTTACGTTGTAAACTAGATTCATATGGTAATATCCCATAGAGACAGGTTTCCAAAATCTAGTCATTTAGTCCTCCAAAAATGGACTGTCCCAACTCTGTTCCTGAGCTGCCTACTAAACATTCTGTCATTAGGGGAACTTTGAGGTCTAAAATGGGCCTCCTCAGGAAATTATAAAATAATAGTGGAAATAATAAAATAATATTAGATTACATCATTAAATTTTAGAGGGAAAAAAGAAAAAACTACTTTTTCAACTCGTATTTTGAACTTATCTCCCAATTTGTTTGCTCAAATTTCGAGCCGGAGTACTCGTTGGATGAAAAATATAATTCTTCGTCCAAGGAGTACCCATGTTGCATACTTTCTATGGACCATACTACATGAAAAATTAGAAATACATGAAAAACGTGATTTCCATCATGTTTTTTCATGTATTTCTCATTTTTCGTGTAGTAGGGTCCATAGAAAGTATGCAACATGGGTACTCCTTGGACGAGGAATTAAATTTTGCATCCAACGAGTACTCCCACTCGAAATTTGAGTAAAACATTTGGGAGATAAGTTGAAAATACGAGTTTAGAAAGTAGTTTTATTATTTTGTTATTTTTTAATCTTTTTACCTTTTTACATAAAAAAATGGTGAATCATCTCCCATGGTTGAAATCATCATCTTGAATCCTATTGGTTCTTATAAAGTTTATTTTGGTTGCACATTTTTCTTAGGAGGCCCATTTCAGACCTCAAAATTCCCCTAATGCATTGTTTTGGTCATAAATTTTTCGTTTCAAATCCACATCAAATGATTCAAATTGGGTTAGAAATTAGACATAAAGGGATATGTAGGATAGAAACAAGTCTTGAAAATATTCCCATTTGGTCCCTCAAAACATGACTGTCCCGATCTTTTTTCCAGAATTTTCATCAAGCTCGCAAGCCATAAGATATGATAATCAAGGAATTTTCCAAGAAAGTGATCAAAATGAATATGAGTGTTTGTAGAAATTTCATTTCCCAATATAATACATCTACATACATAAATAAATTCGAATATTGATCATTGATGTCAATTTTCACATTGTGTTGCAACAAAAACAATTACTTTTACATATAAAGAAATTTATTTATTTATGTCTTCATTTATTCTATTTTCTACACTACACTATTCTACCTTCAAAAATAAAATATACTTACGTATAAGAGTACCTCCAATGAATCCATTTTCGAAATAAGGCTTCAAGTATGCACATACCCATAATTGAAAGATGTATGCTAATAAGTACTAGGGTGTGAGAGACCAACTCCCCTGTTAAGGATGGTGCCAAGAATTGTTGAAGTATGGAGTGATGTTGCGAGAAAAAAACAAAGAAAATGAGTCTCCAATATAGTCTTTATTTCTATAGTTGTTATATCATGAAGCTCTTCTACTGGATTTCAGATTGTGTTGATGCTTTGTTCCTTAACCTCATCCCATGAATTTTAGGGGCTTTCCTATATTTAATTAGAGTGGGGAGTGTTTGTGGATTTTTATATCGTCCTACTGGCACACATGGACCCTATGTGTATCAATTCATCCTACAATTTCTTTAGTTTCTACAACGGTGAGATCGCTAAGGTATGTTAGAGTGATGTGCAGGTTCTTACCTCTCGTCTTACCGCCCAAAAACTGTATAGATGAATACACACTAAAGAAAACACCAAAAAATTCACACTTCTAAGTGTCCCAAAGAGACATTGGTAAGCCCGCTCAAGTATGTTAGAGTGATGCACAGGTTCTTACCTCTCATCTTACCACCTGACAATTGTGTTGCTAGAGATACTCTAAAAAACACACAGAAATTGCACCTCTAAGTGCCCCGGTGTAGCATTAGTGATCACGCCCAGGGATGTTAGAGTGATGCACAGGGTCTTACCTCTCGTCTTACTTCCCAACAGTTGCAGACTAGGTACACTCTATCATCTAACAAACAACTCTAGTTTATTGGATCGTCACTTCCATCCTCGGAAACAATGCCAAAATGTTGGACTGTATTAATCATTGTTAAATGACTAAGACATTACACATAAATTATCAATCTAGGGACGTATTTTATTTCAATGACAATCACACTGTCTGTGCCAATACATCAAACCATAAGTAAATAAAATTAAAGAGAAATCGTTGCTAAATCAAATGCTAAAAGAAATCACTCATGTAGAAATAAAAAAAATTCTACAAGAGTGTAATCAAGCCTCAATTAACTATACCTAGCGCGCCACACAAAAATTACACCACCTGTTATTTCTAATTACATATGTGTAACATCATAATAATATTGAAATTGAATTAGATATACTCACAGCCAGAATAGCAACAACAACACTTCCACCAATAAGTAAAGCGAAGAAGAAATATGTACAACTACCTTAACTGTTGAAATCCCTGCTAAAGAAGAGGGCCCTTCCTCCCTACCAAGGCGCAGGAAGAGATAGAAACGAAATGGAAATTAAACCAGAAAACACATGTAACAGAAACACAATATTTATGTATTATGATGATTGAAAGTTACAGAGTGAAGATGGTGATCTCATACCCTCTCTCTCTAATTTGTGTCCTTTAAATATACAAGCTACAAAAGGGAAATTTCCAACCAACTGATTACAAAATCTAAGAGATCTAGTCAAATCTAATTATTGCAATTGATTAAATTTGGAAAACAGCCACAACAGAATATATGCGAATATGTCCTTTGAAGAACCTTGTGTTTCTCCCAAATAAGACCAAATTTTGGAAAACTGCTCATTGAAAAATTGATTTGGTTTGTTCTTCACAAAGCCCATGTCTCGGATTTTCAATATTCTTCCTTGTTTTCTCGAAATGTCCAACGCAAAACTGTCACTTGTTATTCCAGCGAATTTCTGAGTTGGAATATTTAATTTTTAACTGAAGATCAGATTTACAATCTTGAAGAGATATTGGAGGCTAAAATCATGAGTTATAACAAATTCATTAATAAAACATCATTTACAAAATAATTCATAATAAGATTCAATTTATTAAAAATAAAGGGGAATAAATATTACTTATCCATAAGAGCATAAATAGTTATGAAATGGGATTAAATGATAAATTATGATAAATAATGTGATAAAATAATGGTAGGAATGGATGAAATATATGTTAAGAAATGGTAATAAGAATGAGAATCTAGTGGCCCAACATATATCAAGCCATGTCTCTTTGTCATCCTCAACCTCCTTGGCAATCCTCTCTTCAAAAGTGAGTTTTTCATCTTCAATTCTCTGCTGTTGTATATCATTCATTAGGCGGATGATATGATGGTAGAGGTTATGTTTAATTTAGGGTTTTTTTCCCTAGAAGGCAACCCCTCATTTTGTATGAGGGTATTGTATTGTGGCTGTGTATTTTATGTGTATTCTCATGGCGAGAAACATATAGGGAGACTGTGAGAGAGAACCAAGGATATTACAATGGATGTGTTGTAGGATGTGTCTCTTCATTTTGCTAGATAATATAAAGGAAGGATTAGTTGTTCAGGGTGGACGTAGCACAAATTGGGTGAACCATGTATATCTATGTCTCTCTGGTTTTATGTGTTTTCTGTGTTTGTGTTTTTCGCATATTTTATGTGTTGCATTGCTCTGTAACATATATTTTTCTAACAACTGGTCTTGGAGCCGAAGGTCTGTTTGGCTGATAAACTCTCAAGAAAGAAGGTTTCCTGGTTCAAGTGGGAGCAATGGAAAAATATGGTAAGTTTAGGGTCTAGAAATTTAATGGCCAAAACTTCCTATTGTGGAATATGCAGATGGAATATTATCTGTATTACAAATATTTTTATCTGTTGTCAATCCTAGAGATAGCCTTGAGTTGTGAAAGACCAGTGCCTAGGACATCTTATATAGCAAGGAGTAGAATGATATAACAGGGGTAATTAGTAAGGCAAAGCTCTCATACTATTTCTTGTAACAGGAAAATTATCTTGAACGGGACCAAAACTTTCAGAAGCTTGATACAGAGAAAGAAATACTGTAGAGGCAAGATGTGAAGCTCTAACACGAATGGTATCAGACAATTCAAAGGCAGCTTTACTGAAAAGAGGGCTAGATTCTAAATACTTCACAGAGATTGATAATCATAGAGTATCTACTGCATTTGTATAATAAAGAGAATACTGACTGCTATTGATACGACATCCAAAAATATATACCAGCACGTAGTGGGCTTATGAAATTAAGAATCCACACATGAAAACACCATTTGTAAATAACATCTCATAACAACCAGTATAGCAGAAATACGGATGAATTGAAAATGAGACAGTATATCACACCTGAGCCATATTTAAAGTGCCGAAAAGCTTATGACATAAGTATCAACAAGGATAAATTTATATCAGAACCAGTGGACTACTCGCATTCCAGAATGTGATACAAGATAAATGGCTATAAATGAAATGAACGGCTAAGCTACAACACATAGGTGAGAATTACACACTGTAAAGCACCGAGGCTAGAATCCTCATTAAAGATAAGACTCCTTCTTATTGAAACCCAACGGGCTCCTCACATTTATATTAAAGCTTTCACAAAAATGCATACAAGAAATTCTTCTACAGTCAATTCTTCAGAAAATTTGGAACCTCTTTTTCTCTTCTGATTTTGCTTATATAGACACCTCCATACATGAGCGAGAATATATTTTCTAGAAAATATCTTCTTCGCATGCAAAAAATTTGTTAAGGGTCCTTATCAAAATGATCAATACTTATGATGAAGAATGCAGACCTCTCATCATTTGCGGTTAGGCACTAGGCCGTTTTGAAACAAAATTTTAAACAAACGTCTGGGCAGAAAGTAAAAGACTGGGGTGAAATATAAATTCCACCTGAAACTTAAAAATAGCTAACTAAAGTAAAAGTAAAAAGGCCGCTTGGGCTGAATCATGAATTAACAGTGTTTCATGGATGAGAAGGGGTCGAGGCTGTAGCTGACATAGGTGGCAGAACATTTGCGTACGAGCTGGTGATTTGGCTGGCGAACCGAGTGCATCTTTGCTGGCTGTCCGCTGATAGTTCGGGCATCGCTGCGAATCCTTCCACCTTGATATAGGCCTCTGTGAGGACGTTGAAACTTGCCTCGGTGGGGAGCTTGTGCTTTATAAGATGAAGGAGGACAAACTCTCGGTGGAGGGATGAAAAAATAGTATCGACCTTTAACCGAGTGGTTTTATTTGACAGGATGTTCGTTCGGTCTCTTTCTTTCTGGAGGCATGTCTTATATTATGTTAACGGATGTAGCACAGACGGAGTGGTTGGGTCCCAGCAAGATGGAAGTCCAGTTGTTGTAATCTCGTCCCACACTGCATCGAAGCGATCCACGCTTGCTACCACCTGTTGGAGGGCTCTTGAGGCTATAACTTCGGCCGCCTCTTTGTCGATGATTTTCTGACATTCAAAGGCCTCCATGAACCGACTTGGTATGCCATGCTTTTCCACCTCATCAGATTCCAACTCTTTCAAGAAATAAATGTAGCTTCTGGCGTGCTGTGTTCTGCTGGACAAGTTGAGGTCTGCCTCTTGCAATTTCCCGTTGAGATAGAGTACCGCAGATTTGGTTTCCCCCATCAGTTTTAGGAAACCCCACTGTTCTGTCACCGCCGAGATTGCTTCTGACCAGATTATACTTCTCGCCTCACTGAGGGTGATATTTCCCTTCAGGCGGCTGTTGAGGTCGGTGATAGTTTTCTGCTGGTCAGCTCTTGTCTTCTTCTCCTGCTCTATCTATTTCTGCATTATCTCTATTTTCCTGGTATTCACAGCCAGGGAGTTTTCCAAATCAGTGATCCTCTGCCTCGCGGTGGATACCTGCTTTTCTAATATATCATTTGCAGCTTTCATTGCGTTTAGCTTCTCTGACAGTGGACTTGTCTCTGGTGGGGTTGTAGCAGGCGCACAGCTGTGCGTGTCCCAGGTGTTCTGCAGCTCCGTCAACCTACTCTGAAGAGTGGTGATTGTTTCGGTCATTTTTTCTTTGTCCTCCCTCTCCTTTGCCAGAGTGTCAGCCAATTCCGCTTTTTATTTTTATGCTTGCACCAATTTGGCCGTCTGAACATGGTGGGAGGTCTATATGCTTACCTTACTTTTTAATGACGCGACATCCTTCTGCAATTTCTCTATAAAATAATGCTGCGGGTTTGATTCTCTAGTCTCTTTTCCTTTTATTGACTCCCAAAGGCCGCGTATTTGATTTTCCAGGGTGTGGGAGTTTTCCTGTTCATTCTTGAGGGTTGCCCTCATCTGTTCATGCTTCTTATCCAATTTTCTCAATGCAATGGTAACCCGCATTACCTCGTCCTTCAGCATATCACCCACGACCTAAAACAAGTTACATTTGTCGGGTGTCGATACTTTGGCCATATCAATCACATGTTCTAGTACCCTGTAACTAGTGGTACCGGTATCAGGGTCCAAGATGGCCTCAGCCATAGACAATATTAGGTGCTCAGTTTCTGCATTCATAGAAGCCGAGACCCTGGTGTGATATTTCTCAAAATACCCTCCCAACTCAGCTTTGTACTTATCCCTGATCGTTCTGTTTCTCTGGGCCCTTTCAACTGCAGCTGGAGAAGTATAATCTCCGATGGCCTGCGAGACTTCAGAGAAGTCGGAGGAGGTAACACTGTCTCTCAATACTTTGATCCCTTCCTTGCTATTGTCGGGCTAGCCATATGGTGCAAACGGCTAAAGCAGCTGTTCTTCTCCTATGACTTCTGCCTCGCAGGAGGCTGTTTTCTGCTTTTTGCAGAGGGGAGAACCTGCTCCTGAGGGACCTACTTATTCTTCACCTTGGCCTTTATTGACGTCTTCTCCTTCCCCTGTAGCAGATGAAGCTGTCTCCATATGTGAAATCAAAGGCCAAGTTTCAAGGTTAGCCCTCCACTCTATAAATGGCATTGATTCATGTGCATAAGGAGTGGACTTGTTCCTCTTTCTTCTGTTTGAGATAATTTCCCAGGGATCATAGGGTCAAGCCTTTCCCTGCCTTAGGTCCATGCCTTGAAACAAATTCTCAACGATGGGAAGGGCATGTCTTGAATTCACAACAAACGGGCTGATTGTGATAGGGAGTCTCAGGATGAAACCCCTCTTTGCAGGGACAAAGTGGAGTTGGTCAGCCTTGAGGGTCTACCGAATATACTCCAGGGCATAAACTCATCGAACAGGAAACATAGGCAGCTGGTAAGGGGAAAAATCGGCTCCATAGACCCGAATTTCAGTGTAATTGTCAAATAGATACCAATCCCCAGTGCTCTGGGATTTACCTGCTTGCAGCCAGCTCTTCATTTCAGGAAAAACCCTAGGAGAGGGTGAATCATGGATGATAGTATAGGCAATGGATATAAACTCATTTAGGAACCTAGAATAACCCTCCCCCTTTGGAAATTGGCATACAGAACAGTTCCAGTCAAAAACTGGTCGGGGTTGGGAATTCTCCTCATATACCCTATCTAAACCCAAACCCTCAAACTTACCAGCGTGCTGATACAGGAAAAGGTAGAAGACCATCGAGCAAAAGCGAAAGTGACTAGTTTCTGAAAGCTCTTGGAACTGTGTCTGAATGTTAGTAGCAAGAAAACCAGGGATATCCAGAACTACCCCATTTTGAGACATTAGCCACAAGAAATAAACACATACCCTGGAAATTTCCCCCAAACTAGCTACACCTAAAAGACCAGCGTTGAGGGCAAGGATGGGCTGCACTTCTTCTGTTAATAGATTCAACGAGAAAGGTTCTGCGGCGGGAAGAGACGTAGCTTGATTGCTGGTTATAGAAGAAATGAAGGTGTTTTGATGCTCCCATGGAAATTTGATGAACTGGGAGGTTAAGGCCACTTCATTGAAACTGGTATAGGTAGCGCTGGTGGGAAAGCAGAGGGCTTGCCTGATAATGTCGGGGGAAAGAGAAAAAATATTATTCCCATGTGCAGAGGTGAACGTGCCTCGGTGCTCATCATAGGCCTCTTTAAGCCAGCAAATAAAATCGACCACAGGGTAGAATTGGGGAGTAATTTGATGGTATAAACCTAATACAACTACCCGATATCGATCTCTATTGTCGATATGACACCTAAAAAGCTGGGGTTTTATAATGTTGATGTGAAAAGGGTATTTGGGGTCACAGATTCCAGCTTGTAGGTCAATAAAAGGCTCGAACCCGGGAGGGTTTATAGTTTCTCGGACCTGAGGAGTCTTTGGTTCAGTTTTCTTGGGCGTGCCCCTTCCCATGACTGACATAATTTTTTTTTAAAAACGAAAGAAAAGCAGAGGGAATATGAGGCACTGAATACCTGTGTATCAGGGAAATCTACTCGGGAAAACGATGCGGGGGTGTTGATAGTGACTGGGTAGACTTTGGCACTGGCTCCCACCTAGTATATACCGTAGTTGGAAAAATTGCGAATTTTACTGCAGTAAAATACGGGAAGACTGTTATCTATGGCTGAACGTTCTGAGGTGAAAAGGCGGATAGGTGGAATAAACGGGGGGAAGTGTTGTAAGGACACTGATAGTGGAGCATGCGGCACATAGGGATTGGGGTGTTAGCTGGAAGCAGGTGAACACCGCGTGCCGGGTTTAATACTGGTACAGGCCTCTATACCAGTTAGCTTAGAAACTTACCTTACATATCTTGCCGCATAAACCATACAATCCTCGAAACACATTGTTCGCAACACAGGGTTAAATACACAATATGCAACTCTCTAGGGCCCGCTTCCTATTTTTCCACGTTACTGTAACTCCGCGCTTTGCTCTGCCACGTCGGTCTTCATCTCGGGCCCACCCCGCGACACGTCACTGTAATTCCGCGGGGGTATGGGTCTCTTCCCTCCTGGATTTCTTGACCCCCGCGGAAACTCCCTCATGGAGAATTCCCTCACGTGCACCTTCTGGTCGCAGCTAGCTTTTTAATAGTTTTTGTTGTTGCCTCTTTTGCACTGCGTCTTTGCCTTTTTTTCACTACCTTTTCCCTTTTGCTTTCTATTTCGACCCTTCTCATTCACGTGTTTCCTTTTAAGCACAATACTAGCCTCATCATCCTTTCCCTTTAATCGACCTTTTGAATGTTTACGTCATCAGTCAATCATTCAATACATGTCTATCCAAAGGTTAATTCGGAAGAATGACTAATGTTAATTTATGATCAACATTGGCTCCACCTGGGGACGACACATTCATCCTTGAGCGTGTAGAGAACTTCGCATACCACTTGTTTATATTATGTGAACACCATTCCTCTTCATGATTCATCAAGACGCGCACATTATTTAAGCAAAGATGAAAGCAGACACTAATATACAATATGATACATCAGGCTGTCTCGGCCTGACTCAGAACTGGAAATAAGGCTTGAGAAATTGGCCATTTACAGGGGCGTCAAGCAGATCTCCCTGTAAATTCTCCAACCTGAAAGTATTGTTGCCACCTTGTTCTACAATTTTAAAGGGGTCGAACCAGAGGGGGTCGAATTTACCATGTTTACCTTTATCAGCCCTTCGAATGTCCCATCTGAGCACTAAATCCCCAATCTGTAATTTTCTGTCTTTGGCATGTTGATCGAAAAGGTCCTTCATTTTCTCCTGGTATTCAACTAGCTTCTGACTCACCTGGTTTCGTGTTTCTTCTAGCTCCACCAGCTGGTTGATTCTCCTGGTTACATCATCCGGTTCTTCATGACTTTCTTGCATGAATCGAGCCACTGGTAATGCTAGCTATACAGGGAAAACTGCTGCCATCCCATATACTAATTCGTATGGGGACTTCCCGATTTCTCTTTTGCTGGTAATCCAGTTAGCCCATAGAGCGAATTTTAACTGGGAATCCCAATTCTTCTGATTCTCATTAATAGCCTTCTTTAGTTCCCTCACCAGCATTTTATTTGATGACTCTGCTAGGTCGTTTCCCTATGGGTAATAGGCTGTAGAGTGACCTAGTGCAATGTTGTACTTTTGACAGAAGCTGACAAACTTTGCAGATTTAAAGGCCTGTGCATTATCGGTCACAATCTTGGCAGGGCAACCAAATATGGATATGATGTTTTCATCTATGAATTTCATCACCACGGTGTCTGTTGCGTTCCTGGCGGGTATAGCTTCTACCCATTTTGTGAAATAATCCGTGGCAGTTAATATCCACTTATGCTGACCGCTGGATGAGGGGTGTATTTCTCCGATGAATTCAATTCCCCACTGTTGGAATGGTTCCTCTACATGGACAGGGATCATGGGAAGAGGTGCTAGCTTCTGTCTCTCGGCAAACCTTTGGCATTTCTCACAAGCTCTAACCTGAGTAAACACATCTCCAAATAGTTTGGGCCAGAAGAAACCAGCCTTCAGAATTTTGTGAGCAGTAGCCCTCCAACTGTAATGGCCCCCACAGATTCCTTCATGAAACTAAGCCATTATACCCTCTACCTCTTCCTTGGTCAGGCATAGGAGCAGGATGCCTGAGGGGTCCCTCCAATACAGCCGACCGTTTGCAACCATGTACTTGTGTGACTTCAACCTCAGTGCTCTGTATTTAGCTTTTTCACAGCTGGGTGGGCAACTTAGTGCTAGCAGATTTTCCACTATTTCCTTGTACCAATGGTTGGTGAGGTACTTCATATGCGTCTTCTGGGAAGCTATCTCTACTCCCTGTGGTTCTTCTTTCCCTTCAGATGCCTCATTTTCCACCATGGACAGATTTATACCCAGAGCCTGGAAATTTGATTCAGACAATATTTTGGCTAACCCCTGTCCTTTGATTAGTTTAGTGGGGCGGATTTCCAACTCATACTCCTATATTTTGGCTATCCATTTCCCTCTTTTTCCTTCACTATCTCCCTGGACAAGGATATCTTTGATAGCTGCTGTGGGCACGAATGTGGTGATGTGGGACTGGAGGACATACATACGAAAGGCTTTGAGTGATTTCACCAGAGCGTATGCCTGCTTTTCCAGTATGTTATATTTCAGCTCAGCATCACGAAGTACCTGACTGAAAAAGGCAATAGGCTGCTCGTACCCATCTTCATTTTTCTGCAACAGAACTCCTGCTACTGTGTGAGGCGATGCAAAGGAAAATATCATAAAAGGTTTGGCATAGTCTGGCTCAGCTAACACAGGGGCTTCAACGAATGTATTTTTAATCCTGGTAAAATCTTCTCGTGATTATTGTGACCACTTAACCTCATTGTTCTTCTTTAGCATGTCAGTAATATGCCTAACTATCTGAGCATAGTTAGGGATGAATCTCCTCAGGAAATTTATACGACCTAGGAACACTTGAACTTCCTTTTTATTTATGGGGAGTGAAATGCCATTTATGACTTCTACTCTCTTAGAATCTATCTTTACTCCATCTTTGGTTACAATGTGTCCTAAGATCTTGCCCTCTTCTACTGCAAACAGAGACTTCTGCGGATTTAGGAAGAGGCCATACTTTCTGCACTTCTCGAAAGTACTGCGCATGTGTTCAATGTGCTCTGCATAATCTTTTGAGAACACAGTAATGTCGTCCAGATATACCATCAGAAACTTATCTTGCTCTCTGATAAATGCAATGTCCATGGCCCTCTGAAAGGTGGCCCTTGCATTAATCAACCCAAAAGGCATCCTGGCATACACAAATTTTCCCCATGGAGTGGTAAAGGTAGTCTTCTTTTGATCTTCTGGTAGTTAAACCACCTGATTGTACCCAGAGAATCCATCCATCATCGACATTCAAGATGCTCCTACTACTTTCTGCAGGATATGATCCATCTATACAGTGAATAATTATCCTTCAAGGACTCCCTGTTAATATTCCTGAAATCAACACATAGCCTTATTTCTCCATTTTTCTTCCGCACAGGGACTAAATTTGCTACCCACTCAGAATATCTCAAGGGTACAATGATTTTGGCCTTCAGTAATTTTTTAATTTCTTTCTCAATAGAGGGTAGCAACAAGGGATTTATCTGTCTAAGCTTCTACTTATGTGGTTTTGCATCTCCCTTCAGTGGAATTTTGTGCTACATAATGCTGATATAAATTTTTTTTAGGTCTTGATAAGACCATGAAAACACATATTTATAGGATTGAAATAACTTATAGTAAAGCTGTTTATATTCTTCTGGGACCTTCTTGGACAGCTTCACGATCTTGGGGTTAGCCTCAGTGCCAAGATTCAGATCTTCTACCTGATTCTCCTCCACAACTTTGTTCGACTGTAAGGGAACATCATTCTTGTTAAAAAACCTTTCTAAGGGAACTAATCCTTGGGGAATGACATTCCCTTTCAACTGTAGAAATTTGTGGCCATCTACCTTTTGTTCCCACTTATCTCCTGGAGTATCTTCTTTCTCCTCCTCTTCACAACTATCAATCTCCATGTTGGAGAATTCCCCAACTGTTTCCAAAAATATCTTCACTTGCTCTTCATCTTCAAATACTTGCCAGTGTTTGATATTGTCTGGGATTGATGGCCGATAACGTACTTCAATTTCATACCTCAAGAGGGGATTCTGAGGTGGACGAAAAGTACTGGCAGCCACTGCAAGGGAGTCTGCCATCCTATTTTTCTCCCGGAGCATGAAATGGATATGAAAGGCTAAGAAGAAATTCTCCACCAGATCCCAAACTTCATTTCTATAAGCCCTTAGCCTAGGATATTTAGCTTGGAACTGATTCCTCACCTGTCTGACTACCAGTTCTGAATCTCCCAAAACTTTTAGACTTTGTATGTTCATACTCTTGGTTGTCTGCATACCCAGTAGAAGTTCTTCATACTTGGCCACATTATTTGTGGCTTCATACTCCAGCTTGAAAGATAAAGGGACCCATTGGCCTGCAGGAGAAATCAACAACACTCCAACCCCGTTACCTTCTCTGGAGTTAGCCCCATCAAAATGAAGTGTACAGATTTCTGATTCAGGACTTTCTATGGACTGTTCTGCCTTGATTTGGTAGAACGATGGTTCATGAGCATACTCTTGATCTTCCTCCAGCATTAAACATGAGAAACCCCCCTCCCTACTATAAACCGGAGAATTAACTGAATCATCTACCTTGGTGACAGTTTTGACGAATCTGGTTTCCCGGTACAACCTCCTCTCTTGGCCACCAAATATAGGGATAGTGGCATAGGCTAGGTCCAACTTGATCGATCCACCGATTTTGGTCCGCTAAGATCTTGACAGTAGCATGCCAAAGCGGGCTGGAATGTCAGCCACCGCTATATCCATCACTACACTTTTTGCTGGGATCTGAGCCAGATTGACCACTAAGTCCTTTATCATGCCCAGGCACTTAACTCTTTTGGAATCAAATGAGTAAAGGTCTTTGTATGGGCGGGTGATCTGTAGTCCTAATTGTTCCATGACCAAGAGGGGTAAAATATTATGAGAAGCTCCCGAATCTAACATACAATTATGTAGCAGCAGGTCATGTATTACTAAAGACACATAAAATGGAGGAGTAGCAGCATCTAGTTCTTCGACATGTGGGCCAAAAACAACCATAGGCCTTTCTTCCTGAAGGTTCATACTGTCTGGAACGTTTATTACTTCTGGAGGGAGCATATAGGATGTGACCTGGGACTAATATATAGGTTGTTTTAACAACTCGGTCAAGGGAACTGGGATTTTCACCTTCTCAAGCTCCTTTTGTAAGCTGAAGGCGGAGGAGGACTTATCTACTGACACCTCTTTTGGTTCTTTATCTTTAGATTCTTTGTTCTGGGGGGAAGGTTTGACTTCTTTTATGATTGGCTTGACACTAGGGGGTGTAGCCACTTGCGAAGATGATGGAATTTGATCAGCAGACTATAAGGATTGGTTAAGGGGCCTCTTACCTTTGTTTGGGATATTTTGAGGAGTTGTCTCCCTCTAAGCAGGTGCCTCTTCTTGAGGTGTGTCCTCCTCCTGGTCCTAAGTGCGAGTTCTCTTCTTGGAAGATCTGAGGTAATATCTTCTATTGAATTGAGTTTGCATGAAATCGATGAACTGCTTGCAGTAGTCATCGATCTCATGATCTTCAGTGTCTTCAGTAGCTTTCCCTTCTGTGTGTGCCTACACCTCTACTTCGTCACTTTCATGTAAAGGACATTCAACTTCATCACTGTTTGAGAAATAAAGGTATGCTTCCTCTTGCTCATAAGCAGTATCTTCAGTAGGACCCTCTACTTGCCCTTCCAAGTATAGAGGGTGTGGTACCTGATCTTGCTGATCCTTCTGTCCCCTTTGCAGTATCTGCAAGGGTGGATTTCTGTATTGAGGGTTAAAGCCTATGTTTGGAGCATTTTGGAAATTCTTGGAGGACGAATTCTTTGCCTCCATTTCAAGCTTTACTAGCTTGCTCGAGAGATTCTTGATCATCTTTTTCATCTCCTCAATCCTGTCGTTAGTTGAATCTCTATCTTGGGTCGAGGTGGATACCTCTTCCTTTCCCCTTCTTCTCGTATCCTGCTTAGATTTTCCCTTGGATTTACCAGTGGAGGCAAAGTTTGCCTCAAGCTCCAGTGCGTCTGTCTGAGCATCACCCAGAGTGGCTGGCTTTCTTTCTCTTAGAGAGAAGCCGAATTTCGAGTCAAAGGCTGCCACAAACACAACCTTGGCAGCAGTCTGGTGCGGTTTCATTTCTATGGGAAGGCTTAGGTACAACTTGTTAAATCTATTAATAAACTCGGCCACCCTTTCATTGTGTCTTTTCTTGAGTGTATTAAACTCAGTCAGACAATGCCCGTGGTCCTTCTTCTCTCCCCATTTTTTGAGAAAAGTGTCCTCCATTGTTTCCCAAGTATTTATAGAACGGTCTCCCAACGTCTTGAACCATTTTCTGGCTTCACCGTCAAGGGATTGCACAAATAGTCTTAGGACTACATCAAGATGTTCCACTTTGAAATTTTCTGCAAAGGAGCAGAAGACCTCAAGGTGTTTTTGAGCTTCGATCTCGTTCTCTCCATTGAAACGAGGCAGGATCTTTAGATAATCCTGTGGTAGGTCGTTCAGCACTTGAGGTAAAGCTAGGGGGGCATATTTATTCAGCAAGAAGCCCAGAACATTTGCCATTGGAGGAGGAGGTGGAGGTAATAGAAGGATTTGATGTGTAAGCGGAGGAGGGGGTGGAAGTGAGGTATGAATGACAATGGGAATGTATTGTACAACGGCTTGAGGTGATCATGATTCAGTGACTTCTTTTACTTCTTCAGCCTCTGGAGTGGGGTGGAGTATGTAACGAGTGGTGTCTATTGACTCAGCCTCGTCCTTAACTTGGATGTTTCTGGGAGGTAAACTGTCTGAGTAGTAACCGGTTTCTCCCACAGCGGAGTCAGAATCTTGTACTTGGGCCACTTGAGAAGAGGAGGAAGGAAAGTCTTCTAAGGAGAATTGTGGGATCTCAATATGGATAAATCGTCTCTCCCTCCAATTTCTACTATGTAATATTCTCTCTGGGTTAGACATAGAGGGTGTATTTGGCTAAGACGTGTCTGACCTAAGGTGTGGCTTCCGAGGAGCCAGGACTGCAAATAGGTTTATCTAAAAAATGAATGTGGAGTCACCAAGGTGAGGGATATACAACTCCCAACTCTCCATGCTCACCTAATTGAAGAGTGAATTGGGTTTTGTCGAGGCACAGGGATTTCAATTTTTCTCAACTTCGTTCCCCGGCAACGGCGCCAAAAAGATGTTGTCGATCCTAGTGATAGCCTTGAGTTGTGAAAGACCAGTGCCTAGGACATCTTATATAGCAAGGAGCAGAATGATATAACAGGGGTAATTAGTAAGGCAAAGCTCTCATGCTGTTTCTTGTAACAGGAAAATTATCTTGAACGAGACCAAAACTTTTAGAAGCTTGATACAGAGAAAGCAATACTGTAGAGGCAAGATGTGAAGCTCTAACACGAATGGTATCAGAAAATTCAAAGGCAACTTTACTGCAAAGAGGGCTAGATTCTAAATACTTCACAAAGATTGATAATCATAGAGTATCTACTGCATATGTAGAATAAAGAGAATACTGACTGCTATTGAGACGACATCCAGAAATATATACCAACACGTAGTGGGCTTATGAAATTAAGAATCCACACATGAAGACAACATTTGTAAATAAAATCTCATAACGACCAGTATAGCAGAAATAAGGATGAATTGAAAATGAGACAGTATATCACACCTGAGCCATATTTAAAATGCCGAAAATCTTATGACATAAGTATCAACAAGGATAAATTTATATCAGAACCAGTGGGCTACTCGAATTCCAGAATGCGATACAAGATAAATGGCTATAAATGAAATGAACGGCTAAGCTACAGCACATAGGAGAGAATTACACACTGTAAAGCACCGAGGCCAGAATCCTCATTAAAGATAAGACTCCTTATTATTGAAACCCAACGGGCTCCTCACATTTGTATTAAAGATTTCACAAAAATGCATACAAGAAATTCTTCTACAGTCAATTCTTCAGAAAATTTGGAACCTATTTTTCTCTTCTGATTTTGCTTATATAGACACCTCCATACATGAGCGAGAAGATATTTTCTGGAAAATATCTTCTTCGCATGCCAAAAATTTGTTAAGGGTCCTTATCAAAATGATCAAAACTTATGATGAGGAATGCAGACCTCTCATCATTTGCGGTTAGGCACTAGGCCGTTCTGAAACAAAATTTTAAACAAACGTCTGGGCAGAAAGTAAAAGACTGGGGTGAAATATAAATTCCACCTAAAACTTAAAAATAGATAACTAAGGTAAAAGTAAAAAGGCCTCTATGGCCAAATCATGAATTAACAGTGTTTCATGGATGAGAAGGGGTCGAGGCTGTAGCTGACACAGGTGGCGGAACATTTGCGGACGAGCTGGCGATCTGGTTGGTGAACCGAGTGCATCTTTGCTGGCTGTCCGCTGATGGTTCGGGCATCGCTGCGAATCCTTCCACCTTGATATAGGCCTCTGTGAGGACATTGAAACTTGCCTCAGTGGGGAGCTTGTGATTTATAAGATGAAGGAGGAAAAACTCTTGACGGAGGGATGAAACAATAGTATTGGCCTTTAACCGAGCAGTTTTATCTGACAAGATGTCCGTTCGGTCTCTTTCTTTCTAGAGGCATGTCTTATATTCTGTTAATGGCCGTAGCACAGACGAAGTGGTTGGGTCCCAACAAGATGGAAGTCTAGCTGTTGTAATCTCGTCCCACACTGCATCGAACCAATCCACGCTTGCTACCACCTGTTGCAGGGCTCTCGAGGCTATAACTCGGGCCGCCTCTTTTTCAATGATTTTCTGACATTCAAAGGCCTCCATGAACCGACTTGGTATGCCATGCTTTTCCACCTCATCAGATTGCAACTCTTTCAAGAAAGAAATGTAGCTTCTGGCGTGCTGTGTTCTGCCGAACAAGTTGAGGTCTGCCTCTTGCAATTTCCTGTTGAGATAGAGTACCGCAGATTTGGTTTCCCCCATCAATTTTAGGAAACCCCACTGTTCTGTCACTACCGAGATTACTTCTAAGCATACTATACTTCTCACCTCACTGAGGGTGATATTTCCCTTCAGGCGGCTGTTGAGGTCAGTGATAGTTTTCTGCTGGTTGGCTCTTGTCTTCTTTTCCTCCTCTATCTCTTTCTGCAGTGTCTCTATTTTCCTGGTATTCTCAGCTCGGGAGTTTTCCAAATCAGTGATCCTCTGCCTCGCGGTGGATACGTGCTTTTCTAATATATCATTTGCATCTTTCACTGCATTCAGCTGCTCTCACAGCGAACTTGCCTCTGGTGGGGTTGTAGCAGGTGCAATGCTGTGCATGTCCCAGGTGTTTTGCAGCTCTGTCAACCTACTCTGAAGAGTGGCGATTGTTTCGGCCATTTTTTCTTTTTCCTCCCTCTCCTTTGCCAGAGTGTCAGCCAATTCCGCTTTTTATTTTTCTGCTTGCACCAATTCGGCCGTCTAAACATGGTGGGCGGCCCGTATGCTTACCTTACTTTTTAATGACGCGACCTCCTTCTGCAATTTCTCTATCAAATAACACTACGGGTTTGATTCTACAGTCTCTTTTCCTTTGATTGACTCCCGGAGGCTGTGTATTTGATTTTCCAGGGCGCGGGAGTTTTCCTGTTCATTCTTGAGGGTTTCCCTCACCTGTTCATGATTATTCTCCAATTTTCTCAATGCAATGGTAACCCGCATTACCTCGTCCTTCAACATATCACCCACGACCTGAAACAAGTTGCGTTTGTCGGGTGCCGGTACTTTGGCCATATCAATCGCATGTTCTAGTACCCCGTAACTAGTGGTACCAGTATTAGGGTCCAAGATGGCCTCGGCCATAGACAATACTAGGTGCTCAGTGTCCACTTTCATAGAAGTCGAGACCCTGGTGTGATATTTCTCGACATACCCTCCCAACTCGGCTTTGTACTTATCCCTGATCGTTATGTTTCTCTAGGCCCTTTCAACTGCAGCTGGAGAAGTATAATCTCCGATGGCCTGTGAGACTTTAGAGAAGTCGGAGGAGGTAACACTGTCTCTCAATACCTTGATCCCTGCCTTGCTACTATCGGGCTGGCCATATGGTGCAAACAGCTCAAGCAGCTGTTCTTCTCCTATGACTTCTGCCTCGCTGGAGGCTGTTTTCTACTTTTTGCGGAGGGGAGAACCTGCTCCTCAGGGACCTACTTCTTCTTCACCTTGGCCTTTATTGACGTCTTCTCCTTCCCCTGTACCAGATGAATCTGTCTCCATCTGCGAAATCAAAGGCCAAGTTTCAAGGTTAGCCCTCCACTCTATAAATGGCCTTGATTCATGTGCATAAGGAGTGGACTTGTTCCTCTTTCTTCTGTTTGAGATAATTTCCTGAGGATCATAGGGCCAAGCCTTTCCCTGTCTTAGGTCCATGCCTTGCAACAAATTCTTAATGATGGGAAGAGCATGTCTTGAATTCACAACAAACGGGCCGATTGTGATAGGGAGTCTCAGGATGAAACCCCTCTTTGCAGGGACAAAGTGGAGTTGGTCAGCCTTGAGGGTCTACCGAATATACTCCAGGGCATAAACTCATCGAACAGGAAACACGGGCAGCTGGTAAGGGGAAACCTCAGCTCCATAGACCTAAATTTCAGTGTAATTGTCAAATAGATACCAATCCCCATTGCTCTGGGATTTATCGGCTTACAACCAACTCTTCATTTCAAGAAAAACCCTAAGAGAGGGTGAATCATGGATGATAGTATAGGAAATGGATATAAACTCATTTAGGAACCTGGAATAACCCTCCCCCTTTGGCAATTGGCGTACAGAACAGTTCCAGTCAAAAACTGGTCGGGGTTGGGAATTCTCCTCATATACCCTATCTAAACCAAAACCCTCAAACTTACCAGCGTGTTGATACAGGAAAAGGTAGAAGACCATCGAGCAAAAGTGGAAGTGACCAGTTTTTGAAAGCTCTTGGAACTGTGTCTGAATGTTAGCAGCAAGAAAATGAGGGATATCTAGAACTACCCCCTTTTGAGACATTAGCCACAAGAAATAAACACATACCCTGGAAATTTCCCCCAAACTACCTACACCTAAAAGACCAGCAATGAGGGCAAGGATGGGCTGCACTTCTTCTGTGAATAGATTCAACGAGAAAGGTTCTGCAGTGGGAAGATACGTAGCTTGATTGCTGGTTATAGAAGAAATGAAGGCGTTTTGATGCTCCCATGGAAATTTGGTGAATTGGGAGGTTAAGGCCACTTCATTGAAACTGGTATAGGTGGCGCTGGTGGGAAAGCGAAGGGATTGCCTGATAATGTCGGGGGAAAGAGAAAAAATCTTATTCCCCTGTGCAGAGGTGAACATGCCTCGGCGCTCATCATATGCCTCTTTAAGCTAGCAAATAAATTCGACCATAGGGTAGACTTGGGGAGTAATCTGATGGTATAAACCTTATACAACTACCCGATATCGATCTCTATTGTCGATATGACGGCTAAAAAGCTGGGGTTTTATACTGCTGATGTGAAAAGGGTATTTGGGGTCACAGATTCCAGCTTGCAGGTCAATAAAAGGCTCGAACCCGGGAGGGTTTCTAGTTTCTCGGACCTGAGGAGTCTCTGGTTCAGTTTTCTTGGGCATGCCCCTTCCCATGACTGACATACAAAACTTTTAAAAATGAAAGAAAAGTAGAGGGAATATGAGCGACATAATACCTGTGTAGCAGGGAAATTTGCTCGGGAAAATGACGCGGGGGTGTTGATAGTGACTGGGTAGACTTTGGCACTGGCTCCCACCTAGTATATACCGTAGCTGGAAAACCTGCGAATTTTACTGCAGTAAAATACGGGAAGAATGTTATCTATGGCTGAACGTTCTGAGGTGAAAAGGTGGATAGGTGGAATAAATTTGGGGAAGTGTCGTAAGGACACTGACAGTGGAGCATGCGGCGCATAGGGATTGGGGTGTTAGCTGGAAGCAGGTGAACACCGCGTGCCAGGTTTAATACTGGTACGAGCCTCTGTACCAGTTAGCCTAGAAACTTACCTTACCTCTCTTGCCGCATAAACCATACGATCCTCGAAACACATTGTTCGCAACACAGGGTTAAATACACAGCATGCCACTCTCTAGGGCTCGCTTCCCGTTTTTCCACGTCACTGTAACTCCGTTCTTTGCTCTGCCACGTCGCTCTTCATCCCGGGCCCACCCCGTGGCACATCACTGTAATTCCGCAGGGGTACGAGTCTCTTCCCTCCTGTATTTCTTGACCCCCGCGGAAACTCCCTCATGGAGAATTCCCTCACTTGCACCTTATGGACGCTGCCAAATTTTTAATATTTTTTGTTGTTGCGTCTTTTGCACCGTGTCTTTGCCTTTTTTGCACTACCTTTTCCCTTTTTCTTTCTATTTCGACCCTTCTCATACACGTGTTTCCTTTTAAGCACGATACTAGCCTCGTCATCCTTTCCCTTTAATCGGCCTTTTGAATGTTTACGCCATCAGCCAATCATTCGATACATGTCTATCCAAAGGTTAATTCGGAAGAATGACTAATGTTAATTTCTGATCAACAGTACCTACCATTGAGCAGAAAAAAAAAAAGAATCCGACGACTATGACAGACGAAGAATGGGATATTCTCGATAGAAAGGCACATGGAATAGTACGGTTGTGCCTTGCGGCATAGGTAGCCTTCAATATTTTGAAGGAAAAAACAACAGAGGGTTTTATTAAGGCATTGGAAAAACTATATGAAAAACCCTCGGCCCCAAACAAGGTATTTCTTATGAAACATTTATTTAATACGAAGATGTCAGAAGGTGGATCTGTTGTAGACCATTTAAATGATTTTAATATAGTTACCAGTCAGTTAAGTTCTGTATGGGTAAAATTTGATGATGAAGTTAGGGCTTTGTTATTTCTGTGCTCATTGCAAAAAGTTTGGAATGGTTTAGTTATGGCCATTAGTAATTCTATCTCTGGTTCTAGTACTTTAAAGTTTGATGATGTCGTCGATGCTATCCTTAGCGAGGAAATGCGATGGAAAATCTCTGGTGAGACATCGGGTAATGCTTTGAGTACAGAAACTAGAGGAATAAAAATGGAAAGAGGAAAGAGCTCAGGATATCGTAGTAAATCAAGGAAAGGCAGATCCAAGTCTAGATCGGGGATAGTGTGCTGGAAATGCAGAAAGAAAGGACACCTGAAGAAATACTGTAGATCTCGGAAAGAAAAATAAGGAGACACACAACAAGCAAACAATCATGAAGCAAATGTGATAGGTGATGTGTTACAATATGCTTTGATTCTTTCTTTCGAAAATGTTTCTGATTCCTGGGTGGTAGATTCAGGGGCCTCATTCCATGCCAAACCTAATAAGAAATATTTTCATGACTATGTTCAAGGAGATTTTGGACAAGTTTTTTTGGGTGATGATAAACCACAAAAAATTGTTGGAATGGGTAAAGTTCTTGTAAAACAACAAAATGGAAACCAATGGCTATTAAAGGAGGTAAGGCATGTTCCAGATCTGAAGAAAAATCTGATTTCAACAGGGCAGTTAGGCGGTGAAGGTTGTGTGACAACTTTTATATATAAAACTTGGAAGGTCACCAAAGGATCCCTGATAATAGCAAAAGGAGAAAAGGTTGGTAAATTATATTTATGCAATGGTATTTCTAACTCTTTTAATGCTTTAACTTCCAACGGAGCAGATGCAACATTATGGAATCATAGGCTCAAACAAATGAGTGAGAAGGGGATGAATATTCTTCACTCAAGAAATTTGTTGCCAGGTTCGAAGAATATTGATTTGGATTTCTGTGAGAATTTAATTTATGGAAAACGTAAGAGAGTTGGATTTCTTAGATATGGGAAAGAAAAGAAGAGCGAAAAATTAGAACTTGTGCATACATATGTATGGGGACCTGCTCAGATATCATCTCTCGGTGGCTCTCGTTGTTATGTTACTTTTATTGATGATGAAAATAGAAAAAATTGGATTTATTATATTCATATTAAATCTGATGTATTTGATACTTTCAAGAAATGGAAAGCTTTGGTTGAGATTGAGATAGGAAAGAAGTTGAAGTGTCTGAGATGAGACAATGGAGGTGAATATTGCAACGAAGAGTTTTATAGGTACTGTTCAGAGCATGGAATTCAAAAAGAGAAGACAGTTCCAAGAACACCATAAGAAAATGGTGTTTCAGAAAGGATGAATAGAACAAGCATGGAGAGTGCAAGGTGCATGAGATTGCATGCAGGATTGCCTTTACAATATTGGGTAGATGTTGTAGATATTGTTGTTTATCTAATAAACATAGGGCCTTCAAGTTCCTTGTATGGTAGTATTCTAGAGGAGGCATGGACAGGTAAAAAGGTAAGCTACTCTTTTTTAAAGCGTTTTGGTTGTGAGGCCGTTGTCCATATTAATAAAGAGAATAGAACAAAGCTTGAGGAAAAATCAAAGAAATGTACATTTATTGGATATGGTGTTAATGATTTTTGTTTTCGCTTATATGATTATGAAAATCACAAAATAATTAGGAGAAGAGATGTAATATTCAATGAAAAGGCCTTGTATAAGAATCAGTTGCAGGTAAAGAAACATGAAAAAGAAAACAAAGAATACATAGCTCTTGATGAGATCACAGATTAAGTAAAGGTGCCTGAAAATAATAATAAACAACCACAAAAACAAAAACCACCACAACAGCAACATTCACCTCAAACACCCGAAAGTGGTGTTAGAAGATATACTAGTATAAGTACACCCCCTGAATGATACTCTCCTTAATTATATTATTTATTATTGGCTGATTCTGGTGAACCCAAATGTTATGAAGAAGAAATGCAGGTTGAAACTAGGAAGAAGTGAGCTAGCCATGAAAGAAGAGATGGACTCCTTAATACATAACCAGACTTGGGACTTAGTAAAGTTGCCTACAGGTAAAACAACATTGCAGAATAAATGGGTTTACAGGTTGAAGGAAGAAGATGGAGGAAAATAGAGGTGCAAAGATAGACTTGTGGTGAAGGGGTTTTCACAGAATAAAGGTATTGATTTTGATGAAATATTTTCTCCTGTAGTTAAGATGATTTCAATCATAACTATTTTAAGTCTTGTAGTAGCGGAATATTTGCATCTTGAATAGTTAGATTAAAGAAAACATTTCTCCATGGAGATTTGGAGGAAGATATCTATATGCAACAACCAGAAGGATATGAGGTCAAAGGGCAAGAAAAATTAGTGTGCAAGTTAAATAAGGGCTTGTATGGCTTAAAACATGCTCCAAGGTAGTGGTATTTAAAATTTGACAGGTTTATGTCTGAACAAGGTTATACTAGATGTCACTCTGATCATTTTTTTTATCTGAAAAAAGAAAAATGATGGCAACTATATTATAATTTTGTTGTATGTAGATGACATGCTTGTTGCAAGTTCTAACATGCAGGAAATAAATGTGCTCAAAATAAAATTGGAAAATTCATTTGCAATGAAGGATTTGTGAGCTTCAAAACAAATCCTTAGTATGAGAATAACTAGAGATAGGAAAAATCACAAATTAACATTGTCCTAGAATGAGTACATACAAAAGGTGTTGAAAAGATTTAATCTGCAGATGAAAAACTAGTTAGTACACCTTTTGCTAGCCATTTCAAACTTAGTAAGGAAATTTTCCCCAAGACTCAAGAAGAAATAGATTATATGTCTAAATTTCCATATGCATCAGCAGTTGGAAGCTTAATTTATGCAATGGTCTACATAAGGCTTGATATTGTACATGTAGTGGGAGTTGTAAGCAGATACATGAACAATCCAGGAAAATAAAATTGGATGGCAGTGAAATGGATTCTTAGATATTTTAGAGGTACCACAAATCAAGAATTATGCTTTGGTGGTTCAAACATTTTTCTACAGGGATATGTTGATGCAGATATGGCATGTGATAGAGATAACAGGAGGATCACTATAGGGTATGTATTTACTATAGGTGGAACAAATTTCAGTTGGGTTTCAAAAATCCAAAGTGTTGTTGCACTTTCAACAACAAAAGCAGAGTATGTTGCTACTATAGAGGCTAGTAAAGAAATGATTTGGTTACAAAGGTTTATGGATGAATTAGGTAAGAAGCATGATATGGGCACGTTATATAGTGATAGCCAAAGTGTAATTCATCTTGCAAAGAACTCATCATTTCATTAGAGGACTAAACACATACAACTCAAGTACCATTTCATTAAATTAGTGTTGGAAGATGGACAATTGAAGCTGGAAAAGATACACACTAGCAAGAATCCCATAGATATGCTAACAAAAGTTGTAACCAGGGAGAAACTGAGATTATGCTCAGTTTCAATTTGTCTTCAAGTATGATGATGAATATTAGAAACAACCAGGTGCAAACTGGAGTCATTGTCTAGCAAATGAAGCAGCGGTGGAGTTTCTAAAATCAGTCTCTAGGTGGGAGATTGTTGGGTGTGGAGCCTGATTATCTTCTTTATTTTGTATCACAGTGTTGGACCCCTGTTCTTAATTGGGTGGAAATTCCGCCCATAATTAAACGTTGCCTAGGGGGTCTAGGGCGGAAGCTATGACTTTATGGAGCCCCCCACCCGCCCCCTAGTGGGGGGCTTTTGGGGGCAGTGCCCCCGAAGCTAAAAACAAATGTAAAATTGCCTTGTCAAAATATTGTCATTTCTAGTCAATCTAGGCCATTCATTAGGCAGATGATTTGACGGTAGAAGTTAAGTTTAATTTAGGGTTTTTTTCCTTAGAAGGAAACCCCTCATTTTTTATGAGGGTATTGTATTGTGGCTGTGTATTGTATGTGTATTCTCAAAGTGAGAAACATATAGGGATACTATGATAGAGAACACAGGATATTATAACGGATATCCTGTAGGTTATGTCTCTTCATTTTGCTGGATAATATAAAGGAAGGATTGGTTGTTTAGGGTGGACGTAGCCAAAATTGGGTGAACCATATATATCTCTGTCTCTCTGGTTTTATGTGTTTTCTATGTTTTTGTTTTCCGCATATTTTATGTGTTGCATTGCACTGTAACATAGAAATTTATAACAGTAAATCCCTCTTAAGACCCCTTGTTTTTTGTCTTTTTCTGCTTCTTTGGATGTTATCATGGTTAGGGTCATTAAGTGGCATCATACCTTTACCTTTATTTGTTTTAAGTAGCTCTAGCTCCATGAGAATTTGCTTATCCTTTAGCAGTTTATTCTCCTGCTCAAGAAAATAAATGACAAACTTAGATATCTCTAAGTTAGTCTGAAGCTCTATAATTAAGGCATCCTTCTCTTTGAAAATAAAACTGGAAGCCTCATGATCATCCTGCTCATCGAAGTCAACCAACTCAAATTCTGTCTGTCTCATGGAAGTCTTCCTCCTCATGCCCGACTTCCACATGAATATTGTTGGGTGAAACTATCTTCATCAAATAATTTCCCTAACATAAATTATCAATCCAAGGGTTTCATAGAATTACGAAGCACATGCACTGGAAATGCAGGACTGAAGTTATAAAAATAGCCTAGTCTAATGCTGTTGTCTCTTATTCAAGATGCAGCAAATGAAAAAAGATGATCCTAACTTAGGAGAACCTGGTCGTCCTTCCCCAGATTACTATCCTTAAGAAAATAGACTAAAAGGTAGCAGTTTGTGATGTGTAAAAAGTGAGAGAAGAGGCTCCTAACTTAGAAGAACCTGATCGTCCTTCCTCAACAATTCTACTCCAACAGCATTACCACTGCATCATATCAAAAATTTGAAATGTGCAATCGTATAAGATAAAAACAACATGTGAAGAATAACCCTGTGTCGACATATATTAATGATGAAGAAAAAAAATGAAAGATTACAAAACCAAAACTTTATTCTAGACCCTAATTCTCCTTATCAATTTTCATCTATTTCTATATATTTCTTTCTTCCCATTTCCTACATTACATTTCTTCCATTCCCTATATATCAAAATGAAGAGAAAGCACTCTCTTTTATACATGAGTTCTTTGAAAACAATATAAGAAACTCATAATTACAAATCCACTTTTCTCTCAACCAATATCCCTACAATTACAAGATATGATCCCTTCAAATCCTCACTCATCTCTCACAAATCTTGGATGAGATATGTTAACCAAATCTCCAAGATCTTCTCCTTGGAATCTCCGTGATCTTCTCCTTGAAATCTCCATGATCTTCTCCTTGGAATAAGCTTGAACAATTATCCTTTGAATTCTTGAAATGGCGGAGGAAATATTTGAGAAGATTTTTGAATAATCCTTCAAAATAATTAAACACATTACAAAGCTCATCCACATTTGAGATATTAGTGAAATATGTCAATTTTCCAATAATTAATCATACATTCTCTTATAATTTTAAAAATAAATAAATTGAATAATAATGAGGTGAACCCATGGAAATGGTATGATGAATGGTTAAATGAGGTGATGGAATGTGAGGAATGGCAAGGATAAACATGATGAAAATGCGACAATTACGAGGCCCAACATACCCCCCAACTAAACTTGTTGCATGTCGTCACGCAACCTGGCATGGATTAAAACTTTTGGCTTTGCATAATTATGGTTTCTAACAATGTATCATTCCAGGATGTAAATACATGTACTGCAACAAATATTTTCTATGGTTGGTTCTTCTATTAACAACCATGAATATAAAAAATGTTGGATCTTGTGTTAACAACATTTATTTATTTTATTTCTTCCTTTTTTAACACATACTGAAAATGATAAGTCATGTACTGGAAATGATAAGTCATTATTATGCATAAGAAAGTTTTTTCTCATATTTTTGAATCATGCCAAAATAGATATCAATGTTTTTAAATCAATTGCAACGATGTGTAGTTTGGAAGAGTCATGTTGGTCGATAATATGTGAGGTGATGAATGGAATGAAATTGTAATTAATATTTCTCCCCCCCAAACTGAATATGTGTTATGTTTACGAAAAGGTGAAAGATGATGTAATATGGTGAGGGAATTTTCCAAGTTCATTTATTTTCAACATGTAAGAAATTGTTTGATTAAAAATTAGAAAATAACATACCTTTACTTACCCAAACAATTGATGAACTATGCAATATGAATGTAGTTGCTGCTGCTGCTAAATCAGAAAAATATCATGGTGCTGGATCATGTGATTATCATGCTACTAGAACATGTGAATATCATGCTGCCAGATAATGTGAAGTGAAATAATCTGAACTGCTGCTTCTTGGTTGTATGAATCTGAAGATGATGTTTGAAAGTGGATCTATCGTACTCTCATATGGTTGAGGGAGTGTTGTTGCAACTACTGATGGAGTCATGAAAAATATATAATCTTCACCTGCTACTAAACCTGATGGTACAATTTTAGTCATGCGAATGAATGTGTCGATGTCTGTTATAGCATCATTTTTCACCCTCATGTGATTCATGATTGTCTTTTTGGCCTTGGGCACCCATTCCCACAGACTTGGATAAAAGTTCATAAAAAACAGTGTTTCAAATCCCATACGCGGGTATGCCCAGACTTTTCCGCGTGTATACGTGAGTCCAGAGATACTTTTTCGCGTATGCAATTAAAATCATTAAAAATATATATAAAATTCCCTATTTTCAAGGTTGGGTTGATGGTTATTCCAGTAGTTCAACCACCCCAGCCCGTGGCCAACTGTTTCCAACTGATTGAAACTACTTTGAGGGAGTATAAAAGCCCCTCATGTGCATGGCCTAAGGGAGGGAGAGAAATTATAGATATTATACTCTGTTGGAGCCCCAATTCAAGTCTAATTTCCCACGCCTCCTGCACTTCCCAGATTTTTATAGGAAACCCTTGTTTCTTGTAGATGTTCATCAATTTATATGTCATCTCGTGTGCACAAGTCTTGAAAGTATCTTAGCGAGGCAAGGGCAGGACGGATCCAGACGACGGTCTGTTCAAAGATCGTGGAAAGATTCAGGTGATCTCTCCTCCTTACTATCATTGTACATGCTATTCGTAATGAAGAAGAACCATCTTGTTCCTGAATTCACGTGTTAATATCTGCTTGCATATGTGAAAAGATTATTAATTAAGCATTTATTATTGTTTATATGATGTTTCACATGGATTACACTGACATTTAGGATAAATATATGCTGTACAACTAGATTTCCGTGCACGTTTCTTCTTGGTTTTAAGGTTAAGGAGGAAGAAGGGTTGCTGGGGGTTTGGACCCCGCGGGATCTACATCAAACATAGGATCTACGGGTGAGTTCTACAATTGATGTTATCTAGTTTTTAGCGTACAAGTGTGGTTGTGTGAGTCCTTCTTGAATAGCATGCCCTGATCTGTGGAGGTTTTGACCCAACGACCTCTAGGGAATTATTTCCCGAAATAGAACTGGCGACTCCGCTGGAGATCGCATTCTTGTGATTCCCCTATTGGGTGGTTTTAGTTTTTTTAAAGGTTTCCAACAGTTTTAATCATTATTTCTAGTCCAGTTAGTTTTTTCTCAGTCAGACTGAAGACCTGGTTCTTTATCCAGGCTTGATCATTTTTATTTTTCATTATTTACCTTTCCATACGCGAGTTTTCCTCTACACAGTCGCGTATACACGCAGTTTTTGTTAAAGGAAGTCACGTATACGCGGGTTTCCTTTGACACAGGCGCATATGCATGCTTGTTGAGAAGCTGATAAGTAGCATATGCCTGGGCAAATTTTGAAATTTTTGATTTCTTGACTTTTTAGTCTTGTCTGCCTGTGGAGACTTGTTCCTGCAGTGTCCTTATAGTCTCTAGATTGTGTTGATAGTGGTTATTGGTCTTTTTCTCTCTTTTTTGGTTGAAGACTGGCTTATTTGGCAAATCTTGTTTTTTAGTGCTTGCATTTCTGGTTCAAGTACCAAGATCTCTTTCTGGAGATTCTTGGCTGTTCTACTTTATCAGGACAGAGAGCTTCTGCTCGTATGCTCTTTCCTCACTTTATGTTTTGCTTAGCACTTTAATTTTTGCCTACTTTTCGGTTAGTTTTCTTGATTTCATGTGACTAGGTCTTGTTGCAATTTTTGAAGAGTCATTTTTGGGTCTTTGAATTTTTTTTGCTGCAAGATTGTGCTATTCTTCTGGGCTGAGTTACTGAGTTTCTTGTCTTCCTTTTTGCTCGCATAAATCTTGCTACTAGTTGGCACTATAAGATTTGGAGCATTTTGTTGAAGTTTTGCTTGAAATTCAGAGATTGTTTGGCTTGGTAATTGGATAGTCTTCTCGGTCTCTTTGAAGTCTTCTTTTATAAAATTCAAAAAACTCAAAAACATTTTGTTTTTCCTTTGATTTTGTTTTGCATTTTTGTTTTGGTTTCTTTTCATCTTTTGAAGCTTTGTTGAGATTTCTTGCCTTCGGTTTCTGACTTGATTTGGGAAGGGAATTTTCATTGGTTTCTTTCTCTTGTTTCGAGCATATTTTGGTGTCTTTATACTGAGAGTTTCTGATTTTGGGAACTAGCTTTGTGGACAACCAGAAACGTGATAAAACTGAAGGATTATTTGGAAATTTCTCTTTGCTTTGGTAGATTTTGCATCTTAGAATTGGCATGCTCTTAGTAATTTGCATCAGATGCACTTAAGCATTTAGTCTTTTTCATAAATTTTTGCGAGTGTGAAGTTTGTTATCTGAAAAGAATTTTTTTTTAGTCTCGTAGAACCCGTGTAGAAATTTCTTTTCATCGAAAGGCAATTACTGCATTTGCATGTAGTTTGGTTTTCATTAATTTATTTTCTGCGTCATAAAACACCACGAGTTTCATTTCCATATCCCCTTGACTTAATATAACAGCCAACTAAAATAAGCGCAATAATTTAAAAACAACTAGCAAGTTTTTTTTATTAAGTGTCATACACCAACTAGCTAGGTTGTAGGGCCTTGGATTAGGTGAGTGGAGAGTTAAATCTCCAAGGCTGCTCAAACTAAAACATATAAGTTTATTAATTGAGCGAAATCCAACTTCGTTAGGTGGACCGGGAAAGCTCTCCTCCAGAGATTCAAGCGCGAGGCGAAGTGAAGGCCGAGAAGAGAGATACCCCCTCTCTGATTTGCTGGATCTTGCCTCAAGACCGTTCTGCCCAACTTTTGACACGGATTGGTGCCCATAGTTGCCATTCCTAGGTTCCACACAGGTGACTGCGGGGGGGAATACCCGTGGTACCTGAGGCAGACGTTGTATCACTTCCAGCAGTACTTCTGGAGGGTGCCCCGACGAAGCTTGGGTACTTGCACCGGCGAAGGCTGTTGTTAGGAGGTTGGCGTAACTGTTTCTATTACCTTCGCTAGTAGGCCTGGGCCGTAATTATCCCAGAATACTTTCGGGAGGTCCTATTTCTCGCTTTCTCGTATTTTGGTGTCTGGTCCTAATCACCCGGAGAGGAAATACCTGAAAGCTGCTTGTTTGGGTTATACCTTAGGGATTTTTTGTAGTGAGTGCTTTTTTCTCCTAGCTTGCCTAGCTTTATAATTTTTTGAGTCTAATTAAATCTATTAAGGTGGCTGATCAAGTGCCTCGTCGATCGAGGAGAGTTCGGGGGTTATCTCCCGAAACTGTTGAGCCTTCTTCAAGAAGGCGTAGGAGTAACATAGTAGGTGAATATCACCCTGTGATATCTGACGCAGTGGACAGATATCCTCCACAAGGGCTTGAAGGTTTCGTAGTTGGTTCCGGTGTTGAGAGGCGCGTTCCGCTCACCTCGAGAGTCTTGTTTCCGGGAGAATTAGGAATAGAAGTAGAGGAAGTACCTGAGTCTCCTCAGTCACTTCCATCTCCTCTTCCTCCTGATTATCCGTTTGTTGTTGAGTACATCAGATCTGAGTCAGAGAGACCAGAAAGTCCTCCTTTTTATTCATACCTTTCGATGGCCACGATTGGGAATGCAGCTTCGGCTGTGAGTGCTGCAGGCATTCAGACTCTTGCTTTAGTTGAAGGAGGAGGCACTACTGCTATATCTTTGATTGCTTCTATTACTGCTGTGTTTGGCTCTGGTTTCACCCAAGCACATGCTTCTCAATCTGGTCCCTTTTGTTTTGGAATGCCCACTAGTGGGATTCCTTCGTTTTCCTTTTCTGCTGCTGCAACTACGTCTGCACCAATGTCTTCTACGGCTAGTGGGTCAGCTTCTTTTCAAGGGTTCCCCTTCGGGACTGGGCATATTCCTAGTTTAAAATCCTTCCTTGGGGTCTTTTCCTTTTACTTCTCAGACCCAGAGTTTTAACCCTTGGTCTGGAGGTCAGAGTTCGACTACCTTTACAGGTTGGAACCCTGTATTTACAGCAGTAGGGGCAGGGAATCAGTTTTATGCTGGTCAACAAGGGAATGTTTCTTTCCCTTCGTTGAGTGCTTATCAGACTTTTTCCCCTCTTTCCAATGCTTGGAACCCCTATAAGGGGTTTTCCTCTTCATTCATTACTTCAGGGGGGGGGGAACTAGTCCAGTCTTTGGTAACTCTACGTTGGGAGGGGGTCCTTCTCCAAATGTTGGGTCCTTTGGCCCAACATTTTCTACAAGTTATTTTTGGCAGCCTGGTGCCTCATCAAATCCAGGTTACTCTTTTCAGAATGTTGGGAATTCATCCCATCAAGGATGGAATCCTCAGGCTCCTCCTCATTTACCTTTTCTGGCAACGTTGAGCTTTCCAGATTTTTCGAAATTGACGAATGATCCGATCCGATATAATCCGGGGTGGCCTCTGGTTCCTACCAAACTACCTTCAGACATTCCAAAGTTTGAAGGCAAGAATGGAGAGGAACCGGCTGATCATATATCCACCTTCCATTTATGGTGTTCATCTAACTCCCTGATCGAGGATTCGATTAGGTTGAGATTGTTTCAATGCACCTTAACTGGAAACACTGCCAAGTGGTATATTGAGTTAACTGGGGGTAGTTTTGCTACTTTTGGAGATCTGGCTACTACATTTCTAAATCATTTCCAGTTGCATGTCCGTTATGATGCCGGGACTGAACTTGTAGCTAATTTTAAGCAGGACGACGCAACCCACATTTCTGATCATATTCAGGAATGGCGGAGAAGGAAGAGGCTTATTAAAGCACATATCCCAGGAGAATTCCTTTTGGAATGGTTTCTGAAATCTCTGTAGTCAGATATTTCTAAGGATGTATCCCTGTCTGGGGTATTTTCTGAGGAATAGGCCATTTTCAGGGCCCAGCAGCTTGAATTGATATATTCTCAGTCTGGATTCCTTCATAAATATTTTCCTAATGCTCCTCGCTCAAAATTAGATTTGTCCAAGACTAAACCCGGTCCGTGATGGACTTATTGGGTCGATCAATAGTGGTGCAGCTAACCTGCTTAGTCAATTGAAGCAATTGTCTATACAATCTGCTTCTTCTGGTCAGGCTGTGCCTGCTGAGTCATCGCCTTCTCAATCATTGTCAATAAATGTCGTTCAGACTTCCGACCCCAAAGGAAATCAACAATCCGAATGGAAGAAGAAAGGACGGAAAAATAATAAGAAAAAGGGCAAGAATGGGAAGGGTAATGCAAATAAATCCAATGAGCATGTTGGTGAGGGTCCAAAGGATAAAAATAAAGTGAAGTTTCCATGCAAGTTATGTGTTGGAGACCATCTTACTCACCTTTGCCCTAAAATTCAGGATGCGCAGCGCTTGTTAGCTCAGCAGGGTTCTTCTAGTTCCTAGGCTGTGTTGACAAACCCTTTTCCCCAAGGGCAACAGCTAGTTGTTGGCGCGAATCAAAATACTGGGGCTTCCTTTGGGGGCACCCAGGAAGGGGAAACTTCGTCAAACATATACATGATGAGTTCTCACGTGGATATCGCCACGAGATCCCATGATTATGGCGAAGATGAGTCTTCGAAAGCCAAGGGTGCTCCCGATGCTACTGAGTCGCTTCATATTACGAGGCCTACTATTGAGCCTATACCTCGGATGCCCAAAGCATCTACTAAGCATACGACGATTAATCCAAATGCTATGGCTGCCTAGAACTACTCTATTGTAGAAGATCTGGCGTAGAGTCCTTGTGCCATGTCAGCTCTTGAGGTGCTCCAGTCTTGTCCGGCTCAGCGCAGTGCTCTGCTCACTACTATTGGGGCTGTCGATCCAAAGAAATCTCTTATGATTACATTCGATATGTCTAATTTTAAAAAGAGACTCCCCCATCATATGGCTTTCCACATCAAATCGTCGTTCCGGAAATTCAATATCTTTCGAACGGTCATTGATGAGGGTGCTTCCACATGCGTGATGTCTCTCGCATGTTGGAAGGGAATTGGATCTCCCGCAGCTATTCCATATGCTACTCTTCTGACTGCGTTTGATGGTCATTCTCATAGACCCCATGGTATTGTCCCAGCTTTGACCATCTGTGTTGGGGGCAAAGCTGTAAATATAGAGGTTGAGATAGTTGATGCAAGCTTGGAATACAACCTTTTGTTGGGGCGAAACTGGATTTATGAGATGGATGCCATTGCATCCTCATTATTTCGGATTACTTTTTTCCCTCACGAAGGGAGGATTGTTACAGTGGATCAACTAGACTGTTCTCCTATAGACTCGAATGCATCTACTGACTCAACTATTCCAAAGTTGGATAATACCAAGTCGCCTGTTGAGAATTTAGGGGTTGGAATGTATTCTTCTTTGATGGGTAATTTTGATATTCCACCTCCTACGGTTCATATAAATGTAATTTCATCCTCCAAGGCTCCTCTTCGAAGAGAGTTCTTCAGAACTCATTATTTTTCAGACCCTTGGACCTTACCTTCCCCTACCTCCACATTAGTGGAAGGTCAAGTGGGTGGAATGGCATTTACAATGTCTACAGATGAGATTTCTTATCAATCTATTGTTGACTCTGCAGAGTCCATTCCAGTTCCTCTTTCTCCGGATGAGTTGGATGAAGATGTGGCTCCGGTTTGGACACTTAGTTCTTCTTCCGCCCAGGATTGCCTTGATACCACTCTTCCATCTGAAGAGGCCATCCTGGAAGCTATGATTGGTATAGATAGACCGTGGGATGATTTGCATCATCGGTCTTACTTTTTACTTGATTTGAGCAAAGTTGGATCAAGTTTTCCAAGTCCTTTGTCTCCTGGTCCTGTTCGCCCAGTCCTGAACCCTTTAGCACCAACACAGGTATATGCTGAAGGGAACATGGCTGTGATTTCTCCAACTATCCCGGTGAACATTTCTAGGGATCCCAATGTTATAGAGAATGTCTTCATCGGAGCTGAATGTTCCCCTGAAGAGATTCAGATTTACACCGATCTCTTTAAAGAGTTTAGGGATGTATTCGCTTGGTCTTATGAGGAAATGCCTGGTATAGATCCATCTATTGTCCAGCATGAGATCAAGACTTACGAAAATGCTAAGCCTGTGAGGCAAAAACTTCATCCGGTCAATCCTAGGAAGGCTGCAGCTATCAAAGCCGAGGTGGAGAAGCTACTTAAGGCGGGATTTATTTTCCCTGTTCCTTTGACTGAGTGGGTTTCGAACCCTGTTCCCGTAGATAAGAAACAAGGAACAATTCGAGTTTGCATTGATTTTAGAGACCTTAATAAAGCATGTCCGAAAGATAATTATCCCACACCATTTATAGATCAGATTATCGATGAGTGTGCTGGGAATGAGATTTTCTCCTTCATGGACGGTTTCTCCGGATATAATCAAATTACTATCTGTCCTGAAGATCAGCATAAGACTTCTTTTATTTGTCCCTGGGGTACTTTTTCTTACAAGAAAATGCCTTTTGGTCTTAAAAATGCTGGGGCTACATTTCAGCGGGCCATGTCATATGCCTTCCACGACATCAAACATATTATCGAGGCGTATTTGGATGATTTAGCTGCTCATTCTCGAAAGAGAATTGATCATCCTGCTCACCTCCGTCAAGTATTTGAATGATGTCGTTTCTACAAGATTAGGTTGAATCCGAAAAAGTGTGTTTTCACGGTTACATCCGGTCAGATATTGGGATTTATAGTGTCTAGGGAAGGGATTAGGGTAGATCCCTTCAAGGTTGAGGCAATACTTCGGTTGCCTCCCCCGTCGTTTATTCGTCAACTTCAAAGTCTACAAGGAAAGGCTAATTTTCTTCGGAGATTTATCGTAAATTATGCTGAAGTTACCAAAGGATTTATGAGATTGTTGAAGAAGGTAGTTCCATTCTTTTGGGATGACTTCGGTCAATGCTCATTCGATGCTTTGAAAAAATCATTGACCTCTGCTCCTTTATTGAGTCCACTTGATTATAGCAGGGACTTCCTTTTGTATCTTGCAGCAACAGAGTCTACCATTGGTATGGTTCTGGTTCAGGAGGACGATGCTCTGGCAGAGCATGTTATATACTATCTTAGTCGAGGCTTGGTAGAACCTGAACTCCGGTATACTCCGATAGAGAAGCTAGCTTTAGCAGCTGTTCATGCTGTGCAGTGACTTAGGCATTACATTCTTCTACGAAAAAATTATGTTTTGGCAGCAACCAATCCATTTCAGTTTGTTCTCAGTAGGCGAGTGATTGGGGGAAAATACAATAGATGGATTGTGATTTTGCAGGAATTTGATCTTGAGTTTATGTCTGCCAAGTCCAAGAAATCATTAGTTTTCACGGAATTAATCTCTGAGTTTCCCTGTGGAGAAGAGATAGTCTATGATGAATCCTTCCCGGATGAACATTTGTTTCTTATCTCTCCACAGGATCCTTGGTATGGAGATATCATTGTGTATCTTCAGATTGCAAAGTTTCCCTCTACTTTTTCGAAAGATGAGCGCCGTAAGTTGTGTCACTTGGCTAAAAATTACTTGATTATTGGTGATGCTTTATACCGTCGAGGGGTTGATTCAATCCTGAGACGTTGCTTAACTCTCGAAGAAGCTGAGGCTGTGCTGAATGATTTCCATAGTGGAGCTTGTGGTGGTCATTTATCTGGGCTTGCTACAGCCCAAAAAATCTTGCGTGCTGGATACTTTTGGCCTTCGATTTTCAAAGATTGTATGGAGTCGGTAAAAAAGTGTCATCCGTGTCAAGTTTATACTTGAAAAATGCACGCTCATCCAGCTCCGCCTTTTCCATTCATTACTGTTGGTCCCTTTACAAAGTGGGGTATTTATTATACTACTTGTAACCTGCCTTCGGCTAAAGGTCACAAGTACATTATTGTAGCAGTAGACTACTTTACGAAATAGGTCGAAGCTATGCCTACTTTTGGGAACGATGGTGAGACAGCAGCTCTTTTTCTTTTCAACCAAGTTATTGCTCGTTTCGGTATTCCTAGAGAGATTGTCACTGATCATGGCAGTCATTTTCAGAATAGCATGATGGCTGAGTTGCTCTAAAATTAGGTTTCTGGCAGGAGCATTCATCTCCGTATTATCCTCAGGCCAATGGGCAAGTGGAAGCCGTGAACAAATCCTTGAAGACTATTCTTCAAAGGATGATTAATAAAGCTCAATCCAATTGGCATATCATGATGTATCCTGCACTTTGGGCATACAGGACGTCAGTGAAAACTGCAACTGGCTTTACTCTGTTTCAACTAGTTTACGGGCTGGAATCCGTATTTCCCATTGAATGTGAGATTCTTTCTCTTAAGTTAGCCATTGAGATTCTTCCTGACACTTCTAGTCTTGAAGAACACCTCCTTCATTTGGAACATCTTGATGAGCAGCGTCGAGATGCCGCCACGATGAATGAGGCACATAAGAAATGAGTCAAAGTTCTGTACGATAAGGTAGTCAAACCCAGGGTTTTCTCGGAAGGCGACCTTGTTTTGGTCTATGCCCGGGAGAAGGATGCCCTGGGGGCAGGAAAGTTTAAGTCTATGTGGTATGGCCCCTTCATCATTAAACAATTCCTTAAAAAAAGAGCATATACCTTGGTTTATTACAAAGGAAATGAGTTGTCGGAGCCTAGAAATGGGCTCTATTTGAAAAAGTATTATGCCTAGGCTTCGGCCTGGCATTTTGCTTTTGTGTATAGTAGTTTTGTTTTGTACATATCTGGTTTTTCGGTCTTTGATGTGATGGTGATGTTTTTGATCTGCTTTGGCAGGTTGTGTCGAATGTCATGAGTCATTATGGGTTCGTCGATGGTGCTAGTAGACACACTCGGAACTTGGCTTCCGTGGCTTGGGTGCTTCATCGTCCATCCGATCAGCTGTTAGTGTCAAGAGGAGTCTGCATTGGTCTTGCTTCCAATAATATAGCAGAATACATTGTAGTTATTTATCTACTCTCGGAGGCAATATCTTTGGGTGTTGATTCGTTAGTATTTTTCTTGGACTCCCAACTGGTGGTGTCGCAGTTGAACAATACTTATCAGGTTCGAGATCCATTTTTACTCCGGTTGTATTTGAGGGTACGTTTGTTACAAAGATCATTTCAATTTTTAACATTCATTCATATTCCTCGAGTAGACAATTGGATGGCAGACTCATTAGCTAATCAAGCAATTGATTGGCATATTAATAATTCAATACATTAAAATTTAATTATCAAAAAACATCATACATGTTTATACATTTGTCACATCACATCAAAAATCGTTGTATATATATATATCATTAGAGCGTTCAAAAAAAAAAAACTATACAAAATTTGGATCCATAAGTCATACAAAAAATTATGGCTTATGCCCGATCATGTTCAGTATCAAAAAATATATAGTCATCCGGTAATCATATCTATCTATTCCTGCGGTCCCTACCCAAAATTCGTGTTCCTATAGAACACGACTGCAGTAGGGACTTGGCGGAATAACCACACCCAGTCACGTGGTACTCCCACCACCCATCTCTGGATGGCCTCAGGCAGATCTTCCACTGTAGCCATAGGTACTTGGCGAGTTAACCCCTCCAAGTTCCTCTGTACAGCGTGGAGGGTCATGTCTGGGTCTACTATATCCACCTCGCCTCTGCAGCGCTTATGTCGTGGGTAGCCCTCAGGACGGACTGGTCCAACATCTGTATCATGGTCATTATAATATTGTAAGTCATTTTGGAATCCAATCAAAAAACATGTCTTCACATTTTTTCATATATATTGAAAAAATCCAAAAAATCACGTAAGTTAAAAAATTGCAATTTTACCAATTGTGCCCCATGCCGCGCCAGGCGGAAGGACGAGGTCTGGATCACCGCGGAAGTCCATCCCGGCATAAGGGTAGTCCTCCACTGCTATGAATTTTTGGCCCACCATTGGAAGAACTCGTCATCCCAAGTGGTTCAGGGAACTTCAATTCCCCCCAGTCTCTTCATCAGGTCTGCCCATCGGGAAATTCTTGGGTCTCTTGGGCTACTGATTGAAGAGATCACTTTGGGTCGAAGCCCAGGAATCTTCTCAAAGAAGAATGTCATCAAAATCATACCATATCTGAAATGTTTTGTCTTTGCTTTCTGGATGGAAGTCAGTTGTTGCTTCATGTTCATTAGTAGAGCTGTGCACCAATCATATAGATGAACTAAGCATTCTACTACTATGCTCATCTGCGTCCTGGATGCCTGATGTAGGGAAGCAGATCCTGCTACCCTGCCAATGGTGAACAGGAGAATTTTTATGTGCAGCTCTCTTAAATATTTTATAGCAATTTGGGTCCCTACTTTCTTGGACCCCTCTATACAGTAGATGTGGACATAGTCATCCACTGTGAGCCCTCCCAAAGGCTTACCGTGCAAATCTACTGGGTCTCCCCTCCGGGAGAGTCCAGTAATGAAATAGATGTCTTCTACCTCTATATGTATGGGAATTTGATCTATTATGAAGCAATCCTCTTCCGGTTCCCAATAATTTACTAGCATTTCGAGCAATCGGGCATTACTCTTCATATTTGGCATTTTGAAAAATTTGAGCAATCCACAATTTCGGAGGACATTGAGCGTCTGTTGGTCTTGCATAACTTCATTGTCAATAGCACTATGCTCACGTTCCCTCCAAGATATAGTCATCCTGAGAAAAATCATTAATTTTTCCATTAGAAACGCATTTTATCATTTCGGGTTGCGCATACGCGACTTAATCTGTACATAGTCACGTATATACGCGGCTTGGTCTTTATAAACTCGCGTATGCGCAGAGCCGCAATTTAAAACAAATATTTCTACGGTGAAATTCCTGAATTTTAAACTTATGAACAGAAAAAATTGATGACAAAGATGGATTAAGAGCTTACCTGACTAGTTTGGTGAAGTTTGACGGTCGATTGCTCCTGTTTTGATGGAAGAAGCTTTTTCCCCAGAGCTCTTTTTCCCAAATCAGCAAGTAATAATGAACCAAATATGAGGTAACATGTGTATTTATGACCAAAAAATTGAAAATTTTTGCAAAAAATTGTTATGCCTATTTTTTCAATCTATCTTAAGCTGCATAACCCGGATGCTTGGAAGTGCCCAGATTGGTATATTTTCAGGTACATTTTGATGAAGTTGAGATTTTTCCGGTTTTTGATCCATGACTGCTGACCCATCATGGCAGGTATATGATCTTCACTGGCATATAGGTTAGGAAATCCACTTTCCATTGCATTTTGCATACTAGCCTCCATTCTGATCACTTGCCATAGGGTCGATCCCATCAGGTCATGAGTATTTCACCCATTTCACTCGCCGATTATTTAATCATGACTTGGTGGTAGAGCCTTCCTTTACATTTGCTTCCTAGTTAGTTCCTCACTATCACTTGTTTCCCATGCTGCGTTTTATGTAGGCTCGGGAGTCCTCTTTAGTCCCGCCATGACTTATGTGTTGAAGCTTCATTCTTCTTCTTCTTCACTATCATTATTCTGGCTATTACCCTAGAGGCTCCCTGGTGTTGTTGAAGTTGTATTACTCCATTGCATATCAGCTACTTATTTATCCTGGCCTTTAGCCGGCTTCATTTGGACTCGATGTTTAAGCCATATTTTGACCTTGACTGTTTGTACAAGTTAACCATTGCATGCACTTAGCTATCGCGACTTGACACCCTTTTTACCCATGGATGGAACATTCCTTTGAGTATCGCTGACCAATTTCCGCCACCTTGCATTGAGCATAGGATTTTTCCTATCCCAGGAACTAGTGCATCTGTTTCTTGATACTCATTCTGTCCATTGTACCATAGCATTCTTTTATTCTTTTTCAGGCTTATTATATGAAAAATACAAAAAAATAAAATATAGAAAAAAGAGTGGGAACGGGATATTACTTCGTAATTTGATGGCAGTACAGTGTCAGTTTGTCGCCCTTGAACAAAGCACATACACTTATATATTTATTTCATTTGGGATGGTTTAGTTTTGACCTAGGTTCAGCCTTTTTCCTTGTTTCACTGGTTAGTCCTCCCCCGATTGGTTATCTCTTCCAATCATATGGAGAGTTTGTTTTTGCCTCCTACATAACAGACTTATATAGTGTCATTTTTTGCTGCCATGGTCATCACGAGTCATGCTTTTGTTCAAGGGAAGTCTAACCAGAGTCGGCCATTCTGTGGTGTCTCTTGACTCATTATTCAGTCGACCTTCCTGGTCTTGTCAGTATCTTGTTCTATCACATCAGATGTTTTGGTCTTCTGCTCGTGCTAGTTTGAGAAGGTCTCCATTGACTTCTTGCTGGCAGGTTTGTCTCTTATCAACTATGACATATTGCTCTGAGAGCAAACCTAGAGCCGCACCCTCACCCTATTTTCATCATTGATAGGTGACCTTGTGCTCAACATTTGATCATCATTATGGGTCTTTGACTGAGTGGTTTTCCTTGTGTTCGACGTCAGTATACATTATCACACTTGGGATTCGTGCAATACCTTTATTTCCATTTGACCCTATCGGTGGATATCTCGCCTCTGTGTCAACTTTCATTATTGGTTGGTTCAGAGGGTTTCTTCCGTGTGCTAGCTTCATCTTGTGCATGTCAGAAACGTACTTCGGTTTGGTTCTGTCACTCTGCTTCATCCGATTCCTTCCAAATCTTGGCCTGCGGGTTACGCTCGCGCTGGACTGATGTGGGATGCCTTAATGCCTTCCTTCCAGCATATATTTTCCCATCGACTCCGACTCATTGCTCTGGGAATAAGGTCTAGAGTTTTTTTTTTCAGTACCTTAGGGTTTGCAGTCGTCAGTGGCAGACTCTTCGCTATTGACAGTGGAAATTCATCATTGCCTCCTGATTGGTAGATTATTCCAAGTGTTCGACTTCAACTGATTCATTCGCACTTGTTAGATTGTACTGGGGCACCTTGACACTCATTTTCATTATTGGTGGGTTGTCTCACGTTGGTTAATGGTATACATTATTGACCGGTAATCCAATGATTTCTCACATGGTCGACTTCAGCTCATTTATTCCCATTGTGTAGAATTTTGCCATCGAGATCGGTGAAGACCTCGGGTTGCATCAGCATCTTTCGGTTCACTTTTGACAGTCCATTCAGTTTCTGCCAGTGATGTCGTTCACCCTTATATGTTGTAGTTAAATACAACATCATCCTATATGTTGGCTCCCGAGTTGCGTGATTGTACCATGTGTTCCACCCCTTATGATTTGGTACTTGGAGATTCAGTTACTTTTGTGATCAGACATCTATTTTCAGCATCATTGATCAGTTTTCTATATGTGATACTTGGACATTGATTCCGACTTGTACTTCTGGGCCGTGGTCAGATGATTCATTGTGTACTTTCAGTTCAGCTATACTCGTATACATTCTGGATCTATTCTATATTTTCTATATGGATATATTTTTGACTGAGCATGGGTATGCCCACCTCAAACATGAGCTGACTCTCTGTTTTCTTTCATTGGTTTTTGGCAAGCTGAAATATGGTGAAGTCCTCTCTTGTCCTTGCGAAGTTATTTCTATGTGCATAATACATTTCGGCCATCATGCACCCCTTATGACCTCATATATTAGGGGGCATCTGTTATAGCATCATTTTTCACCCTCATGTGATTCATGATTGTCTTTTTGGCCTTGGGCACCCATTCCCACAGACTTGGATAAAATTTCATAAAAAACAGTGTTTCAAATCCCATACGCGGGTATGCCTAGAATTTTCCGCGTTTATACACGAGTCCAGAGATACTTTTCCGTGTATGCAATTAAAATCATTAAAAAATATATAAAATTCCCTATTTTCGAGGCTGGGTTGATGGTTATTCTAGTAGTTCAACCACCCCAGCCCGTGGCCAACTGTTTCCAACTGATTGAAACTACTTTGAGGGAGTATAAAAGCCCCTCATGTGCATGGCCTAAGGGAGGGAGAGAAATTTTAGGTATTATACTCTGTTGGAGCCCCAATTCAAGTCTGATTTCCCGTGCCTTCTGCACTTCCCAGATTTTTACAGGAAACCCTTGTTTACTAGAGATGTTCATTAGTTTATATGTCATCTTGTTGGCACAAGTCTTGAAAGTATCTTAGCGAGGCAAGGGCAGGACGGATCTGGAAGACGATCTGTTTGAAGATCGTGGAAGGATTCAGGTGATCTTTCCACCTTACTATCATTGTACATGCTGTTCGTAATGAAGAAGAACCATCTTGTTCCTGAATTCACGTGTTAATATCTGCTTGCATATGTGAAAAGATTATTAATTAAGAATTTATTATTGTTTATATGATGTTTCACATGGATTACACTGACATTTAGGATAAATATATGTTGTACAAATAGATTTTTGTGCATGTTTCTTCTTGGTTATAAGGTTAAGGAGGAAGAAGGGTTGCTGGGGGTTTGGACCCCACGAGATCTACATCAAACGTAGGATCTACGGGTGAGTTCTACAATCGATGTTATCTAGGTTTTAGCATACAAGTGTGGTTGTGTGAGTCCTTATTGAATATTATGCCCCGATCTGTGGAGGTTTTGATGCAACAACCTCTAGGGAGTTATTTCCCGAAACAATGTTGAGCATGAAAAGAAGTCATTGGATTACCAACCATTAATGGATGTCGTTAACCAATGCGAGGCAAACTCACCATTGATGTTAATGAGTGCCAAGGTACCCTAGTAAATCTTGCGAAGTTCGAATAAATGATCTGATGTCGAGCCACTTGCAAGATCCAACGATCAAGGGACACTGATGTATTCCCATGATTGTCGGCAAGAGAACTTGTCATTCGGGCATACAAGCCTCAAGGTACTAATGATGACTCTAGTTTGTATCCCAGATAAGGTGCTGAGGTTTATGGGTCGAGACTTGTTGAAAGGTGGGCCTTAAGGAATCCCACATCAGTCAATGTGTGTTTCTAAAAAATGATTGGTAGGACTATAGATGGAAAATTTTGCAGTAGAAACAAGTTTTAGGAAAATGATAGCAAGAAAATGGAGTCATGGAGAAAGGGGATGTTTGGTTTTATTTATGAGGCAAAATATGAACTGGAAATGATGCAAGAATGTATGCATCTCTGAAAAGTATGTGTGTGAAGTAAAAGTGGGCTTCGATATGGATGGCTTCAAGTGGGCTTCTCACCGGGTGTGCCATCATAGAAGGAGAAGGGTAAATGATCATGTCATGGCGCAATCAATTTTTTTTTTTCAAAAATGTTTGTGTGACAGACATGTGCGATGAAAAATTTAGCTCCTCCCTGCTTTTACTTTGGCATGCTTTATTGTGATTTCTAAAAATCACTTTTTCATTAGATCGTCTTCAACCCTGAAAAATCTTAGCACCATTCCTGCATAAAAATTGTCGCCTTTGTGTGCCAGCTCCGTCAATGATTTCTATATGAAGTGACTTGAAACAAATTAGCTAATTTTCAAGAATTTATGAAATGTCCATTTATTATTATTGAAGTTACACCAATCATGGATGAAAAGGGTGTCGCATCGTAATGTTGAGGCTTTCTTCATAAGCTTTTCTTTGACCTACACATAGCACCAATCTTATTTCACTTGTAAGGTATTAGTATATGCATTCTAACTTTTGACCATAAATTCACTTAAAATCACTAGAAATTATTAATTTTTGGAAAAACATATATGTGAGCCAAATAATGATAAGGTTAATGTAGTGAAATGGAGGTGAAGTGAAAGTGATTTATGGAAGGATGAATGTAAATGAAGTGAAAATGAATGATAATTATAAATCCCAACATACTTTTATTACCCCCCAACTAAAGTATTGCATGTCCTCATGCAATCAAATAATTGGATTTCTTGATACTTTTACAAAGTGTTTTTATTTGTTTACAACGATGTTGGTATTGTGTGACAATCATTTTAAAAAAAAAACATTTGAAAAAGGCATTTGTATGGATCATAATGTGATAGTGTATAGCTTTGGGGAATAAGTATGTTGGTTTTATGAATTTTATATAAATTAATGTGGGGCAATTATTTTATGAAGTGAGGAAAGGAAGTGATTTGTTTCCAAAAATTATAACTCTAGATTTTTAAGGATTTATATGATAAAAATTTAGAAAATTACATACCTTAACTTACCGATGAAGATGGATGAGATGTGCTAAGTGTTGGTTGCAAAATATATTTCCTAATTGTAATAGCAAAGAACAACCTAGGTTTTATCATCCTACAAATGCTGCCGCTAAAACCAGTGATCTAAAATGCTCATAAAAAAAAATTCTTGAACAAAAATTTAGTAAACAAAGAAATACTCATAATTTTAGACCCGCAAAGGCCAAATCTGAGTGGCAATAATCCTTACTCTTTTTTGTGAACATACAAAATTGTCCAAATACACATACAACATAAACAATACCTCTTCCACCTAACAATAGACAAGGAACACACTAACTGGTTTTGTTGGTCTTTGCAGCAACTGATGCAACTTGTCCACGTAAACGACCAGTTCTACTTGCAGCAATAAGACCAACTTTTTGCCTAGGTGGCGCATCATGGATAACAATACTGGCATGACCAATATGCTAATGGTTACCACCACCATGACGATGTTAAACTGGGTTCATAGCCACACCATGAACCTTGGGCTAGCTATTTCTCTCGACTCTGTACTTATGGTATGCATTCCTAGCCTTGAGGATGGGATTTTTAGTCCTTTTCCCACTAGCAACTTGACCAGCCATTTCTTTGCAACTGTTTGGCACTATTTTCTGGGCTCTAGAAGGTAGCTTGAGCCTGCTAGTTCCATTATCAAGGTTGTGAATGACGACGACAGCGTAGTCTCCCAAAGGTCAGGAAAATGAACCAAGGTCCCCGACACGTTGCTCCAAATTGCACACTATAGATCCATCGGGAATAGATTTGAGAGGCAGCACATTGCCCACGATGATATTTGCCTTCTTACTGCAATAAATGAACTAAACCATATACATATCCTCGACTGCAATGAAAAGCTCCTTTGGGATCATAAAACCATTAAATTCAACATCATCTAAAGCCTCTCTGAAAACCATGGGAAATAAAATATAAATGGCATGCGATACCATCAAGATCTCTGGTGGATAATTTGAAATAATGGATGTAACCATCTCCGGACTTTTGTGATAATAAGCTTAAATTCAATCCTCGCAAATCGATCAAAATCCTGCTTGAGGAGGAGTCAGTATAAGCGATGTTCTTCTAGCTTAGAATTGCTCTGAGAGGGGCATCAGTTGACAAGGTCTGTGGTTATAATTCTTCTCCTTCCTGGAAATAGTTTCCTTAAACTATTGAGTTAACCATTTTCTCAGCATATTGTGTAACCGTTTATTGTCAATTTGATACTACTATCATTCATAAATTTCCAGGTGCTAGCCACCTATGAATTTTTTTCCAAAGCAAACAGGTGGCTAAATATGTTTCTGAGTCTTCAAGAGAAAAATTTCCCTTGTAAATATATCATTCTTGGAGCCTCCATGTGTCTTCTATATTTTAAATAATCTCCATTGCTGTTTCCATTAGTGAACCCTGTTGTTTGTGAAAGAAGCTGTTCTCAAAAGGGCCTCCATTTGCTCCATTTCATTCCCACAAAATCCCCATTTGTCACCCTTATTCCTCTTTACAAAATTCCTCTATAACCCTTCATTTGACCTCTAGATCTTCCTAAAACCCCTTTTAACCTTATAATTTCCCTTTATCTGGTTTAAAAATCCCTCCTTTCATCTATCGGAACTCTCAAAAGCCTTCAAAAACCTTTATTTTGGCCTAAAAACCTTCATTTTTCTATAAAGGCCTTAAGCCCCAACCCCTTTTCTGCATATGACCCATGCTACAATCAAGCACTAAGGCCTAATTGCATTGCAAGTATTCATCGCATCGCAAAACACTTTTTTCTTGTTTTATGTGGTTATTTGCCTCCTGCCGATGCGATCTCGCAATCAATTCTCCACCGTTGATCTGATCTGCTACGCCTAGATCTAATGGCCCATATTTCTCCCCGTCCCAAAACCCACCATTCCTCCTTTTTCTTCATCATTAAATCTCCCTCGTCGATCTAGTTTTTAGATCAACGGTTCTCGCTCCATCGAAAATTGGCAATCGCATTTTTCCCTTTTTCCCTTTCCTTTCCCTCCTCTTATGTCGATCCCCTGATTTAATCTCAGCCGTCGAATCCACAAGAACCAAAAACTAATATTAAATCGTGATCTGCTCATGAGCCTATCACCCGCATCCACTAATTTGATCTGAACCGTTGAATCCACAAGAACCAACGACCAGGATTCAATCGCGCTCCGCCCATAGTCCTCCGACATCGCTCCGCCAATTTGATCTGGACCGTTGAATCCACAAGATCCAATGGCCAGGATTTAATCGCGCTTTGCTCATAGGCCCTCCGTCATTACACCCTCCAATCAATCTCGACCATTGATCTCCCCTATGATCCGATGGCTAGTGCTTAATTGCACATTGAAAACTCAAAGACCCCGGTGCTTTGACCTCTTTCCTTTTCTCTGATGCGATTTAATCTCAGCCGTTCATTCCCCCTGATTCAACGGCCAGTGCTTAATCACATAGCGCCAACAAAATCTTCCCCTTTTTCGTTTCCTCTTATGGCCCGATTCCCAGATTTGATATGGACCGTTGAATCCACAAGAACCAACAGCTAGGATCTCATCGCGCCCCGCATTTCCCTTTCTCCCTTTCACTGTTCCGCTGATCACCGATTAGATCTCCGCCATCCATTCCTACAGATCTGACGGCTCCCATCTTTTCGGTCATTCACTTACCCTGTTCCAAAACACCACTTTCTCCTTTAATCTCAACCGTCCGATCCACAGATCTAACGGTCATAACTCAGCCCCACCATATGTTCCACCCGCACACATTGCTGCCTATCACATTTATTCCACACCGTCGGATCTGAGGCCCCATATCCAACGGTCACCATTCGATATCGCATAATTTTTGTGCCCAAAGATTAACATTTCAAAATTGCGCGATATAAGTGATTTCAGGAATCCAGATGTCAGATGTTGTATGGAATCACGTTGTTTTGGGCAATACTTCCTACCCCCCATTTTATTTTGCGAATACCACTCTGGTTTTTTGCTATACTGCACCCCCCTCCGCAATGTAACTCCTGATTTAATCTCAACCATCAATCTCTGAGATCAGATGGTCCTGACTTAATTTCATGCCCATTTGTTTGCCCACCATCTAACCTCCCGAATAACTCCATCAAAAGATCTTGACCATTTATTGTTCTGATCTAACAACCCACATTGCATCGCGACCCCCTTCGTTTACTTTTCATCTATTCTCCCAAATGATTCCATCGGGCGATCTCTGCCGTTGATTTGTTCTAATCTAATGGCCCTGATATAATCTCGCCTCCATCCCTTTTTCATCCATCTAACCTTGTAAACAACGTCATTGACAGATCTCTGCCGTCGATTATTCTAATCTGACGTTCCACATTCATCCTCGCACCAGACTCCCATCAGACCTGTTTTCACCTTCCGACATGGTTTTTCAGCCATTTTTCCGCTGTGTACACCTTTTCCATCACTGCTCTTTCATCCCCCACGAGTCTCAGAAGAAACTTCCTTACTCCCCCTAGTTTTTATAACATGTTTCTCGTTTTTTGCAGGTTTCAAAGGTGGTGAATTATCACTATTTTCACAGTCACAGTAATGGTGAAAAACCATCACAGAGCCAAGATTGCATAGGAAGAAATCTTAGAGAAAGGTTAAAGGCATAATATTGAAGATTAAGAGGCCTAATCCACAGTCAGCACATATCAAATGCAAATAATTGATCACAGCAGCACAAAGGATATATCAGCAGGACATTCATTTTAATGAAGAAAGAACCAAATCACTACTACCCATTCTCTATTCTTCATCGAGCTCTAGAGTAGTACTGACAAGAATTCCTAAAGAAACTGCCAGTGCATTAGTTACAAAGCATGGAAGACCTGAAAGACAAATATTCGCATTTCTTGTCTCAGAGTACAAACAGTGTACTACAGCCAGAAAGTACTTCATGGAACATACCCTTGGAGTTATTATCAAACTGACGAAGACCCCCCAATTCATATAAAGAGTACTGAAAGTCAACGTAAATATATTAAAATAGAATGGGCTTCGAAAGACACTTCTCCCTCTGTTTTAATGAATCATTTAAGTTCTATCTACCACTACTATCGCTCTTTCACCTATAAGAACTCATGAGAAATAAATTGTAAACGTTGGTTGGTTGGATATTGTAAAAAACACTGATTGTAAGTTGTTTTACTGAGTTAGAGTTCTGTGAGTAGTAGTTGTAAATAGGCTGGGAGATGATTTTTGGATGATATCAAGCTATTGGACAAGGATGTATGTGACTAGTTTTGCTCTTCTAATATGACAAGCATATTCATTGGATCCTGATCTAAATCAGTGGTGATGTTTTCTATCTTTGTTATTGTTTCCCTCTGTTATACATCATGTTTCATTTTCTCTGATAAGAATCACTAATTTTAGCTTAGGATATACTACTGCAAGTACCTTAATGCTTCCTTCACTTTCTTATCTTTATGTTTTCTGCTATACGTGTATCTAACAAAAAATTCAACATAATTTAACCAGTATAGAAGGTGGTTTGTCCCTGCTTACTGATGTTTGAATTTAGAGTTTGTTTCTTAGATGTTCTTGTTTGTTTTAGCTGAAAGAATTAGGAAACTAGGAGATTTAGAGTTAGCCCTGTACCACTAGGTTCCTTCTCCAACAGTTAGCCTTTCTATGATCCCTTTGAGTTGAATGCCGAAAGCAGAGAAGGTTTAAATTCTTTCTCTGATCTTAGACTTCACTCTGTGTCAAACTTAAATGTTTTCTATTGTCTGAAAGTACTCAGGAGGACTGCTGGATTGTTGTCTTCGGAGTTAGCCTCATTAGGAGTTTGATCATAGAGGTTAAGGCATGCCTTGTCCCTAGAATTACTCTGAAGTGGTCACCTTGGAAGGTTTTCCTTGTCATTCCCATTCATTTCCTTATTGTTTCATCCCATACTATCATCTTAAAAGATCCTCTGATATAGATGACTAGCCCTTTGAAATCCTTGGATATTTGAATTGCAAGTAAACCCTTTTATGACCCCATTGCCCAATGGACTTGTGTTCTCTATGAATTTTCTCCCCTCTCAAAGATTGTCATACCCAGTTGAACTTTTATTGTTTATTTTGGGTCTGAAAAACACAACATAGTGGCTCCTAGAAAGATTCACACTAGAGCTCATCTTGACCCTGATCCACTTGAGATAGTTGATAACCCAGAAAGTATCCCTAGGAAGTCTCCTAAGATAAAATTATCAGCTGTTTCCAGATCACCCTTGAGAGATAATTCAGTTCCTGAAAATCTTGCAACTCCATAAGAAACACATGGTGGTGGAACCATAAAACATTTTACCTCCTTACGAGCTAAAATTTTTCCACCTAGCGACTCCACACTTTGAAACTCCCAGAAGACCAAATGACTCCACTGGTAGAAGACCCTGAACTGATTGACTAGACACAGTGACCTCTTTCTTGATTTACAAACATGATTCCAAGGATACAACGAAGGTATGCCCCAAAGAGTAGAGATCATATCCCTGGGTTTCCACATAAGATGCCCCAGGTGAATTGGGATGACAACCTGCCTGTTTTTCAAGGTGAAAATTTTGATGACCCTCTATTACATCTCATCAAATTTCATATACATGTATGGAGGTTGAAAGTTGAATGGCATGAAGATTGCCTAATGAAAATGTTCATGTTAACATTATAAGGAAAAGCTAGGGATTGGTATGAATGCTTAAGATCTAGTAGTTTGTTTTCTTTAAGAAACCTTGAATATGTGTTCTATGAGAACTATAAAGTGAACACTACATCATTATCATTGGGTGAAATATATTATGATCCATCACAAAACATCACCCAACACATTATAGATAATGATGAAGCTTTGGAATAGATGCATCCTGAAGATCTTTTAACAGCCATTCATGAGTTTAATATCTTATTGAAAAATTATAAAAATATAGATGAATCACTTGAGGAAGAAAACAAACAAGAAATAATGGACATTCCTCAAGATATCCCTGAAAACTCAAATATTGATTCATCATCCCTTGTAGCTGAGGCTCAAGAAGACATCCAGCCTCAAAATCAGTCTTCACAAGAGACAGAGAACTGTTGTACTCCTGTTCAAAGGAACATAAAAACATCTTCCCCTTTGACAGAAAAAGAGATAGATCAGACTATTTATAAACGGTTAGTCTCTGAAACTTTCTGCAAAACAAACGCTCTTGCCCATTCACATAGAGAACTTTGTTGTACAGATTTAGAAAGTTATTTTGTAGATTAGAATGAAGAAGGAACTACTGATGACCCAATATGTTTGACTGACGAAATTTTTTATTCAGATGATTTTCCGAATTTCGATCAGTCTGATGATGATGATGAGTTTCAAGCAGAAATTAATCATGCAGGGCAACCCGCGTTCGATTGGTGTTATGAGTTTCACCATCGTCAACTTGAAAGTAGAAATCACCCATTTCAATCCATCACAAAAAGCTTTCACATAATTGGGAATCAACAGTCTTGCAACTCGAAGGGTGAAGAGCTGAGAAATAAAGAAATTTTTGAGCAAAAGGAGTTTTCTCTTGAAAAAGAGGAAATCTTTAAATACTCCCCTACTCGAGAATATAATAACCTCTTCACAGATTTCAGTTCATTGAATCCAAGCATACTAGGGTTACAAGAGGACAACACTGCAAAATATGATGAATCCTCTAGTTCAGATAATGAAAAAGATGAGGGAGAAAAAAAAATACCAGACTATCCTGCTGTGGATATACCATCTTCCCAAGAAGAGACTTCTCCCTTCATTAATGTCAAAATGTCATCCAAAGAGCTTGAATGTATATTAGAAGCAAGCATATATTTAGACAAAGAAAAAATTTCACTGTTTTCTATTGTGAAGGTTAAGGATGACGATACTTCCAAGCTACATACTGAAGAGATAGTCCTCAAAGCTGATGTCTTGGAAGTAGATAATCTACAAATTGTGGAGAACCAAAAGGAAGAGAACCTTCATCTTTTCTTTGTTGATCCTTTGGAAGAGTGTGTGGAAGTCCTGACTGGCTCAAATTATCAAGCAGTGATCCTTTGCAAGAGCCAGAGACATGAAAAACTGTCACCTCCTATGATAGTCTTGGTATTGAAGGTTAATCTTCAATATGTTCTATGGATACCTATGACAAGCAGCTAGAGTTTCTTCTTCTTCTTGACATTACTCAGCTGGCTACATTGGCACTTTTGTATCATATGAATATGTAAATACTCCATGTTTAAAATATGTTAGATAGGAATGCCAATAAAGCTCAGTGTTGAGCAGTTAGATAGTTGTTGATTTTTGTCTTTGAAGAAAAAGAAAAATACAAAAACAATAAAAGAAAGAAAAGAGGGCAGATTGTGAAAATAAGAAAGGTACAGCCCCATACGAAAAAGAGAAACAAATCTGAAAGTGTGAAAGCTTAAATGCCACTCCTGAAAGACACACTTCTAGTTAGTCAAACAACCTAATCTTGACTAATTAGTTTTAAGTTTACTGCTGATAGGATAGTGAATTCTATTTTCCAAACTGTTTAATCTTGGCTTATCAGTAGGTAGATTAGGCTAGAAATTAAAGGTTCAAACATGCTCAAAATATGAACCTAAGTTTCCAAAAAGAATTGACTCCAATCTATTTCAAATTCTGAGTCAAAATAGAGGTAAATCTGGTTCTAATCAACTCAAAATCTGAACCAGTCCGACAAAGAAAGAATAGCTCAAACAAAAGTCAAAACAGAGCTATAAAAAAGATGAAGGAAGTGCTTTGAATTTTCAGATCTTAAGCCTTCCATTTCGATTTAATTTTCTGCAAAATAATATCTATGTGCAACTTGTTTGTTATGCCATAGACCAACATCAAGTTAGACTGTTCAATCCTGACTTGTATGCTTTTGAATTTCTGTTGTAGAATTTAGAGAAAATATATGCTGGACAGTTTAATCCCAAAAGATAGTAGATTAGGTAGAGAATCATATGGGCTCAACTGTTTAATTTGAGTCCATGGAGAAATAAGGAGTAGAAATAGATTAGCTTTCCTGTTTTCAAAAGAATAAAGTGTTGTAAGAGAGTTTTCCAATCCAAGTGCACTCTAAGGAAGAAAAAATGTTAGATCAGTAGGATTGGGTAGGTAGAAAGCTTGTTGATGAAAGATCCATTGTTTTCCATGGCTGTTAGCATTTCCAGAGCAAAATAAGATCATTCAATCAAAGAAAGGTAGCCCAATGGATGAGGCACTAATCAACCTCCCAGAGAATGCAAGTATGAAGTTCTTGATGCATTCAAGAAGGCACCATCCCCAAGTGAAGCCACTGTTAGCCACCTATAAATTTTTTATACCAAAAGGTGGCTAAATCATTTTTTGGAGCCTTCAAGGAACAAATTTTATTGCAAAAAAGTGTTGGATCTTGAAGACTCTTGAAGGCCTCATGCCTCTGTCCAAATCTTCACTACTGTTCCCTTTTTATATTCAGAATTTCTGTTGTTTCCATAAGTGAAAATACTGCTGCAAAATCATCATTTTTTCCCCTTCCTCCACTCAAAAATAACCTTCATTTTTCTCCCCTTTTTCTCCATAAAACTAATCTATTTTCATGATTCCTCTTCTTCCATTCATGAAAATCGTTTTTACAAGGTTAAGAACTCACTTCTTAACCTTGCCGAAACCCTCAAATTACTTTGAAAACCATTGAAAATCTATAAAAAACTGAATTTTGTATTACAGACTTAAGCCCCCTTGGGCTAAGTCCTAAACCACTTCCCTTCCATATGCCCGCACCCTGGAACCAGGTGCTAGGCCCCCAAAGTGCTTAAATCGCATCGCAAAAATCCAATGGGTTGTTTGAAAAGCCTGTGCCCGAGGCTCCAATCGCAATTGGCCCCTTTGTTATATAACGCCCCAGTCTTATGGCTTTCCATATAACCCACAGCCCCGCAGACGGGCGCCTAACCCTATTATATATATGTCTGCCCAAAGTTTAAAACCTTCGGTTATATGAATTTTTGTTTTTTATTATAGTATTAACTTTTCCGCCAGTGAAAAATTTCAGTCGCTCCGCACCGTTGATCGGACGGCGCACAACCTATTAACCTAGTGGTCCCCGCCATCCACTCACCATTGCAAAAAACCGCGTGGTATCCATCACACCGCTTTTGAGATCGGGGCGGTATTTTTCATTTCACAGTGATTCCATACACCGCTTGACGCGTGGCCTGGGCATTGTTCATAAAACTGCCGTCCATCGCGCGTTAAATATCGGACGTGGACCCGACGCGATATTGACATCCACCATCCGATCTGAGGTCGCCCATCGAACGGTGATCGCTTACCAAAGAAGCCTGGCAGTTAACCAGGCTACGACGCGGTTCGTAAATCATCTCCGCCGTCAATTTGATCGGCAGATCGACGGCCCACAATTCATTGCTATGATTCATCGCCCAGTCAGCATTTTCCGCTTTGAATTTCCGCATCCGCTCCCAACCGTCAATCTCTGCGCGATCGACGACTCAGATTCAAATTCCTTTTTCACTCTCCTCCGACTTCTTCTGATCAATCTTGACTATTGGATGATGCCATCCAATGACCACGCTTCCTTCCCACATCATCTGCAGCAGTTAAACCCACAACGCAGGATTTCTTAATAAGTTTTTTATTTTGTAGGTGTTTAAAGGTTTATCCGTTATATTGAAAGAAAGGCCGAAGGCCAGGAATGACGATTCCTATGCTTTCGGTTCATAAAATGAAAACCGTTCGTAGGGTTCAAGATCCACGTTTCGTCAATACTTCATGGGCATTGATTCCATAAGAGCTCTACGCGACTTGCACATCAACAAGACACTATTTCAAATCACAATTAAAGAGTATCAGTGTCGAAAGATAGAATGCGGCAGAACAGAGCATTGAAGACAGATTTGCAGGGATCATGGCTAAGATTGATTATCAAAAGCCTAATCCCCCAAATTAAAACACAATTAAAGGAAAATCATAAGTGTTTTATCAGACATAAAGGCCTCCACCGCCACATCTGAGGCAAATTGATTCCTCTCAGCTACCACAGTGCCACCTACAGCTACAAGCATTCAAACAGAGGCCGAAGTTATTGAGCAACATCAGATATTTGCCTCAACGTAGCCAGAGAGTTACTTCTGTAAGGAACTTAATGCAAAAAATATCTGCAGAGTTACTCCAACATGACACAGAGCCTCAAAAATCAACAAAAGCTCCCACCAAGCTTAGTCTTAAAGTGTAAAACAATTAATATAGACAGAACATCTGTAAACTTCTCCATCGAGCCCCTCAAAGGCCGAGAAGCCATTAAGTCTGTATTAATTGTCCTTAGAGATATTTTATTAGATCTCACCTCCTCATTCTTCTATAAATAATTCTGTAGAAGATGAGAAATTGTTGGTTTTTGGTTGATCACAAGTTGTAATATTGAAACTCTTTGAAATAATACATAGTCTGTTGAAGTTGAAGAAAAAATTGAAGTCTTGGAAGCCATGATGATGTTGTTGCATACTTGTTCCTGAGAAGGCTCTATCATTGGATCCATGAGCTTGGCTATTGGTGAAGTATTCTGAACTGTTTAATTTTTTCTCCTGTTTTCATTTTGTTCCATAATTTCTTACTACATTAGGTTGAAATTTTTAGGCTAAGAAATGACTCCTGGAAGCACCTTAGACCTGTTCATCCTTCACTGTTTCATGTTTTCTTCTACTGAGGTATATAGAGTATTAAATCTCTCTCTTTAGTCCTCATGATTGTTTATTTCCTTAATAGTTCCAACAGTTGGTTTCAACATGATTTATAGTTCTCCCTGCTTGTCTGCTGCCACTTAAAAACTGTTATTGAAGTCTCCCTTTGAATTATTTTTGTTTACAGTAAGTCAAGGAGGTCTGTTCTGATCTTTCCCTTTGTCCTCGCTTAAACAATTGTCTTAAAGGTCTTTTATAGTTGTGATCATAGATGTGTTAGGTGTTCCCTCTTCTATGACTGCAATTATCAGTGAATCTTTTATGTTTTCTAAGTCATTTGAAATAAAATATTTGAGGAAATAGGGTGTTCCCCAAATCATAGATTTCATTTTAAAAGTTGTTTTGAAATCATTATTTTCTTAAAGCTGTGATTTGTAGAATTCATGGTTAGCCCTGTCTACCAAATAGCTCTTTATTGTTCAAGTTGTGCTTTCAAATTCCCTTTGTTTGAGAATTAAACTTCTCTTTCCAAATCATTGATGTCCATCTCATTCCAAAACCAAAGGATCCTGTGGCCAAGTTAGATTTTCCCTCTGATATCCCATATCCATTGATGAGTATGTTATGACCTCTTCTTGACTCCATTTCCCAATGAACTAGATGTTTCTCCATTCTATGTATCTTTCCTAGACCTTTCATGTTACTGTGTATCAATGCAACCAAACAAACAAACAAACACACACTTAAATAACCAATCCCAAAACCAATATCAATATACAAAGATCTATGTAAACATTTGAGAGATCCCTCTCTGAGAACAGGAGGACTAGATCCTGGAACTCTAAAGATTGGTTCTGATGTTGCCTTGTCTTTTGATTTGCAAAACTATCAAAACACGGGACACCAACAACTTCAAAGACATATTATTCTTTGCCTTTATAGAGAGATCCCTCTTTGGATCCAGGAGGGCTAGATCCTGAGATCCCAAAGTGGTTTGATGTTTTCTTGTCATTTGGTATTGCAAGATCTGCCAAATCATAGGAACCACAACACCAAGTACAATCGTACTCCCATATGCAAACTTGCAGAATGCCATTTTAAGAGAAATTTCTATAGCTATAGACCCATTATTAGAAAATAGTACATGAGTAGGCCAACCCTTGCCTACACCTTGAAGTAGTAATTATGAAAAAAATACAACCCTTCACATATTTCTCACTGTAAACCTTGTGAACAAAAAATATTTTTTTTTTAGAGAGTCCATTGCGTCCTCCCACTGATGAGGGGGAAAATCATTGAGAATTTTAGTCACATTGCTGGCTCCAAAAATCTTGTGAACATTGACAAATTTTTGAGGTTCTTCCAGAGGAAAATATGGCGCAAACACACAGTCTGAAGTACACTTTCTTCTTAGGAATTTACAAGCAGCGCAGGGTGAATTCGACGAAGTGAAAGCCATTTATTTTCTTAATATACAGATTGTTGTGGATTTGTACAGTCCACGGCCTGGAATGAAAAGCAGTTTTCCTTCTTTTTTTTTAAAATTCCAAACGAGTTGAATAGTTGCAAGCTCGAAAATTGTACGGGTAAAGACTCAATATTTCGATTGCTGAAAATTTTTCAGCCGGACGAAATATTTTCTTGCTTGATTGCATCAAACGATGGGCATTTATGACTCGTTAGAGTATCAACCCTAGCGGTGATCTGGTCTGAATTCTTGAGTCAAAATTGGTCGGAACCCTAACTTGTGCATAAATAAGAATTATGTGAACAGTTAACCCTAAGGAAAATATTAAATTTTCGTACAACAAGTTTAAAAACTGGGGCTCGACAGGTGTTGAAGTGTTCAAGTTTCATGACAGGTGGTCTAGGGATGGAATTTTCCTAATGTTTATTTTCATGTGATATACTCATGGTTCCATAGTTAATAGCATGGTCCCTTTGGGAGGGGAATTCACTCGTATGAGATTGATATTGATTTCTCTGCCCATTTGGGAGAATAAATTCAACAATTGAGACGACAAAACCCCTCGAACCATCTCTCCTCGAAGTCTATGTCAGCGAACAATCATGTCAAATGCAGTAATCGAAGTGTCATCTTTCAAATTTGTTTCTCTATCAAGTAGGGGCTAATTTTTTTTATTTTTTTATTCCCATAGTTAAATTTTTATTATATATATATATATATTATTTCAAAAGAAATTAAAAAGGAAGTCTAAATAATTTTCAACATTTTTTATTTTTTATTTTTTAATTTGTTTTATTAAAAAAATGAAATTAGAAAATTTGAAATTAAAACTAAAATTTTAGAAATCTAAAAAAAAAAAATTATTCCTAAAAACGTTAGAGGCATCCTATTTTCTAATCCTCGCGATCACACGAAGCGGGGAGGAGAGCATACTTATTCTAAAGACAATGATTTATTCGTTATCCTACCTATTCTACGTAATTAAAAAATAAAAATTAGTTACGTATAGTCAAATAACCAATGTAACCATCCACGCAACAATATTATTAATATGTTCATTATGAATTTTGTGAATGAAAAATAAAAATATGAAGAAGTGAATAAATATAACTGTTGTAATTGGAAACTACCTAAATAAAAATAAAAAGGTGGATCTAATCGAGTGTCTACTTGGAACCATTTTTCGATAAAGCTTTCATAGGCACAATTTCTCTCACTCAGGTCATGCCACCACTCCTCGTTGTCCTCCTCAATCTCCCGCTTTTCTAATTTTTTTTCATTAAATTTACATGATTTTTCATATGTGGATTCATTGTCTTTTGGAGGATTAGTTAAGCTTTCCGCAGCTGTCAAGATCTTCTTTTCATAGGAAGAGGAGATCCCAACTTCTGATAGGATCTAAGTGAGTTTTTCCAAACTTATACTCATTGTTAAATCATTTAAAAAAAAATAACAATCACTCTTCACAGTTGCAGAAATAAAATGCTCTTGCACACATATCAAACTTGCATAAATTAAACACGCTTGCAGAAATTGAAATTCACACTTACATGAAAATTAACCTATACCTAAATGCATCATGCTTCCCCAGCAACGATGCCAAAATGTTGGGTGAAACTATTGTTGTCAAATAATTTCCCTAACATAAATTATCAATCCGAGGGTTTCATAGCCTTACGAAGCACATGCAATGGAAATGCAAGACTGAAGTTAAACTAGCCTATTCTAATGCTTTCATCTCTTATTCAAGATGCAGTAAATGATGAATGACGATCCTAACTTAGGAGAACCTAGTCGTCCTTCCCCAGATTACTGTCCTTAAGAAAATACACTAAAGAGTAGCATTTTGTGATGTGTAAAAAGCGAGAGAAGAGGCTCCTAACTTAGGAGAACCTGATCGTCCTTCCTCAACAATTCTACTCCAACAACATTACCACCACATCATATCAAAAAATGGAAATGTGCAATCGTATAAGATAAAAACAACATGTGAATAATAACCCTGTGTCAACATATATTAATGATGAAGAAAAAAAATGAAAGATTACAAAACCAAAACTTTATTCTAGACTCTAATTATCCTTATCAATTTTCCTCTATTTCTATTTATTTCTTTCTTCCCATTTCCTACATTACATTTCATCCATTCCCTACATATCAAAATCAAGAGAGAGCACTCTCTTTTATACATGAGTGCTTTCAAAACAAGATAAGCAACTCATAATTACAAATCCACTTTTCTCTCAACTAATATCCCTATAATTACAAGATATGATCCCTTCAAATCCTCACTCATCTCTCACAAATCTTGGATGAGATATGTTATCCAAATCTCCATGATCTTCTCCTTGGAATATCCATGATCTTCTGCTTTAAATCTCCATGATATTCTCCTTGGAATAAGCTTGAACAATTATCCTTTGAATTCTTGAAATGCGGAGAAAATATTTGAGAAGCTTTTTGAATAATCCTTCAAAATAATTCTACACATTACAAAGCTCATCCACATTTGAGATATTAGTGAAATATGTCAATTTTCCAAAAATTAATTATACATTCTCTTATAATATTTAAAATTAATAAATTGGAAAATAGTGAGGTGAACCCATGGAAATGGTATGATGAATGGTTAAATGAGTTGAGGGAATGTGAGGAATGGCGAGGATAAACATGATGAAAATGCGACAATTACGAGGCCCAAAAAAAATCTGCCTCTGTCATCTTTTTATTTCCCTTATTTACCTACTTTTCCAATGAAGAAGGCAGGTTCCCTTCCATAATATGTGGAGAAAACACCTACCTATGCCCTCTCTGATATGTTCTAGCCAATGTGCCCATTTCAACCCTTTTAGGCTTGCTGACCATAACTCTGCTAGGTGACCCAATATGACTCTAAAATGGTGATGATGGTGATGAAATGGGTCTATTAGGATGAGCTAATGAAGAAGTAGGTGTTATGGGCTGAGATGGAGGAATAGATGTAGTAGGATGAGATGGGGGAGGCACATATTCAACATGTTGAGCTTGTGGAGCAATGAAGATGTCATTAGAAAAGAAAATGTCCCATGACATATTCAACTAATTAAGATGATGGAGGACAATGATCTTGATGAGAGAGTGGTGAGAGAGGTTGTTCATATGCTGTAATTATCTCTCTTCTGTACAATGTATGCCATTTTTTCAATGCTCCTGAAAGAAAACATGGAATATTGATCATCTTGACCCTTGTGAAGTGCATGAGCAATCTAATATGGTAGATATAAATTCTGGATAACCTTCCTTCACAAGAGAAGTACTTCATGATGATTTTCATCATGGAGGCATACCTATCAAGGAGGTGATTGAAAGGAAAAAGTTTTTTTACTTCATTTCTGTACCTTGGCTTGATGTATGGCTCATAATAGTGGTCATCCAATTATTTGGACTTGAACCATTTCTCACCTACATTTGGAATTCCAATGGCAGTTGCACTGATGGCTGATGACATGGTGAAAGTCACACCAGAAAGGGTCACTTGATTATCCTGGAGATTTGATATGAAAAGTCTGCTCAAAACAGGGTGGTGTTGGAATCTTTGTATCTTTTCACAAAAGTCAAATCATATGACATGTTTGAAACAAGTGATAGTCATGGGATATGCCATTAGTTCTCTAGTGTTGGTGGGCTCAAGTCTAATGATCCTTCCTCCCTTGTGTGTCCTTCTTTCTTCCCTCTCTTCTTCCTCCATGTAGTTTTTTTTTTCCTCCTCCATGGTATTTTGGTTTAGAAACCCTAGGGATGAGGAAATGGGAGTGGGGGATAGGTTTAGGGAGTGGGGAATGGGGTAGGAAAAATTAGGAAGATAGGGGAAGGGGTTAGTAAACTTATGGAGTTGGTGGGGGGTTAAAATGTTTAGGGATTTGGGAATGGTAATTTTATTATAGGTTTGATGGTAATGGGTGCCTAGGAAATAGATATGCCTAGGACTTAGGTTTTAGGGAAAAATGGATTTAGGGACAGGGATATAGTAATGTAAGGGTAGGTATGGGTTTGACAGTGATGTGAGAAGGAAATGTGGGGTCATAGGGAGCCAAATTGGGGATGAGGGAATGAAATTAGGTTTTTCAACTAGACAAAATCAAAATTTAGAAAGAAAACTCAAACACCATGAAAATGATCTTGAAAAAGGAGACATTTATGTCTTAATTACTTGTTAAGAGGTGGTAAGAACATTTTTTGGAGGTTAGAAGTAGTTTGGATGAGTTTTGGAGCTTGCTAAGAAAAAAGGAGAAATGTGAAATGCCTTTGGGAGATGCGCAGTGCCCTCTCTACCAAATGTGCAACACACTTAGCAGATGCACAATGCTAGTTACAGAAGCGCAATGCCTCTTGTCCAGAAGCGCAATGCCACCAAAAAAATTATTTTTTTTGCCCTCCAAACTGAAAATTCGAGCTGTGGAAGTGGTAGCTTGATGTTGTGAGAAACAAATGAGAGTGAATTTGAGGTTTTGATGAGCTTTATACTTAGTGGATTTGATGTTTTAGGCCTTGGGACCCACCCCTTTCACTATGACTTCATTCTTTGAAAATTGATCATTTGATTGGATTTGATACACTTCAAATTTTAAAATTTTGATGCTTTGGCATATGGATGCTTTGAGTTGGTAGCTTGGGAGCCATGAACTTATTACAAATTGAGTGACATAAAATTACATAATAAAAAATAAAAATTACATCTTGAAATAAAAATTACTTCTTACAAATCATCTTTACATGGTAAAGAGAAGTTTATTTTATTACTCTCTTACTTGCTGGTATTTTTCAATTGAAATGGTGTGTTATTGGACCTTGAAAAACCCTAGGACTTAATGGGAACCTTGACTGACTCGAATTCATGATGACATGAATGAATAGGTGATGTAATCTCATGAAATAATGGACCCTCAGTAAGTGACAAAGTGAGCTAGCAAGTGATGAAGTGAAATTTTTGAAAAGAGTGAACTCTGATGAAAATATGCACCAAGTGACCAAATTTTTGCATGACCTAGTGGAATGATAAAAAAATTTTGAGTGGGATCCCTGAAATGACATGAAAGAGTTAATTTTGATCACTGGTGGAAGGATTCAAATACTGAAACTAACAATGGGCATGCAACATATGTATATGAGTCGTCACCCAGTATTGCCCCATCATATCATGAGGATCAGGGTGATGATCCTACTGGTGATGAGGGTGGTGATCCTATATATACACAGTCTTCACCCAGACTTATTACGACCCCATTGGATCATGATAAGTTGGGTGTTGATGATATTTCTAGTAGTACTCCAACTCCTCCACCTCATAGTTCAATTTTTGAGGTAGTTGACCATCCATCGTCTTCTCCTATAAACCAGACTACCCCTACTAATGTTGTATCGTCTTCTGCTATAGACCATGCTGCCACTACTAAAATTGTATCAAATATTTCACTTGATTCAATTATTTTATATATATATATATATTACATTTTTTTGTTCATGTTGATGTACTTAATTTATATGTTGGTGTTGATGTGTATATTATTAGGTCATGTTAGATATGTTCATTTAATGTGCTTGCAGATAGAAGTGTATCTGATAGCAGTTATTTGAAATGAGATGTATATTTGAGGATGTGTGTGGTGATGATGTTAGATTACAATGCTTGTGTTTTGTGAGATGTGATCACAATGATGATGTCATGTTATATTATTAGATTTGTGTGCTATATAATGAAATTTATATGTGCTAGAGGTGTATATAATTAGATGATGTTAGCGATTCTAAATGTGTATTTTATATGATGTTTATGTTTGTTAGATGGTTATCATCATAATGTTTATTTTTATGAAATGATATTTATTATAGATTATGTATTGGTGAACTTATACCAAAATTTTGTATATGAAATTACATACAAAATGACTTAAATTAAAAAAAATGCAAAGATATTTTTATAAATTACAAAGTTTAATATGGTTGAAACTGTCATTGTAAAATTATCGTAATTATTTCTATATTGCTTAGATAGTTCATACATATTCATTCTAACATAATTAGTAAAATATTTCAATACTCACAAGGAGAAAATAATTAAAGGTAAAATAATTTAGTTAGTTCTTAATAAGATGAAAATGTGTAGTCTTTCAATTTAATATAAAATAGTAATAATAATAAATTATTCAAAAATACAATTTAAACAATGAAAAATTACACATGATATATATATATAGAGATATAAAACCACTATGGATCCATATTAATCACATATTTTTGAAGCACTAAAAGAGATTAAATAGGTTAATATGTACATATGTTTTCAAGTGTTGCATTCTAAAAAGAGATTTTCATATAATGAGATTTGATCCCTCTCAACTCCTCGTAGATCCATTGTTAAATTAAAAAAACTTCAGTCGTCATTTTTTATAACTAAATTAGATTTAAAATTCTATTTTATTAAAATTTAATTTATCACTAAAATTATGAGAGTTTCAAGCAACTTAAATACTATATTTATAGCAATTCTTACTAGTTTAAATTATAAATTTCTCTCTAAATAGGAGGAAGAAATGTAAAATAAGGCTTGTGAAGTTACTTGTAGATGGGGTTTTTCTGTATTGGAAGTTCTCCCTTAAAGAGGAAAGTGAATTTTTTTCTAGTAATAAAGACATAACATTTTGGTGCTAATTTGGTTTTTTATTTCCTATTATGGTTTAAATTTATCATTTTTTAATAATAAATAGCAATTGCACCACATGTTGCAAAGGAAATGTCGTAAGGCAGTAGCATAAGGAAATAGTATCATAGAAGAAAGAAGTAAATATTTTATGCAATTTTGCTTCTTTACTAGTGTTTGTCTAAGAAAAACTTTGAAATTTAAACTTTACATAAATGAGCTACAACAGTTAGGAAGGATGGTTGTTTGAGGAGTCCCATCAATATCTACCTTTTCTAAAGTATGTTCACCGATAATGCATGCTTCTTCAGAATGTCTCTAGTATGTACCTGGCAACTATAGAAACAAATATAGAGGTGTTTGATCTTGTGGTCCAAGGGCACATTACTGCCATGGTGCCACCAATAGGTAAATGGAAGGAAAATTGGAACTAAATCTTGAAAGGTCCGCATTGAAAGCATTAGAAACGTTATCGTTAGAATCCCAAGCCACACATTGAAAGCATCCTGTAATCATCAAAGTCTCCAACACAAAACCCTTGAGACAAAGATTTCAGTTTACAAAAACCTTATAAACAAAGTGTCATGTTAATATTAATGTTAAAAATAACATCGAAGTACATATATTTTCACAGTTCAACATAGTTCAAGTAGGATTTTTGGATTTAAACCGTGGCAAAGTTTATAAACATATTAGAGACATGGTAGTTGATGTGTAGTATGAGCCTCCAATCATATTGTTTTATGTTAAACAACTCTACGTAATAGTTATCCTATCCATAGTACTAATTACTTTGATGATAAGTGCACTCTATTAATGGCATAACATCGTATCACAATGACAGGTTGTAATTTAAGAAGCTTAAGTATGGTATATATTTCTAATATTTACAATAGTGGGTTAAGCATTTGCTGAGAATATTGTTTTTTGGATTTCGAAGTTTTAGTAATTGTTGACATTGGGTTGCATTTTGTGATATGGAAAATGTGCCAATTTAAGGAATCTTTAAAGGTCTCAAGATGTGAATTTGTTCGTGAGATGTGAATTTGTGCTTAGATTTACTTATAAAAACACTCAAGTTGTACTATTCACAATATATACTCTCTTATACTTTGAATATATGAAACCTCTTCTAAGAGAAGGGATGAATATTCTCTTCATGTAGCTTCATCTGATGCAATCCAAAATCGTTCAACAACAACAATGCTCTAGACAATTGTATGATGTGAAATGTGACATGCATTACTAAGGGGATAATTGAGAGGCTATATGATGTTGAGATATTGTTGCAATGAGACCCATTTCCCTTTAAAGTATGTTTTGCATTACATTATACATATGTTTGATATCTAGCCAAACCTTATTATATATTACTTGATAATCACTTGTACACTAATTCCTCTTGTACGCACTAAATTGCCCATCCATCTTTAGTGTGTTTTGAATAACTCAATTATCTTTTATTGACCATCTTATCTTTGGGTATATTAAGCACGGAGATAAAAAACAAATTGAAATGAAATGTCTTTATGCTTAAAAGATCCCAGATTTAATGCTTGATATTTTTTTCTTAGGCTAAGGATTTATTTTAACTTTTTTTATAATTTTATTTATAAGCATGGAAATTACACATAATATTTATATTATGGTGCCATATAACATATTTCACATATCACTTCAACATTAAGCATGGACATTACACAACTTCCTCATACTACCTAGCTATTCTTAGTGCAATAAAAGTTTATGTCTTTATATATATATTTAGTCTTGAATAGTTATTTCGCTACCAGAATGTATAATGTTTAGCATGAATCAAAATGTATATTGTTTAGCATGAACTTGAAAGGAAGAACTTTTTATTTGAAAATCTTCCTATCAAAAGAAAGTAAGAAATATCTAATTTCCTTGCGTTTTTTATATTCACCTAGAGGGGAATGAATGTCTTTTGCAATCAAAAGTCCCCTAAACCTCTCACATGTATTTTAACATAAAACAAAATTTAGGGTATGAGGAAAAAAAAAAAATTAGTTTATCCAAAAAAAATAGTTTTAACACAATGTATGCTTAAGAATTTTGAAAATATCGAAAAACTAAGTTATAATAAAATAATTAATGTCGTAAATTAACAATCTAAATTTAAGTAAAATATTTAATCTCAAATTTATATAGAGAATTGATTTAAACTATATGTGTGTGTGGGGGTGAATGATTCAATATCTTTTTTATTGTAAGTGGGGAAAAAAATTACATGTGTAAAATAAGTTTTACAACTCATAAAGTTTGTGATTTTCCAACTTAATGTTTTTATAAGAAACAATATTGACTATCCTCACTTTATATTAGCTACATTTTAGTGAAATTTAACAACTTCAAAACATATAAAATAAATAAATAAATTTTATGAAAAAACATATATTAAATAATTTATTGTGCCTCTCTACAACTTGGGGAAGATGTTGTCATATTGAGAGATTTGATTAGTCAAAACACTTATTTTTTTTTTCTAAGCTTGGTAGGACCTTTCATTTTTTTTTTACTCCATCTTCATCAACATGTCCAAATACATCATTCACATTGGTCAAAACACTTATTAGATCAGAAATTAAAATAAATTTATACTAATTTATAGGCCTTAAGTATCCACCATTAAATCAAATGTTAGAAGATTGAAATGTTTTAGGCCATTCATATACAACCTCCTTCATTTAAGATAACTATCTAACTAACTCTCTAAACTCTATGACTCTGTCTTACCAGCCTACACTCTCACAAGATGATATGAAGAAACTAAAAAAACAAGCATTCATCTCATCAGCGTTCGACTCTCAAATTAGATCTAGTGGCCCTCTCTCCCTCTTTGTGTTCTAAATTTTTTAACAAGTTAAGGTAGGTTTCCCACTGCGCAGCAGAAGGGTTTGACCCATATTTCTTCCTGCATAGACTCGAGAAACCACACAATGGCCTCTTGCTGGCAATTGTCAGCATGCCCCTCTAAATTTCTCCGGAACTATAGGTGAACCACGATGGTTTCTTCGGCATCACAGAGGTCATATATCCAACCCTATTTAATCTTGTACATCTCACGTATTGACCATTTTGTGCCCAATTTTTAGGAGCTTAATTGTTTTCTTAACCTAGGTTTCTACTACTAGTTGCGTTCTCTTTGTTTTGCTTACTTAATGTATAAAAATTCCTACGGTAACTTAAACCGTTTTTTTTCCTTTGTGTATTTGTCGAAGCAGCGTTACATTATCTCTTCATTGGCAAAGGAGGTCTGTCTGTTTGTCTGTCTTTTTTGTCGAAGCAGAGTTACATTATCCAAAGTCAGTCTTTCTCTCTCTCTCACAAACAAAGCTACTTTTGTTTCTCTAGCATTTTATTACTGATTTATTTTGGGCAGCCGGGCATAATATTTCAGGAACTGCATTTTCCAGGAGGCGACATCCTGATTCACTTCCGACCCGAGAAAATCTGGCTCTACCCCAGAGTTGTTAACTGAAGTTTGGCCATGATTAATTTCCAGTTTTTCTGATTTATTCCACTACAGGTTTGCACTTGTTTCTTAAGGATTTACTATGTAATTATTGCATTTTTCTACCCTTTGTTGTAGGAATATATTTGCGCCTGACATGGTTGGGGTTATGTTTCCATTAAACGGCCAACCCGTGTATCTTCTCTTGTCACTATGTCGTTTTCCCCAGATATGCTAAAAATGTTTAGGCTTTAAGAGATAGCGCGAGGATTGCAGTGCGAAGAGGAGGATCTTCGGATAGAAACAATGAGAGATTTGTAGAAGGTTTGAAGGAGAAATGCACCAGTAAATGACTCGAAGTAGTGAACCTGCATCTCTCAAGAAATGCTATCATAACTGGATAATTCTAAGTGAAACATCGTGACTCTCAGTCTATGCTTTGTAAATCCATGTTGTGTGGTATTTTATTGCCGTGATTAACGCTGCACATTCTTGTCGGTCACTACCATGATGCTTATGTTTTATGATTTATTTAAATTGAAAGCTATTTGATCTTGTTTTTATATTTAAAATACGCGTTTTTTTTGGGTTATGAAATGAATTTAAATCCAGACTCTTCTACATGTGATTTTACTATTTTCATTAACTTGAGGATTTCCCATTTAGAAGTAGCTTCCATTTTCAATTCATGTTTATAAGGTTGAATTTAATATCATTGGGAGCTCAATTCTATTCAAATTATAGATATGAAAATATTTTAAAATATTTATGGTGAAAATATATATATATTTTTAAATATTATATGTTAAGTTTATATTGAGTATGAAAACAAATTCCAACGGTTTCATACTCTTATCAACAATAAATTAAGTAAATAACATGACAATGCGATAGTTTATAATGTTTTTAAATAAAATTAGTTATATATATAGAGTTAATATTGATTTAATGCAAGAATTTGGAGGAGTTTTCTACTTTCGAATAGTAGAAATATTTCTTTTTTATGATTTAATTCAAATATACTTAACGCAGAAACTGGAAGGAGTTTTCTAAATTCAAAGTTCAATCTAAAAAATCTGAACTTAAAGTTTATACTAAAGGCAAAAAAGGTATTTACTAAAGTTCTGATATCTATTGTACTAGAACTTCAGTGTTAGAACTCAGTTTTTGAAATAATTAATAATGAATTCTTTTTCTTTTTTTTATAAAAGACAATGTAAATCTACTATGATATAAATAAATTATTCAATAACATTAAACAATCTTTAAAATGGTGAATTTATTAACATTCTTAATTGTATATATATGTTATTTAGGTATGAAAATCACGAATTTATATAGGATATTTTATTTATTTATTTATTAAAGTGAAATAAGATAAATAATTAATTATGATTAATGATCTCAAAATAACATAAATAATTATGATTATGAATTTTTTGTAAGTACCATAATTAAATATATATTATTTATTTTTAATATTGAATAAACATAATCAATTTAACATATGAAATATTTAGTCATAATTAAATATAATTATAATGAAAGATGATATAAAAAATGAATGTAATCTTTATATATTAAATGGTATCGTAATCGTCATCTATTTTAGCTTTTATTCAAGTACGTACATAATCTTCTCGTTAATTGCATTTAAATAAACAATATGGATTCGTGTTAAGCATTTAATAAAACCTTTGTTATTTCTCATAAAATGATGCCAACTTTCTCAGAATCTCCCAAACCATGAATGGGGGATTGGTGAGTTTCCACTATTTTTCTTTGATTAGGTGCATGGTGATGCTACCAAAATGAATTGATACATGCATCTATTTATAGATAGAGAATAGGTCTCCCCCTGAACTAGAATTCACACTCTTGACTTTCCTTTGAATTAATCACAATTTATTTTTCCCAAGATGGGTGGCGCAATCTCTCTCACCAAAATTTCGTAGTTCTTGTCACCTCCTCTAATAATATTTCCATGTAGAGAATTGCCAAAAAAAAGACATGTTCGCGAGTTCCACTTGTAGGTCTTGTATTCTACAGTATCACTAGATGGATTTCTTACAGTCTGCTAAAAATAATATTCCCTGATTATCAATTATTTTTTATTTTTAGAAATTTCACTTCATTATTTTCGATTTAAACCTATTCATTTTCTCTCATTTTACCTTCTCTAACACTCTCATGCTCTGAGAACCCGTGTTTGAACCTCAATTCCCTCATTTGGCCTTGCCCCCTTCTTAAAACCTCTTTCCCTATGCAAAAAACTCCCATCTTCCCTCACAAAAATCCTTTCCCCTTCATTCATTCCACTCCATTCATTCAAAACAATGTAAAAACCCCATTTTCACATTATTTTGAAATAAATCTTATCTCGGGTCCCACTCTTTTATATAAACCTAGTTTGTTTTAATTAACCTAACCCCTTATATATCTAAACCCCTCACCTTTTAAACCTTACCCTCCATTTTCATATAACCTTGGCCCCCACCTTTATATTTAAGCACTTTCACTCTAAAATATACCCCGGGCCCCACATTCTAAAAAATTTGCACTAGCATTAAAACCCTTCGTCTCATTTGAAATCTCGACCCCACTTAACCCCGAGCCCCACACCATATTTTGGCCCGCCTTTTCACTTAAACCTGACCATCATCAAATCTCCGCCTCTTGATCCGACAACCATCGTGCCCTATCACAAACTCAAAATCTCTAGGTTTAAAACCTTTTAGGGCTTGCGAAATAGGCGGTTTTTGCACCCCTCCTTTCTGCTACGCGCCACTCTAGAGTTCTACTGCATCCCCGTGACATAAACAACCTAACCACTTATGCCCTGTGCGATAAACCTGAAAGCCACCCTCGTACCATAATACAAAACTGTTGACCCTTGTTTGAATATTTTGGAACTCTACGCCATTACGATAAGCCTCGAGCCACCATGTAACCCCTGCATCGTGTTTAAAAAACTGGGAAGGCCATGGCCAAATGCGGAAAATAAAGAATCTCCAATATCCGGACTCTGTCCACAGTTTTCCCTACCTCCAAATCATATCGTTTCCCTGCAAAGGCCCTGTGTTTTAAATTAACGATTTGCTTTGAATTTTGCAAGTAATATACGTGTCGAAAAATGCATAATTTGCATTTCTAATTCCAAAGATAATTAAAATAGGATTTCTAGGTGACTGTAGTATTCCTAAATTAGCACACAACTAGGCTCTTAGATGGAAGAATAAGAGGGTATGGAGACCCATAAATCTCCTTAGTAGGAATAAAAGACACTCGTGTGAATGGAGGTCATCTAAAAGCTGGATTGAAAACCCTTATGTGTGAAAGGGGCTGGAGCATGTTGAATAGGTCAACTTTGACCAAATCAAATAGCATTGTTATGGAGGAGTGGCATTAATGATGGGACAACACAGTTTTGGAGGGAGATTAAGTGCATGATGGTGGAAACCCTAATGAGTGGGACCTAAGTTAAGAAGGCTCACATTGTTTATAAGGAAGAGGATGGCAGCCATATGGGGGTTAGCTTATGATTATTATTTTGATATGTTTGTTTAGACTTTTGCTCTCTTTAGTTGTTTAGCTAAGATTGCTGGTTTTGTTTAGCACATGGTGTTCCTGGTCGGGAATCCCACCTCTTTCCTTGAGAGGCCTTTTGGGAGAGTATTGATCTATCATTTCCACATATCCAGCATTTTGGCCAAGCTTCATTCTTCAGTTACAGTGCAATTTCTATAGAATATTGTGTTGTATTGCAGGGTGTTGCAGTGGAGGGTTGATAAACCCACTTTCTGAGCTAGTTTTTCTTAGGAGGAAGGATTCCTTCTCTTGGGAGATCAACAAGGAGGGATTCTGAGCACATTTAAGATATTTGGCACCAGGCCAACCTATTCCCATCATTTACAGTGCAATTTTAGCTGGGAATTGCATTATTTTGGAGGGCAGCTTCAGGGGAGGATCTATTGGCTCTTTTAGAGTGTCTTCCTGTAGTTGAAGGGTTCAACCTTTCATTGGAGGAGACCTTTTAGGAGATCTACATCAAATCTATATTATTTCAGCCTTCTATTTCATGAGCTTCAGTTTGCAGTGACTCTTCATTCCTAGGGCTATAGACCACCATTTGTATTTGGGTGTATTTCCGGAAACCCTACTCGAGTTCTCTTGGAAAGGTGTCTAGGAGGCTAGATCTTCACTCCTAGCATTATTTGAGCTATATAACAACAGATGCTGGTGAGCTAGAAGGTATCTTGGGCAAGACCCAGGTTCAAGATAGAGGCCAACAAGGTTTCCATAGTAGTGTATCACAACACCGACATTTTCACTCTACTCCAAAGAGTAGAGAGTCTCACCCAAGGTGTGCCGCGACCTTAGTAAGATTAGGATCATATCAGGTATCGATCAAGCATAACTTATACAATAAAGTAGATAGAAAAGAGTGTTCCGAATAGGTGTAGATACTCTACAAAAGATAATACTCATGAATGTATTGAAGATGAAAAAACAAAATTTAAAATTACCAACACATTCAAATTAACCAGAAAAACATTACATAACTCAGGACATCAAACCCAAATCATCATATATTGCATTAACAAGAGGGGACAGATACGTTTCTCTTTAGAGTGATCCTGGCAGGACTGGCTACAATAGTATCACATAGAACATAATAGAATGAACAGAGAGAGAACAGAACGAACAGAGCAAACAAAGCTCTCCTACGGCTCTCTTCCTCCAATCCCTACTGTGCCAACCCCGGTCTATGCTAGCCAACTACCTATTTGTTCCTTTTCTAATGCGACTGTCAATTTTCCCTTCTTTTCTGCTTTGATGTCTGCTACATCTCCCTGATCACTGGGAGTTCCATTATTTGTTCTTGTCGCTCTCTTATGCCATATGTGCTTGTTTCCACAACAGCTGTGCCCCCTGCTCTTCATCTCTTCACAATCGTGGCAACTCTCTGTCTACCATAGTTGCGTTCTGCAACCTGTTACCCGTGACTCAAAATTGTTTCATTTCAAAACAAGGGCCCCAACAAGCCCCGGGCACACGCGATTGACTCATCCCGAGTCAATCCTTTTCCCCTACCTCAGTCTCCATTGGTCCACTTGCCTCTGTGACTGGCCTTGCCTTATCTTTTCCCTCCCCTTGTCCAAACAAGGGCCCCAACTCGGGAACCTTTGCCAACGCTGATGTTTTGAGTTATGTTAAGTCGCCAATGGCCTGTTGCCATGCCTTCATGAGTAGGTTCGTCTCCGTGGTGAATGTTTCTGCTTCTTTTTCCCCTAAGATGGCCGAAAACTTACTAAATACGTCCTTAATCTTGATGTCAGCCTCAACGGCCATTTTCTGTATTGTTTGGGCCATGACCTTGAAGGGTTTCCTTAGTTCCCGGAGGGCCTGTTTAGTTGCTGCTGAATGTTCTTCAATTTGCTGTATCTTAGTCTCCAGCTCCTCTGCTTGGTTGTACAAGTGGTTAAGGCATCGGGGTCTATGGCCTCCTGAATTTCCTTTGATACCTGCTACAGCTGTGCCGAGATCAGCTATGACTTCATAGTCAACAAGGTTGAACACCTATGTAGATGTTTCAAAAGATCGTATACTTCCTTCACCGTGGTGCTCAGAGTTTCCAGCATCTCCTTCACTTGGTGATGTCCTTATGTGATTTTCTCTATGTAGATGATTGTGGGGTCCAATAGCGTTGGCCTGGTCGCAAATGCTGCTTTCAGGTCCTGATTTTCCTAACTGAGATTTGAACGATCTATCCTGACATGAGTGGATTGCTCGACCAACGTGCCCACTACTATGTCGACTGGTATTTGGTCATCGTTAGCTATTAATATTGGCCAAAGATCCCTAAAAACCTCTGTCACCTTTTCCAGTTGGTCCTATAAATTATATTTATCGATCTTCAACTAATCACGCTCTTCAGTAAGCGTAATGATCTGTATCTATTGCTACTCAAACTTTTGCTGGAGGTCGATGTGGAGACATTCGGCCTGTTGTGCTGCTCGCTGGATAAAATTGTATAACTATGTTGTTCCCCAGGTCTGCATGCTCTCAGCCCTGGAGGTATTTCTCTTCAGCTACTGGTGGCTTAGGTTCTTTGTTCTTTTTGGGGGGAACTATGGTGGTTGCCAGTGGTGAGCTAAACAAGTTGAGTAGTAAGGTTGTGACTACGGGGGCCATTATGGAAGAAGAGGCAGAATTGGAGGCCTGAAACTCTGCAAAAGTGGGAAACAACTGAGAATCACTAGTTAGAGTTTGCATTACCCAGTTAAAGCCTTGTACATTCATGTTCAGCTCCTCGATGATGGGTGTCAGCTGCATTCACGACGCTCCGACTAATTTTTCATCCGGCGTTTCCCCTGTCAGCATATTCGATGACATGCCATCAAATGAATAGTGATAGACCCCGATTCTGACCTCCATTCCTTCCCCTGTCCAGGAACATACTTCAGTGTGGAAAGATTTCTCATCAATTTGAAACTTCAACGGTTTCATTTTGAAGGTCATTTTTGGCACACATGTCGGCCTGATGTAGGTCTGCCTATGGCTGACTCCAGACCATATCTGCGCAGAGTAATTATCCAGCAAAATATTTGGAAATCTTTGTTGTGTCGCCACTACATCAACCATCTGGCTGTACCAGAACTTGAATGCCTCTTTGTTCACCTCTTTGGTGCTGGCGTCCCCTGACGCCTTCCAGGGTGTGAATTTCATTACCAACGACTGACCTATTGTGAGTTCCACAGGCTGTCTGATTCTTGGGAAATTCCATTTCCACATCGCAAATGCCATGATAAGGTAACCATAGATGAACCCAGTGGCTCTCTTTTAGTTATCCTCGCAAGCTTCAAATAGCTCATTCAACAGAAATGAGAACCAATTTAATTGTGTCCCCTAGATACAGTGCTCTGCAACTGAAATGGTATCAAGTGTACACTCACCCTTTGTATAATTCCTCATGGTTTTAGTCGCAATCAGATAACAGGAGAATTTGACTGTTGGCTTGTTTATAAGGTCGATCTTTGCCCCTTTTCCTCCTCTCTTTGTGTCATATTTCTTGTAGTAAATTCCATCTCCTGCCTTCTTTGCCCTCTTTGAGACATTTTGGAACGTTGTGGCGACGTCTCTACCTTCTTGTGATAGCCCTGTAAACCTGTGAATATTTTCTGCATGGATTGGTATTTATTTTCCTAGCCACAGTGACCCTTTTTGGATCATGCTCAACAGGAATTTAGTACACTACATCGCAGCCCCTGTGGTTCCAAACACTGGAAGATTTCTGAGGTTCAGTATGGTTGTGTTGTGGCCAGAAACAACCCCCCTTTTTATTTAGTATTAGTGGTAATACTAAATAAGTGGGGACCCTTAGTAAAAAAAAATCCAAAAAATCAATTAGTGCTTGTTTTCCTTTTTTCAATAAAACTTACTATCACAAACTTAGGAGAAAATTCCTTGAAAAATCTAAAAAACTTAAGTTTTATGATAGCTTAGAATAAAATCATTCTTTGAGGAATATCGCATCGCAAAAAGGTAATGAACGCCTCTTTATAAACGAAATTCTAAAAATTATGATATGAAACTGCGGAACTAAAAGAACATTCATCGCATCGCATACTTCCAATGTCATATGTTATGCTAAAAAACATAAAATCACCGATATGCGATGGCGCATATCGCAAATCGCATGTCGCAGAAAATATGTTAACGAATGTTTGTCATATGTTATGTCTTGCGATCTTGCGATATTGTGATATAGTGATTTTGTGATGTTACGATAGTGAGCTATTGCGATATTGCAATTCTATGAGATTGCGATTTGCGATATTGCAATTTTGTGATATTGCGAAGAAAATCACAGATCGCCTTATCGCAGATCTTTAAAGGCTCATTACACGAAGAATTATTTTCATAAATCGAGACCCCGTTATGCGCTTTAATGTTAAATTAATGAATTAGTTGTCATTCATTAATGAAAAATGGTTTCGTTCTGATCAAAGGGTTATTTCACGTAAGGTGGTATATTTTATACGTCTTCAGCATTTAAAACTTTCCCGTCACTTTATTCATATCATTATTCTCACTTAATTCGTAAACTGAAAGAGCGAAGAATAGAGAACTATACAAAGCAGTATTCAGAGTATTATGGGAAAGAAAGACAAAGCTCTAAGTTCTAAAGATAAAGAGATGACGTCCTTGTACACAGACACCGCCTGCAACAAAGACGTTGGTATTACTACTTGGGAGGGCATGTATAATCTACTTGGGAAAGAAAACCCCAGAGTAATGGAGGTTACGGCTACTGCGGGATCACATGGGTCTTCTGAAGCATCTCTTACAGAGCTAGCTTGTTCATTCTTGCACCGAATAGCAGCGGGACCTAGAATTCTTCCATACAAAGATATGGTTAAATGGGTGCTAGATAGTGCTGATATTACGAACAGACAGTTTACTACTTAGGGTCAAGAGCTCATTGGCTCATTCACTCCACAAGATTTGAAGCTTATGTATCATTTTTCGGAGCCACAGGCCACTTATAACAAACAGTTAATGGAGAAGTTTTCCAAAGAAAATGAAAACCTGGTAAAATGCACCAAGGACTGGTCCAAGAGAGATGAACCATTGAAGAAAGATAAACACGGTATGTATAGTACTGGTTCTCTCACTTCTCCGTATTGCTTTGCTGCTGCTATGCTCTGTCGGCTTTTTGGAAAGCTAGACATTAATAAGTTTTCACCTGAATGGCTTCCGTTATTGAATGTTGTTGTTAATACTACTATCGTGGATTGGGCTAAGATATTATCTGACAACTTAGCCACGGCTATTTTGAATTATCGGTCTAAACAGACTGTCTTTTAGAGAATTTATTCCCCTTTTTACTTATCTTCTTATGTAATGGATTCAATCTGTCATGTTTCTAAGTTTCCTTTAATGGGTTGGAAATGGAAAATCCAAGATCCCCTACCCATTCATGTTTATCACAGAGAATTGTGGGATTCAGAGTTCATTCCCTATTTTTACAATATTTTCCATGGCATCATGTTACCCCTGTACAAAATGTTGTATGATAAGGACGCTCCAAGATTTTCTCCTGAAGCAGAAGTAGATATTCTCCCTGTCGCAAGATGGTTTGGAGAAGAATTATTTACATATGTTAGGGTTTTTGTAAGTTTTGCTTCTCCTCATGTTTTACCTTTGTATGTTCCTGATAAACTCATGGCTCGAGAAATTGCTTATCAAACCTGCGGAGAAGGAGGTTTGACTAAAGATTTGAAGGATAAAAAGAAGGCCATCTGGCCACAATTTCTTGTGGCCTGTGGGGCCTTTTCATTATTTGCTACTGGTCATGCATTTAAAGAAGTAAAAAACATTACATGTTTACATTTGTTCAATTTTCCAAGAATATCGTTCGACCCCTACGATATTGTTAAAAATTTCACTACTGCAGTCAAGGTAAGAGTATTTTCTAAAGAAGATGATATTTTTGATGACATGTTCCAAGAAAGAGGCACACTTAAAGAGATTCTACATTCAGCCCGAATGCGATTCCCTCCAGAAGAATTCAAAGAGTTTAAGATGTACAAAGAAAGAAGGTTGACTACTATCCATTTGGATAAACTACGCTTGGAACCCGTAAGGGAACCAACTCCTAGTATCAGTCTCAGTGGAAGTTCAGGAACAGACAGGTCTAAGTCAAAGTCCGGAAGAGAAACCTCCAAACACTCTCAAAAGTCTGATAATGACCAGGATAAAAGTGAAGGGTCAGTAAGGGATACTGCCTAGTCAAAAGAACTCTCACAGCAACAAATTTCAATCTCTCCATAGTTAAATCTTCCCCCTCTCACTGTACAACAATCATCAGTCCGAACTGAATTAGATAAGGAATGGGAAAAATTCAATGATTTGATTAATATTGAAGGACAGAACACACATACTCCTGTGAGTAATGTACAGAAAACAAAAGGTATAGTCACAGGAATAACTAGCAATGTTGCAGAAACAGAACATATTCCCATTACCCCCTCTTCTAAGCTTATGCTCAAAATAGAGGAAATTTCTCCTCTTGATGTATTCTATAGTCCACAACACAAGGCAGTGGTAAGAAGACAAAGGAAGAAAAGGAAATTAGAAAATGTGCCCTCTCATGATGCAGAACACCTAGATGTTCTATGGCAAGATCCTACTACTGATCCAACTGAAAATCTCACTAAATTATCTCAGATCACAGGAGCTTATGCCTCTGCAGCCATTGACAAAGCTTCTGAGGTACGAAAATTATTGAATGAGAAAGAAGATCAGGTACAGGTCTTGCAACAACAACTGCAACAAGCCAATGCTAACAGTGAAGCTCAGAAACAACTTGAAAAATTACAGTTAGATTTTCAACAAATGTAGATTGAATATCAGAATAGCTTGGTTGAAAAAGAGAAACATCTACAGGATGTGCAAGAAATTCACAAAGATGATCCCAAGCTTACAGAATTTTTTACAGAGTCTATTTCCTTAAATAATCAACGACTGCAACAACAGGAAATATTATGCCAAAGAATATCACAATGGAACTCTTACTGTGAAGAAAGTGATAAAATCACAAATCATGTCATAGATTTACGACATGATTATGATTTAACTGATAAAAGAGTTACTGACTATCTGGCTTGGCAAGAAGCATAGGAGGGGAAAAAAGCAGGCGCACCTATAATCAATGAAAATCACAAAGAAATACTTTTTAATGAATGGGATGCACAAATCAAGAAAGCAGAGCAAGCGGCAGAAGAAGCAGCCACAGCAACCAGCAATATCATTGATTGTATAAATGAAAATTTACACAAGGAAAATCTGATCTCTGAAACTACTCCAGGGTACCTACCAAAAGCACAACAACTACATATAGACTAGAAATAGAAAGCCCAAGAAAAGGCAGAATTGATTAGAGGATTAACAAAGTTAAATTGGTATTCTTACTGGGCATGTCTGGTAAAACCACACAGCCAGTGTATGAGTCTCAAGTGTATCATCAATTTTGCCGAGAAGATGGCGCTAGCTCTTGCTGATTCCGTTTTCAGAGGACAGTTAAATTCTGAAGTCGGCCAGCCTATTCTTCTCAGATCAATGTTGAATGCTTGCAATTCCAAAGAACATATTCACAATTAGTTAGTTGTTAAGTTTTAATTTTAGATTTAGTATTAGTTTTTCTTTATTTTTTCCTAAAAAGAGGATGGTCATTTAAACCGTATCCTACATTTTTGTAATTAATTATTTTTGGGTTTAGTTAGTAGTATTTAAACCCTTCTCATGCATTTAGAGAAGGGTCCTGAAATTTGTCAAAAACTTGTCCTCAGAACATGCACTTTTGCACCCTCAGAAGAGGTTTTGATGAATGAATGGAACATGATTTATTGATATCTGTGTTTAATATCTGTCACCGATGTTGCACTTTTTTGCTCTTAGTGGATGTTGGATTAAGAAGAGATAAGTCATTATTGCTTGAAGCTCATGAGTAGAACTAGTTATAAATGGTACTTTTATCTCTTAACTATTTCTACTTCTATGTTAAAGTGATATTCATGTTCAGTTATTTATGTATCAATGCTTGAATGCCTGAGTTATCATTTGGCACTTTTGTACGGTGATAGCCATTTGTTTATGCTTAATATATGAGTAGCTTATTATGTGATATGTTTTTCACAACTATTTCGTCTAAATTTTTATACGAAGTAGTTTATCTTTATTGAATTCTTTTCTTATAACAGTTGAATGATATTTATTACCAATTGTTATTTGAAATCATTTTAGATCACATAAAGAAAAGATTACATCCCGCGTTTATTTTAGAATTAGATATTTCTGTTTAATTAGAATACAATTTGCATGTTATTAGATTAGAAATAGAATAAAAGCATTTCACTTAGGAAATTTTTAGAAAGTAAATATCAATTCTCAACACACACACACATATTGGGAAATTGGTCCCATTATCCCCAGTCAGACCCACTACACCAAACGGAAAAGGAGCTGCTAACCAAGGTCTGGACCGGGTGGGTATCCCCCTTATTGTAGACCCGATTTTTGGGGCTTCAACATATTTGGCGCTAGAAGGAGGGCCCCGAACTATGAATGGCACGTAAGTCAAAATCTAAATACCATTCTGAGAGTAAATCGCCCTCACCATCTCCATCGCACATATAATTTTTAAATCTAGAGCCAGAAGTTGAGAGAACAACAGCCACTGCCACAAACCTTGACTTGTCAGAAGAATCTACTATTGAACCTCTTGAAGTTGAATCTTTGATTCATAAACTTCAACGATTTTAAATATCACCTCAAAGATCTGATAAATCTCAAGGTAGTGTGACTTCGCAAGATAATCCTACTCATCCTCTTACCAGATTACAGAGCAAAAAGCTTGGCATTCAGCCAACTGAGTTACCTCTACCTTCAAGGAAGAGAGCAAGGAAATCACCTAAAGGGTCTGATAGTGAGACTCTTTCATCATCATCATCCATCTCAACCTCTTCACCGTGAAGTCAACCATCCACCCCTCCACCTCATACTATTGTCCGTCAGTCCACTGGAACTTCCACATCTCCTTCTCAAACATCTGTAATCATAATACCCTCATCTTCCTAACCACAAGGATCATATTTTTCACTTTCCTCTGTTAGTAGTTCAGCGATGGCCCAAATTCCATGGAATAACCCAGGGGCAGTCTTAATGCCTGCACCCTTGAGTCAATTACTAGCCCATCCTGAAAAATGGTTGCCTAAGTTTAATCTTGAAGCATGCATGCTAGCAGAAGAGCATATAAATAACTTTATGTTGTCCATAAATCTCAATGGAGTTATTAATGAAGATGTTGTTGTCCGACTTTTTCCCTATACTCTTCAAGGAGCAGCCGGATCATGGTATTTCTCATTACCATCTGGATCTATCACTAGTTGGGATATCTTCCAAGATCAATTTTTGACTAAGTTTGGTGATGACATGTCTACAGCGACACTAATCAATGAATTGTCTAATCTTAGAGCTGAGTCAAAAGAACCTATCAAGGATTTTAATTCACGTTTCAATAAAGTGTTAAATAAAATTCCTACTGCTTCCAAGCCTAACGAAGAAGTGCAAAGTGAATGGTACATTTCTTCTTTACCATCAAATATAGCAATCTTTGTTGATAGGGCTAACAAAAAAACTTTAGCAGACAATATGAAGGAAGAAATAGCAGTAGAGAAACGTATCATTGCTTTAGAAAAGAAAAATGTGATAGAAGAACGAAAATCCAAAAAGGTTACTTTTAAGTAAGACCCCAAGAAAAAACAATCGAAAGATCCATTTGATTTAGAAGGATTGCAGAAAGTTTTGAAAACCATGTCCAATGAAATGGTTGACATTAAGAAACAAGTGGCAGAAACATCTTCTAAAAAGTATTTCAAGCCTTTTATAAGAAACCCTTCAACTGATTCAAAGCCACCAAATGCTATTACTAATGCTAAATTAGAAGAAGAAGAAGAAGATGAGATTGCTACTGAAGAAACTACTGATGAAGAAGAAGTTTTAGAAGTACAAGGTATGTGGGATTTCATCCTCCTAGATGAGGAAGATTAAGAAGCATCCCCGGTTAGCACTCGAAGTAGAAATCAACTTGATCCTCCTCAACCTACTCCTAAGAAAAAGAGTGCAAGCTCAATGACTAAGGATAAAGTTGTAGCCAAGAAAACGACATCCAAAGCAATTCAAACTAGCCCAGTCCAAACAGATTCATCAACTCCATAAAAAATGTTGATTGTTTCGGATGAAATGGAGTATAATATCATAGAAGATATGAAGAAGACTAGGGCTAACATCACTTTTTATGAATTGAGCAAGTTAAAACATCAGCAAAAGGTACTTTTGAAAGAATTACATGCTGTACCAGAAAAACCTTTGCCCGATCCTGTAATCTCTCAAGCTTCCAACGAGATGGGAAGACCTCCAACTAATGTGATCAGTAAAGTTGATCTAGAAAATATTTCTTTAATTGGAGGAAGGTCGAGATCTCATACTCCTGCATTTCTTCTTACTTACAAAGTTTTCAATAAAAATTTGCATAATTGTTAAGTGGATTCTGGAGCTTCATCTAATATTCTACCAAAATCAATATGTGAAAAATTGAACATTCAACTGCAAAAATCTGCTGTACGCATAGTCCAGTTAGATCGATCGCAAGTTGAAGTGATTGGCGAATTAAATCAGGTTACCATAAGGCTGTCATCTAATCCAAAAGTATGTCAAGTTATCGATATTTTAGTTGTAGATATTCCAGAATTTTATGGCTTAATTCTTAGTAGAGATTGGTCAGAAAAACTTCATGGATACTTCGCAACTGATTGGTTGCACATGTGGCTTCCTTACAATGGTAAACCAAATCAAATAAAGGTCGAGCGTGAAAAACATCAGAAATACATAGTAATAGAACTGGAAGGAGAAAATGAACCAGTTGCATACAACAATAATATCATTGGAAAATATTCAGTTGATTCTTTCTTAGGAAATTTCAATGCTCATACTTCACCTTACTTAGAACATTATGTTTTATCTCAAATAGAAATTTTTTCTCAAACAGATAGTTCTAAATGCATTAATTTTGTAGATACGCCTGTAAATAAATCTTTATTTTGGAAGTTATTTTTTGATGGTTCTAAGTCTAATGAAGGAGCAGGAGCAGGATGCGTGTTGGTTAGTCTAGAGGGAAACAAAATTATGCTAACTTGCAGAATTGAGTTCGATTGCACCAATAATACCGCAGAATACGAGGCTTTAGTCCAAGGATTATACAAAGCAATCGGATTAGACATCAAATATCTACAAGTTTTCGGAGATTCTGAAATTGTAATCAAACAGGTACGCAATACTATACATTGTTTATTAGGTCATTTAAAGCATTATCAATCTTTAGTTTAAGATCTTACTGAACACTTTATAGCATTTAATATTTCATCAATTCCCAAAATCCAAAATGCTAGTGCAAGCCTCCTAGCTAACGTAGCCTCCAAGCTCATTCCTTCAGAAGAATTTAGCCCTGTTTGATTTTCAATCGAATTAATCTTTAGACCCTCGATTCTTGATAACATTACCAATTGGAGAATTTTCAAAGATGATCCTGATATTGTAAGCTTCCTCACATCTGAAGGATCTTACACCAATCAGATAATTGATGAGGACCAACATGATAAGCAATTGCAACAAGATAGCACTAATAATGCTATGTCAAAGTCAGTAGTCAAGTTAGAAGACCTTTATGATTTGAAAGATCGATTCAAAAGATCTACCAATTCAAAATTGCAAAGTTCAACTTTGAATTATGAATTATTAAATCTAGGAACTGATACCAAACCACAGAATATCAATCTAGGCCTCGGCCTAGCTCCTGAAGAAAAATTAGCATATGTTCGTCTTTTGAAACAATACAAAAGTGTCTTTGCTTGGAACTACGATGAACTCAAAACTTATGACACTTCTATCATCCAACATACTATCCCAATGATAAATGACGAAAAACCTGTCCAAAAAAAGCTGAGAAAGATCCATCCCAATCTAGAAAATCAGATCAAATATGAACTCAATAAGTTATTGAAATCCAAGATTATTTTTCTCGTTCGACATTGTAAATGGGTTTCCAATATGGTCCCTGTTAGAAAGAAGAATGGATACATTAGAATTTGCATTTACTTTTGAAATCTTAACAAAGCTTGCCAAAAAGATAATTTTCCTTTGCCTCCTATGGAGCAAATATTGCAAGCAGTTGCAGGATCAGAATTAATGTCTTTCTTAGATGGTTTCTCTGGTGACAACCAAGTGTTGGTCCATCCTGATGATCAATTGAAAACCACATTCAGAACCAAATGGGGCACTTATGCATATCAAAAGATGCCTTTTGGACTGATCAACGTTGGTGCCACGTTTCAGAGAGAAATGGACATCACTTTCAAGGGATTAGTTAACAAATAGGTGGTAATTTACTTGGATGATATAACTGTATATTCCAAGAAACGAAGAAATCATCCTAGAGATTTAAAATAGATCTTTCAACATTGTCAAAGGTATGGAATTTCACTTAACCAAAAAAAATCCTTTTTTGCATTAAGTGAAGGCAAACTTCTTGGATTCATAGTGTCAAAATCTGGAATTCATATTGATCCTGATAGAATCAAGGAGATTTCTGAAATACCCTTACCTGACAACAAGAAAGCCATGCAATCTTTCCTTGGACAGATTAATTTTGTAAAGAGATTTGTGCCAGATTTTTCAAGAATTGTATCTCCTTTACAAGCAATGATTAAAAATAATTCAAACTTCAAGTGGGGCCAAAACAAATATGAGGCATTCAATCTCATCAAACAAGCAATTGTAAATGCTCCATCTTTAGCAATTCCAAATTTTTCCGATCCTTTTATTTTGTATACATTTGCCTCTGATAAATCATATGCTGCAATACTCACTCAAGCAAATCAAGACAAGGCAGAAGCCCCAATTTCTTTTTTCAGTTCAAATTTACAAGGAGCTGAATTAAATTATTTAGATGTGGAGAAACAAGCTTATGCTGTTTTCAAAGCAATTAAATATTTGAGACTCTTTCTACTTAAAACCCATACAAAAATCATAGTACCATTTCCAGCGGTACGAAATCTCTTAGTACAGAAAGATGTGGGTGAGAAAAGAGCCAATTGGATTACTGTCTTACAAGAATATGATGTAGAAATCAAACTAGAAAGTATTGTAAGAGGTCAAGGCTTTTGCAAAATACTAGCTGGGGCATCACTTATTTCCGAGAAACCATATGCAGAGATACAAATGTATGAGGTAAGCCTAAACGATGTTGAATCATTATATGCTGAAATCATATTTTATCTAAAGAATGGATATGCTCCTCCAAATCTCGATTACACCAAGAAAAGAGCTCTAAGGTTGAAGGCAAAACAATCTCATCTTGTGAATGCTGTTCTTTTTAGAATGAATTATGATTTTGTTCTCCTTAGATGTCTTAAGAAATCTGAAGCAGAAAAAGTCTTGCAGGAACTTCACAATGGGCCAGCAGGTGGACATTATGCTGGAGATGCTACTGCACATAAAATCCTCCGTGTAGGCTATTACTAGCCCACATTATTCAAAGATTCACATAGCTACGTAAGGAAATGTCAAGTTTGTCAAACCACTACTGGAAGACAAAAGAAACCATCATTACTGTTACAACCAGTCAACATTGAGCATCCTTTTGATCAATGGGGATTGGACATAATAGGTGAGATCGTTCCTCACTCTTCTAAGCAACATAGGTATATCATTACAGCAACTAATTATTTTACTAAATGGGTAGAAGCAGTTCCTCTTAAGATTGCTAATGCCAAACATATCATCGAGTTCATAGATCAGTTCATAATCACCAGGTTTGGTTTACCTTCTGCTTTGATGTTTGATAATGCATTATATTTTTCTGGTAATGCTATGATTGAATTTGCATTCAAGAGAGGTTTTGAAATTAAATACTCTGCCAATTATTATCCACAGGGAAATGGTTTAGCTGAATCCACAAATAAAAACTTAATCAGAATCATTAAGCGAACCATTGATCAAAATCATAAAAATTGGCATAAGTCTTTAATATATTCTTTATGGGCAGATCGAATAACGTAGAAAGCCTCCATTGGCACTTCTCCCTTTAATTTGGTTTATGGGAAAGAAGTGGTTCTTCCAACTCATCTAGCAATTTCTTCTTTGGCCTTAGTTCAATATATTGATGAAGCACCAACTTCTTCCTTACAACTAAGACAACAAGAAATAATTAAGCTAGAAGAACAAAGAGAACAGGCCAAAATAACTCATGGTCATCACCAAGCATTAGTTAAAGCTTCTTTTGATTCAAACATGAGATCCAGAAAGGACTTTTAGGTCGGAGATCTAGTTTTAAAATGGGACAAAGCTCATGAGGAAAAAGGGAAACATACAAAATTTCAATGAATGTGTCTTGGTCCTTTCCAAATCGCAGAGATCATAGGTCCATCTACTTTTATGTTACAGGATTTAACAGGAAAAAATGAGTCTTTACTTGTTAATGGATAGATCCTCAAAAAAAAATTTCCATAGGAGATTATTCTTCTATTTTGTATATTAGTTTTTATTATTTTCCATAATAAAACTAGTTGTTAATGGTTACATTTGGAATTTACAAAAAGATACAAATTCTCTTTTAGATTTTGTTTTTTCACTTATATAAATAGAATTATTTTAGAAAATTGATCATTTTTATTTCAAGATCAGAGTTAAAAGCTTTAAATCTAGAAATGATACTAGTTTCAACTTTGAAAATTTTGATAAAAAGAAACTTTTAGTGAGAAATTGTTTCATATCAGTCTAATGAAAAGTATCAATAACAAAATGAATATTCTCTGTAGAAAATTCCTTTCCAAAAAAATCTATAATTGTCATCCAGAGCTATCTTAAGGAAACAATGACTTCCTCCCTACCTAGAAAATTACAGCGTTCAGGGAATAATCCAATGATACACTTTTAACTTAAAGAGTAAGACGTCTCATCACGAGCCGACTTATCATGATCATAGATATTATAGCTTGCTGACTATGCCAATACTGCATACCACAACAGGAAAATGACTCAAGATTGTTGCAATGAAAAGACAAGGGGTCTCATCACGAGCCAGCTTGTTCAGCAAAGTTATAAATCAAGTGAATGGCATTGTCATAAATTGGCGACCAAACCAAGACATTGTTCTTTAAGGATTAAAAAAAGAAATGAAATGCAATAAGTGTGAATATGGATTTCTCTTTGAAAATTGTATATTTCTCTAAATGGGACATAGGATCATTGTTGGGTAATAGGTAACCCTGTCGAGGCTATAAACGCCTGCTGGCAGCAGAGGCTCTAACTACAACAAATGAGCATATTTAAAACTGATTTACAGAGAAGCCTTTTGTTTTTATCTTTATAAACCAAGTAATGACTGATGTAGATACAAGGACTAGCTTGAGGAAGTAAATAATCAAAGTTGAATATAGAAGAAACGAAATATCATTGATAGATAAAAGCATAATGTACTTTGTCTTTTTAGTATAAAGTTTGATTTTCTGAAAAAATTTCTATTTTGAAAGTTTAGAAAATTCAAAAGAAAAACAGAGATAACTGGTTCTTCCGAGTGTATCACCAATTGTTGTGGCCAACAACAACCCCCCTTATTATTTAGTATTAGTGGTAATACTAAATAAGTGGGGACCCTTAGTAAAAACAAAATCCAAAAAATCAATTAGTGCTTGTTTTCCTTTTTTCAATAAAACTTACTATCACAAACTTAGGAGAAAATTCCTTGAAAAATCTAAAAAACTTAAGTTTTATGATAGATTAGAATAAAATCATTCTTTGAGGAATATCACATCGCAAAAAGGTAATGAACGCCTCTTTATAAACGGAATTCTAAAAATTATGATATGAAACTGCAGAACTAAAAGAAAATTCATCGCATCGCATACTTCCAATGTCATATGTTACGCTGAAAAACATAAAATCACCGATATGCAATGGCACATATCGCAAATCGCATGTTGCAGAAAATATGTTAACGATTTTTTGTCATATTTTATGTCTTGCGATCTTGCGATATTGCGATATAGCGATTTCACGATGTTACGATAGTGAGCTATTGCGATATTGCAATCCTACGAGATTGTGATCTGTGATATTGCGATTTTGCGATATTGCGAAGAAAATCACAGATCGCCTTATCGCAGATCTTTAAAGGCTCATTACATGAAGAAATATTTTCATAAATTGAGACCCCGTTATTCGTTTTAATGTTAAATTAATGAATTGGTTGTCATTCATTAATGAAAAATGGTTTTGTTTTGATCAAAGGGTTATTTCACGTAAGGTGGTATATTTTATACATCTTTAGCATTTAAAACTTTCCCATCACCTTTTTCATATCATTATTCTCACTTAATTCTTAAATTTCAGGAGTGAAGAACATAGAACTATACAAAGCAGTATTCAGAGTATTATGGGAAAGAAAGACAAAGCTCTAAGTTCTGAAGATAAAGAGATGACGTCCTTGTACACAAACACCGCCTACAACAAAGATGCTGCATTACTACTTGGGAGGGCATGTATAATCTACTTGAGGAAGAAAACCACAAAGTAATGGAGGTTACGGCTACTGCGGGATCACATGGGTCTTCTGAAGCATCTCTTATAGAGCTAGCTTGTTCATTCTTGCACCGAATAGCAGCGAGACCTAGAATTATTCCATACACAGATATGGTTAAATGGGTGTTGGATAGCACTTATATTACGAATAGACAGTTTAAGACTCAGGGTCAAGCGCTCATTAGCTCATTCACTCCACAAGATTTGAATCTTATGTATCATTTGCTGAAGCCACAGGCAACTTATAACAAACAGTTCATGGAGAAGTTTTCCAAAGAAAATGAAAACCTGCCAGAATGCACCAAGGACTAGTCCAGGAGAGACGAACCATTGAAGAAAGATAAACATGGTATGTATAGTACTGGTTCTCTCACTTCTCCATATTTCTTTGCTACTGATATGCTCTGTTGGCTTTTTGGAAAGTCAGATATTAATAATTTTTCACCTGAATGGCTTCCGTTATTGAATGTTGCTGTTAATGCTACTATCATGGATTGGGCTAAGATATTATCTGACAACTTAGCCACAACTATTTTGAATTACCGGTCTAAACGGACTGTCTCTCAGAGAATTTATCCCCCTTTTTACTTATCTGCTTATGTAATGGATTCAATCTGTTATGTTTCTAAGTTTCCTTTAATGGGTTGGAAATGGACAATCCAAGATCCCCTACCCATTCATGTTTATCACAAAGAATTGTGGGATTCAGAGTTCATTCCCTATTTTTACAAGATTTTCCATGGCATCATGTTTCCCCTGTGCAGAATGTTGTATGATAAGGATGCTCCAAGATTTTCTCCTGAAGCAGAAGTAGATATTCTCTTGAAGCAGAAGTAGATATTCTCCCTGTCGCAAGATGGTTTAGAGAAGAATTATTTACATATGTTAGGGTTTTTGGAAGTTTTGCTTCTCCTCATGTTTTACCTTTGTATGTTTCTGATAAACTGATGGCTCGAGAAATTTCTTATCAAACCTGCGGAGAAGGAGGTTTGACTAAAGATTTGAAGGATAAAAAGAAGGCCATCTGGCCATAATTTCCTGTGTCCTATGGGGAATTTTCATTATTTGATATTGGTCATGCATTTAAAGAAGTAAACAACATTACATGTTTACATTTGTTCAAGTTTCCAAGAAGATCATTTGACCCCTATGATATTGTTAAAAATTTCACTACTGCAGTCAAGGTAAGAGTATTTTCTAAAGAAGATGATATTTTTGATGACATGTTCCAAGAAAGAGGTACACTTAAAGAGATTCTACATTCAGCCCAGATGCGATTCCCTCCAGAAGAATTCCAAGAGTTTAATATGTACAGAGAAACAAGGTTGACTATTGTCCCTTTGGATAAACTACACTTGGAACCCGTAAGGGAACCAACTCCTAGTATCAGTCTCAGTGGAAGTTCAGGAACAGACAGGTCTAAGTCAAAGTCTAGAAGAGAAACCTCCGAACACTCTCAAAAGTCTGATAATGACCAGGATAAAAGTGAAGGGTCAGTAAGGAATACTTCCCAGTCAAAATAACTCTCACAACAACAGATTTCAATCTCTCCACAGTTAAATCTTCCCCCTCTCACTCTACAGCAATAATCAGTCAGAACTGAATTAGATAAAGAATGGGAAACATTCAATGATTTGATTAATATTGAAGGACAAAACACACAGACTCCTGTGAGTAATGTACAGACAACAAAAGGTATAGTCACAGGAATAACTAGCAATGTCGCAGAAACAGAACATATTCCCATTACCCCCTCTTCTGAGCTTATGCTCAAAATAGAGGAAATTCCTCCTCTTGATGTATTCTATAGTCCACAACACAAGGCAGTGGTAAGAAGACAAAGAAAGAAAAGGAAATTAGAAAATGTTCCCTCTCATGATGAAGAACACCTAGATTTTCTATGGCAAGATCCTACTACCGATCCAACTGAAAATCTCACTAAATTATCTCAGATCACAGGAGCTTATGCCTCTGCAGCCATTGACAAAGCATCTGAGGTATGGAAATTATTGAATGAGAAAGAAGATCAGGTACAGGTCTTGCAAAAACAGCTGCAATAAGCCAATGCTAATAGTTAAGCTCAGAAGCAACTTGAAAAATTACAGTTAGATTTTCAACAAATGCAAATCGAATATCAGAACAGCTTGGCTAAAAAAGAGAAACAACTACAGGATGTGCAAGAAATGTACAAAGATGATCCAAAGCTCACAGAATTTATTACAGAGTCTGTTTCCTTAAATAATCAACTACTGCAACAACAGGAAATATTATGCCAAAGAATGTCACAATGGAACTCTTACTGTGAACAAAGTGATAAAATCACTAATCATGTCGTAGACTTACGACATGATTATGATTTAACTGATAAAAGAGTTAATGACTATCTGGCTTGGCAAGAAAAATAGGAGGGGAAAGAAGAAGGTGCACCTATAATCAATGAAAATCACAAAGAAATACGTTTTAATGAATGGGATTCACAAATCAAGAAATCAGAGCAAGCGGAAGAAGAAGCAGTCACAACAGCCAACAATATTATTGATTGTATAAATGAAAATTTACACAAGGAAAATCTAATCTCTGAAACTACTCCAGGGTACCTACCAAAAGCACAAAAACTTTAGACAAGCTGGAAATAGAAAGCCCAAGAAAAGGCATAATTGATTAAAGGATTAACAAAGTTAAATTGGGATTCTTACTGGGCATGTATGGTAAAACCACATAGCCAGTGTATGACTCTCAAGTGTATCATCAATTCTGCTGAGAAGATGGCGCCAGCTCTTGTCGATTCCGTTTTCACAGGATAGTTAAAGTCTGAAGTCGGCCAGCCTATTCTTCTCAGATCAATGCTGAACGCTTGCAATTCCAAAGAACAGATTCACAATTAGTTAGTTGTTAAGTTTTAATTTTAGATTTAGTATTAGTTTTTCTTTATTTTTGCCTAGAAAGAGGACGGTCATTTAAACCGTATCCTACATTTTTGTAATTAATTATTTTTAGATTTAGTTAGTAGTATTTAAACCCTTCTCATGCATTTAGAGAAGGGTCCTGAAATTTGTCAAAAACTTGTCCTCAGAACATGCACTTTTGCACCCTCAGAGGAGGTTTTGATGAATGAATGGAACAGGATTTATTGATATCTGCGTTTAATGTCTGCTACTGATGTTTCACTTTTGTACTCTTAGTGGATTTTGGATTAAGAAGAGATAAGTCATTATTGATTGAAGCTTATGAGTAGAACTAGTTATAAATGGTACTTTTATCTCTTAACTATTTCTGTTTCTGTGTTAAAGTGATATTCATGTTCAGTTATTTATATATCAATGCTTGAATGCTTGAGTTATCATTTGGTACTTTTGTACGGTGATAGCCATTTGTTTATGCTTAATATATGAGTAGCTTATTATGTGATATGTTTTTCACAACTGTTTCATATAACTTTTTATACGAAGTATTTTATCTTTATTGAATTATTTTCTTATAACAGTTGAATGATCTTTATTACCAATTGTTATTTGAAATCATTTTAGATCACATAAAGAAAATATTACATCCCGGGTTTAGTTTAGAATTAGATATTTCTGTTTAATTAGAATACAATTTGCATGTTATTAGATTAGAAATAGAATAAAAGCATTTCACTTAGGAACTTTTTAGAAATGAAATATCAATTCTCAACACACACACACACATATTGGGAAACTGGTCCCATTATCCCCAGTCAGACCCACTACACCAAATGGAAAAGGGGCTGCTAACCAAGGTCCGGACCAGGTGGGTATCCCCCTTATTGTAGACCCGATTTTCGGGGCTTCAACATGTTGATTGTTGGATACCTATGAACTCTGGGAGTACTCTTTCCGCTTCCTGTCTTGCTTCAGTGGCATAGTTTTCCATATAGACGTGTCTCTTCATTGCTGGGAAATGGAAAGAATCCATCAGGTCTGTGTCGATCAACAATGCGCTATCATATTTCCCCGCCAACAACTCTAGCTTTTGGATTCTCTCGTCGAGCGCCTACTTAATGACTGCTGTTGTCACCTTGGTCATTTTTTCTCTTCTCTGGTATACTCGCAAAGCTACTCGTACTCTTTATTTGTAGATTCCTGCCTCTGGATACTCTCTCTGGACTTCTTTTGATGAATTTTCTCTTGCTGTTGTTGTTGTTTCTCGTTCTAACTCGAACTTCTCTAGAATTATCGCGCTTTCTTTCATGCAAGCTATGTAAGTACCATGATGAGGTGGGTTCTGATAAAGCTAACTGTGAGTTTGGGAATTGGGCAGATGTGATGGGCAATGATTATGGCCTAATATGGAAAATTTATTGCGGTATGGACAATACTAATTATGGAAATTATTTCTCAAATATCGATAATCCTACAGATTGACATGGGAATAATGAGTCATGATGATGGAATGATATTCAACTCATTTGGCTGTAACATGGATCACATGCTGGACACTACCCTCCCCTTGACCACAATCAATTGTATTGCAGTCTCCTCATTGCAACTAAGAGTTGTTTCTGATTTTGGATTTTTCTTTATTGCGATTTCTATCTAATCTCTTCTCGAGTGCGAGAGAGTTATTGAATCTATCTATGCTAATCTACCCTAATATCTCCTCTCGGTTGCGAGAGTTATTGACAATTGAAATTTAGAACTTACTCGTGGTAGGGCTTCAAGCGTGTGTTGTTCACCCATCCCGGTAGTATCTAGTCGTCCAATTGTGCTAACCAAACTGCTCCTAAATCTCGGATTTCAATTACATGGTAGGGCCCCAGCCAATGCATTCTCAGTTTACCTGGGAACTTCTGGAATGTGTTGTCGTGTAGTAAAAATTTCCTCCGATCGTAAATGTTTTGCACTTGATATGGCGGTCGTGCCAAGCTTTCTGTCTGTCTTTCTGGACAGTTTGGTGGAACTCTACTAGGAACCTGTCCTCTTCCAGTTCTTGTAGCTCTTGCAATCACTCTTTCAGTGAGTCTTCTTCTGATAAGTGAAGTGACAATACAATTAGGAGGCTCAGTATGACAAACTCAGCCGGTACCACTGCTTCCTTCCCATACACCAGCTGGAATAGGGTCTAGTTGTTTAGTCATTTGACAGTTGTTCTGTACACCCACAATGTTGCTAGTATATGTTCGTCCCAGTCATCTCGATCAACATTGCAAATATTTGTTAGACCCTTTCCTAGAATCTTATTGAATGCTTCTACTGTACCATTAGCTTGTGGATTGTAGAGACTACTTTTTTGATGTTGTACCATGAAATTATCTACCAGAGATCTAATCGTTGCATTGATGAAATGCGTACCTTGAACGCTTGTCATACTTCTCAAGAAACCAAACCTGCTGATGATATTTTCAAATATGAATCGAGTTGTTGTTTCAGCTGTGCAATCCTTCACCGGTATCGCCTCTGCGCACCTGGTCAAATATTCTATTGCAATTATGATATATCGAGCCCGTGAGTGGCTTGCGACAAGTGTAATTGGTCCGATAAAATCAATAGCCCACTTTTCAAATGGCTGTAGTGCTTTTACAGGGTGAAGTGGTAGCTCGTCTTGGTGTGATCGACGTCCCGTCCTTTGACACATCAATTTTTTTTACAAAGGCCTTACTGTCCATGTGTACTGTCGTTCACCATAAGCCTACCTACAGTATTTTCCTCGCCTTTGGTTTTGCTCCGACATGCCCTCCTGCAACTCCACAGTGGCATTCCCACAATATCCTTTCCCTCTCATGATCCAAGACGCATCTTCGCAAGATTTGGTCCAACCCCATTTTATACAGGTATCCCACTATTAGCTGATACTCTACTTCTCGGACTACTAGATGTCTTTTATGGGCTGCTGTATATTCATTCGGGCGCTATCCTATTGTCAAATATGTTGCTATCTGATCTAAGTAGTCTAGGATGGCTTCTACTCTAAAAAGATTAGCATCTGGCAGTTGATCATCCAGAGACCCTCCATTTTCTCCGTTTTCTAACTTGGACAAGTAGTCAGGTCTGACGTTCAACCTCCCGGGTTTCACTATCACCTCAAAGGTGAATTTTTGAAATGGTAGGAGCCATATGTAGATTCTTCCCTCCAAGACCGGTTTGTTAACTAGGTACTTTAAAGCTGAATGGTCTGTGAAAAACTTAAACATACCTCCTAGTAGGTAATGGTGAAACTTTTGAAGTGAATACACCATTTCCAACCCTTCTCGTTCTATTGTGGTGTACTTTCTCTCAGCTATTGATAGCTTTCAGCTTGTGAAATAAACTGGGTGATCAACTGAAGTATCTCTTGGTTGAGCTAGAAATGATCTGAGTGCGATGCTGGAAGAATCAACATGGACATGAAATTTCTTGTCCCAATTAGGGTGAAATAATATGGGCATGCTTACCAACTTTCCTTTAAATTTATCTAGGTCTATAGTGCAATCTTGCGTCCAACTGAACTGCTCTGATTTCTGCAACAACTTCTCCAATGGGGCGGTTATCTTCGCATAGTTCTGGATGAATCGTCTATAGTAGCCTGTGTGTCCTAGCAGTGATCTCAACTGCTTCACAGTTTCCGGTGCCTCAATATTAATTATAACTAACACTTTTGCTGGATCAACGCAAGCCCCTTGTTTACATACAACAGGTCCTAGAAGTGTCCCAAAGGGTACTGCAAAGATGCACTTCTTTAGGTTTAATGAAATCTGGAGTTGCCTACATCTGTCGAACATTATCCTTAATAACGTTGCATTGTCCTTTAACAGGTTATAGACTGTCTAGTCATCCATCTAGACTTCCAGGAATTTGTGGATGCACTCATGAAACACTGCTATCACAATTCGTTAAAATATCGCTGGTGCATTTTTCAATCCGAATGGCATCATATGATATAAAAAGGAGCTCCATTTGGTGGTGAAATTTTTCTTCTTCGTATCTTCCTCTGCTACCCTTACCTAACTGTATCCTGAAAATCCATCCATGAATGAATAAGCCTCATTCCCCGCAACATTGTCGAGAACCTTGTCACTAAACGAAGTAGGGAATGGGTCATGTATGCACGCATTGTTCAAGCTCCTATAGTCAACACAGACTCAAATTTCAGACTTGTCCTTTTTACTTCGTATGACTATAGGACTTACCCACTCTGCTTCTTCCACCGGGAATATCGATCCTTCCTTTAGCATCTTATCAATCTCTGCCTTGACTTTTTCTTTCACTCTAGGATTCAGATGATAGGGCCTGTGCTTGACTGGGCTAGCGTCGGGCTTCAAATTTATACGCATCCCCCCCATGTCTCCCTTTATTCCTTTAAACTCCGTTACTGAGGATGGGAATAGGTCTTCATATTCTTGTAGCAGGTTAAATATCTCTTTAGTCGTCTCGGCATCCCAATAATCACCAATTGACACAAGTTTGGGCTTTTCCTCTGTCCTGATGTTCATCTTCTTGGTCTTCAATGGTAGCAGATGAATTCCTTGTATTGTCGGTCCTTATTTTATATCTCGCTCCCCCTCTTTTTCTTAGAAATACAGATGTCTAAGACCTTCTAGATCATCATCATCATCCATCTCGATGTTTATCTTTTTGCATGCTACCAATTGTCTGATGGCTTGTTTTGGGAGCGGTTGTTCTTCCTCCTCTTGAATCTCTGGGAATAACAATACCCTTTTTATGGCTTGCAATGCTTGGGTGGCTAGTTCAATTTTTCCTTCAAAGGAAAATCATTGCGTAAATTTATCTGCAACTTCTTGCTAAGTATTGGTTCCTCTTTTCTTCTCTTCAGTCAGGTACCACGCCTGCGGAATCAAATCTAGTGAATGTACAAAATTGTGTACCCACATCTCTTCCGGGTATCCTACATTCTTCCATTGGTCCTCAAAATGTTTCAAATGTTTCCTAGGGTCTGAGTCCCCTTGGTATATTTCAGTGAATTGTGGTTCCTCTTCTTCCTTGAACCTGTCCTCCAATGCTGCTGCAACTCTGTCCCATCGCAACAAGGAGTTGCAGTGGTTGCTCCACTACCTTGCTGATGTGGATTGTAGAGCCAAATCCATGAGTGGGACCCTATGTTCCATTGGTACCTTATCTTATATTCTAGAAATAAAGGTATTTACAACATTCATATTTGACAGAGTTGGATAATCTCTTACCTCGATTCTGATCCAATTGATCCTTCCACTGTTGGCGCATATTCTTGTATTTGTCTCATATCGCCCCTACTTCCAATCATCCCAGGCTATCTCTGAGCCTAAGTCTGAGCTTTGAACACTTCTCCAACTCACTGTTCCCCTCACTGTTGGGTAGATATAATTATCTCTTTTTCCCACTATCACTTGATAAAGATGATCCAGAAGCTGAGCATCTTCTCTGTTGTCGACAGATTCTATGTATCAGGGACCTTGATATGGGTCAAGTGGCTGGGTGACCCTGACTTCCCCGTCTTCAAATATCATCAATTCCTTTTTCAAATCTATTACTGCATAGTTCTTGAAAGCCGAGTCGATCCCAAATAATGCTGGATATGGATCCTTACCCCCCATAATGTCTATTACCTCGAAGTTTGTGTATGTCTTGAATCCTGCAACATCGACTTCGACCTCCTCCACCCTGCCTATGGGCACAATGTAGTACTAGTTTTCCATGCAGATCTGGATAGGTGAATACATTAGCTTCGGCCTTCGCAATGTTTCCCATGTCTTTCTTGGAAAAATGTTGACATCTGACCCTAGGTCAAGCATTATGTCCTTAATTTGGAATCTCGCGACTTGAGTGTTCACCCAGAATTCTTTCCATGTTCTCCTCTTATTTCTTTTGACTCTTCGTATGTATTTTCGTGTCGCGTCATTTGTTTCTCTTGGCTCTGTGGTCTCTTTCACCACCATTTCCAGGTTCTGCTTCAACTGTTCCAACATTGGTGCATTGGTAACAATATTTAGAAATAGCCGGAACCATTTTTCAATCGTAGTAATTGTACTAGCTTGGTTCTCCTTATCTACCTTGGGCTGTGGTAACTCAATGCCTCTGCTTCCCCCAATCTGGGCAAAGTTTTCTACTACTTATTTAAAGTATTTCTTTTGTCCTTTTGTCTTAAACACTAGCTTTGGAGATGTTGGCCTTATTAGTTTTATCGGGTTTGTAGTCTGTGCATCTTCTCCAGTTCTCTTTCCTCCTTGTGTCACTATAGCTACATTCTGCATAGCTTGAGCCTCTATTATTCTTGGCTCTACATTCACTAGATTTTTTCCTCTTTGTCTGGCTCTTTCTTCCCATCTTTTGATTAGCTCTGGGAAGTATTTTTTTGCGTGCGTGTTAACTTTGTACTGAGAGTACCAGGGTCTTCTAGGAAGTGGACATTCCCTGGCCACGTGGCCTTCTTGGTCACAGTTGTAGCATCGTACTGGTCCTCTTCCTCCAGTTCGGCCTCCTCTCATGCCTCCCCTTCTTCCCTCGGGAGCCTCATTCACTCTATATGAAGGCATGTTCAATTTTTCTGCCAATGCATCCGGAGCCCTACATTTCTCTGTGCTATGTGTTGTGGAAGCACAAAACTCAGAGCATATGTTGTTCGAAATGTTGGAGTGTTTTTGCAAGATCGGACATAGGCGGGGTAGTTGACCCATGATTTTGCAAATCTCGCAATATTCAGTGGTGGCCTGATTTTGTTGCGCAGAGAACCCAGGGTACTGGTGTTGAGGCGGATATAACCCTTGAGTGTTTATTTGCGTAACTCATCCTACCGGTGTAGTTCCCTGTGCCCCTATTGCTGATGTCCCTACATTCTGACCTCGTAACCTTGGACACTCGGTTACCACGTTTCCTTCCATTAGACAGTGTGTGCACCATACATTTGGTCTTGGTAGCCGTATTGGCTGAATCTCTTTCAAATTTTCTGTTAGGCTAGCGATCTGATGTTGTAAACCCAGTATGGAAGGGTCTTGTGCTGTGGCCCCTCCTTTGAACTCCTGTGGATATCCCGCCATGGCCTCTATCTTCATAGCTTGCTCCAATGCATATTGTAATGTGTCAATCTTTTGTTGTGTTTGTTATTTCCTAAATCTACCTCAGGCTAAAAAAGGCAGAGTTCAGGGTAACATCAAACCACGCTCAGTCTCGTAGCTAGCCCTACCAGAACAGGAGAGGGCTCTCTCCTGGTCAATCTTAGAAAAAATAATCAGTAGGGCTTGAGATGACTTGAAATAAAAGCTAATTTTAGGCTAGGTATATAAGTGAAGGAGTTTTATTGTGTTTTTGGGGGTTTTTGTTGGATCAAAGGGAAAGGTAGTTTTGGGTGCGAGGATAAGGCCTAGTTTTTGCAGAGTTCTGATTGGGGCAAGGAAGGCAATTGTTTTGATGCTTTAGTTTGAATCAATGGATGGATCAGACTGGTGAGGAGTTGAAGAGGGAAATGGGGTCTCAAGATTCCTCCTCAAACAGATGAAAACATGAAAAATTAAACAAAACTAAAGGCAGAGCAGAGCAATCCAATGAATTCCAACTTTAACACTGATTTGTTTAATCTAAGAAGAAAGGAGAAGGGAAATGATACACATAAATGTCAGTGAAATTAAAATTACATAGATAAAAACACCATCAAACACACAAAGCCACATGGATCCCAAAGAGTGTTGCAAACCCTGGTCTATCCCTTTGCTAAAAGTGCAGAGATGAAATGTACAATGAGGTGCCAAGCAATCCCAAGTGTCAAACCCTGAAAATGACTGAGAAAATACATGATATAGACAAGCCTAACTCCTCTCCATGCCTCTAGGGGTCGAGCTCATCATTCTAGGAGCTGTTTCAACCATATTTAAACTAGGAACTAGAAAATAGGCAATGAAACAACTTGCCTCTATATGCTAGGAAACTGATCCATTCACTTACATTTCACCTTTTGGTGAATGAATCTTCTAGAATGAGTAAAAATGTGCCAAAATTACATCATGGTCATGAAATTACATCAAGGTACATCAAGAGTTACATGAAAAAGTGAAACTGACCAAAACTAGGCGAAATTCTGAGCTGCTGAGTGAAAAATAGGCCAAATTCCTCTATGCGTCGCGCCTGGAATCTCTATGCGTAGCACAAGTTTGGAGCTGATTTTGAGGCCCTTCCCAAAGTCAAAATTGAGCGCAGGATAGCTCGTTGGAAAGCCCTACCTGTCTACTTTCCAACCCAAGTGGAATGTCTAGATTTGGTTTCCATTTTCCCCTCCAAAAGTTCAATCTACCAACACTACTTCTTGTATGTGCAAAAATTGGCAGAAAGGCCATTTTTAGGTGTTTTTGACCCTTTAGGAAACCAAGAACTTGATGAAATCCTTAGGTAATCCATGAGCATGCATAAATTTTGATAAAAAATCTAAAAATTAAAAGTTTTCCTCCTGAGGAGTTGCCAATTATAAGCGCGTGCCAAGTGGCGCTACGCATCGGGCAGGAAAATCTGTTTTTAGGCACAAAAATTCAAAATTGACAAAAATTTTCCCAAATTTCTTGAAATTTGGGCTGAAGGTCCTTGCTCAAGTGCTATGCTCAGCCAAAGAAGCTTTGGCCAAAATTTGGAGCCTATCATGCCTTTTACGACGCTTTAGTGCCCTCCTTAGCCTTGCCTTCAGGATCTTGATCTTCGCTTTGCAAACATGATTGCGCGCCCAATAGTGGTTCTTCATGTGGCTGAGTATGTTCTTCTCCTTGTTTTCCTTCTCCAACAGCTTCTCAAGATGAATTTTTACCCTCTCAAGCCAAGTCTCTCTATCAGCCTCAATCTCACGCTCAATGGGTGTCATCTCGGATGGGCTTCTTCGGGCAGCTTATCGGTTCTCACGGATGTTTTGCAAATCCATGATCGTCTGCTGATCCTCCAACTATTTGTTGCACTGATCCAGATATTTTATGATCCATTGAGCTCTCTGCAACTTGTCAGTCAATGTGTCGATCTCAGCTTTCTGCTCCTGAATGATCTCTCTCAGTTTTGAGCTTGGAGAGCTCAAATCGTCATCAATCAATATGAAATTAGTATCACGGCCTCCTGAAGGGCCCTCATCCTGCATAGGCCTCTTACCTTTTTCCTGTACCTGTACCTATGCTACTAATGATGGAAACGAGACCCCTTCCACCCCAGGTGGAGATAATACTCGTCGGGCTGCTGCAAATAATACTCTCGTGCCTCTCTGATAAGTGACATACACTGGCACACTGATAGGCTCTGTCTCGTGACCTTCAGGCTGATGTGAAGGTTCACCTGGCTCATGAAAAATATTCGGAGGAGGCTGAGGGGCTATGAAGAGGTCACGGGAAATGAAATCTTCCCATGCAATGCGCGACAATCCAAGCTGATGTACAACAATGATCTTGATGAGTGCATAGTGATAAATACTGTTGTACTGCTGCTCAGGAGACTTCTTCTACACGAGTGGTCATTCTCTCGATGTTTCGGCACATGAAATATGGAATGTTCATCATCCTCACTCTCATGAAATGCATCAATAACCTGATGTGGTAGGCATAGAGGCGTGAAAACTGGCCCTCACAACTGAAGTATCTGATAATGAGTCTCATCAAAGGCACATAGGATTCCTTCAGAAACTGGAATGGGAATACCCTGCTGAGCTGCCTCACATAGCTAGGCCTAATGTATGGTTCATAATGCACTCTGTCCACCCGCTGTCTCTTATTCCACTCTTCACCTACATTCGGTATTCCTGTTTCCTGAGAAATGGTTTCCGGTGTCAAGGTGAAATTTACACCAGCAAGAGTTACCTGACCATCATGCAAATGTAAAACAAACAAACGAGCCAACTCCTGATGATGCTGAATCCGAGCAATCATCTCACAGTACTGATAGCATGACTTCTCTCGAAAACATGCCATGGCAAGTGGGCAGGCCTACAACTAAGTTAATGAGGTGGGTTCTTCTCTGACATGTTTGCCACCTTTACGAGGCCTTCTCAGTGCATGTAGCTCAGTGGTAGAACCACTGTCTTGTTCATATGATGAATCAGTGTCTGTCTCTATGGTGTTGCAAGGTGTATGTTTGGCTTGTTGAAAATGAGAATGAAAATTTGGTTGTTTTTTGTTTCAATGCCAAATATGTGCCAAAGGGAAAGGACTGTGGGAAATATGGACAGTGAGAATGATGGAGTTTTTTCAAGTGAATTTAAAGTGTGAGGACAGTCACTTGACTGTGTTTAGGAATTTGGGATTTTGGGAAATTCTACTAATGAAATGGAAAGGGGAAAATGATGGGAAAGAATTTGGGATATAGGGGAATAGGAGAGGGGCTATAATTATGGTATGACAGTGATGGGAAAGGGAAACACAAGTGAGAAATGGAGTTGGAGTGTTTTGGCACCAAAATCAAATTTTAAAATTCCAATTCAAAACCCTAAGGAGTAGTTTTATCAAGAAGATAGGGTTTATGTTTTCAACCTTCAAACTCTTATATTCTTCCCTTCGAACCACACCAAACACTATTTAAAATCAATTTCAAGGGCTCACAAACTTACTTGAATCATAAGAGGTTGAGTCGATTTGAAATTTCATGAAGCAGTGGAAAAAATCTTGCTTGTCGGCCCTGTGCGCTGCGTGCACAACCCAGTGCGTCGCGCCTGGTGTATGTGCCGCACACGTTCAAATCAACACTGTGGTGAGCGGCTCTATGCACCACTACTTTCTTGTGCACCGCGACCTTCTCCCAACGCGCCATGACCTTCTCCCAACGTGCCGCGACTGTAACCTCACTCACACTTCCGGCCTTCAAACCCTGTTTTCGTTCTTCCACAATTTAACTCAACTTCTTTGATGTCTCTTGGTGAAAATGAACTGTTTGAATATGAAAATACCTTATATACACAAAGGAATTTGATTTTTGTTTTGAAATAAGCCACTTGCTAATGTTTGAAATTTGGCACTTTGCACTTTTTAATATAAACTCTGTTTTGCTTGTTTCTTCTGATTTTTTTAGCTGAATGACGAAAATTTTGGCTATTTTTTGCAGGGATAGCTGGCATCAGATTTGGAAAAGGTGACCAGGGCTATGCCTGAATAACTTCACAATTGAAAAACTTTGAAAATTACATGGCATTTATTACAAAAGACAAAATTAACGATTTTTCTTCAAAACAGAGTTTTGAAGAAGAATCATTATCAAGTATTGCGATGATGAAATTTTTGAAATTAAAACTTATTCAAACCTCCCTCATGTGCCTGCTGGCATTATTAGACACTTTGAAGACTAAATTAACGAAACCCTAAACCTAATGAGACTGAAAAACGCTAAAATGACTCTTTGCCCGCTAAAAGACCAAACCTTGACTGGAATGACTGTAAATGATTTCGATGAACTTTGATGAACAAATACGGACCAACAGGTACATGACATGAGGGATATGAGTGAAAATACCCTTCCGTCAGATGATCCATGCTCCTAATGGAATGCAGCTGACTAAATTGGATGAGACACCTAAAATGAAATGCAACAAAATTGATTTTGATCTCTGACGGAGGGACGAAGAGACCGACTCTAACATTGGCTCCAATGGGGATGGTAGCTCCTTGGAGGCGCCAAGAACTACAGATTTCTGGGAGAGTAGGCAGCGCCTTCATCCATTGGGCTATGGAGTCCATAACTTCAAAAAATCAACACAAGACTCTTGAATGATTTATTGACTGAAAATTTGACTCAAACTTACTCAATTTTGAAACTGAAATGACTGAAAAATGTGACTCGACAAACTCAAACCAAAACTGAGATCAATCTTCAGAATTATAGCCTTCACTTCGGGCCTGAAACTGAAGAAAAGATCACAGCGCACACTTGCAATGAAACTGAAATAAATGGTATGTACAGTGACAATGTAAACAACAGAAAACATCTCAGAAATGATACCACTTGAGTAGCCAACCATTGACCGACCCTCCTGGAAAATATTCCCCGTTCATCTCCTTCAGCAGAAAAGCATTCTGACCCTGATATGCAGCAATTTTAAAGGGTCCTTTCCAGAGATTTTCGAACTTACCGTGTTTACCCTTTTCCTCATTCCTTGCATCCCATTTTAGCACCACTTCTTCCAATTGAAATTTGTCCGCCTTTGCTTTCTTGTCATATATTTTCTTAATTCTCTCTTGCAACTTGAATGTGTTTTGAAAAAATTCTTCCCTCGTCTGCTGTAAATGGATCATTTGATTTATTCTTCTCTACATATGATCATCTTCACTTCCATATTCTTGTAGAATTTTGACCACTGGAACTGCGAGAGAGGTAGGAAACACTGTATCAACTCCATAAACTAACTCAAAGGGGGACATACCAATGGATTTCTTCTGACTCACTCGATCTGCCCAAAGTGCATTGACCAACTTCTTATGCCAATTTTTCTTGTTTATTTCCAGCAACTTTTTAATGATGTTGACCAAAGATTTGTTGGAAGACTCTGCCAATCCGTTGCCTTGTAGATGATAAGTGGTTGAGTGTCCCAAAATGATATGATACTTGTCACAAAACTTAATCATCCTTTTTGATTTGAAATATGCTGCGTTATCAGTGATTAACTTATTCGGGCAACCGAAACGAGACAAAATGTTATTCTCAAGGAAAGGAATTATTACTGAATCCGTAGCTTTCCTGGTGGGAATTGCTTCAATCCATTTCGTGAAATAATTTGTCGCTGTTAGGATCCACCTATGCTGACCTGAAGAAGTAGGATGAGTTTTCCAATGAAATCCAAACCCCACTGCTGAAAAGGAGCACTTACCTCAATGGGCTTAAGCGGCAAAGGCTGTAATTTCTGCCTCCCTTCAAAAATCTGACATTCATGACAGTTTTTGACAGTCTTATACACATCAGCAAAAAGTGTCGGCCAATAATATCTCTCTCTCAAAATCTTATTGGCCGTTGTCTTCCAAAAAAGGTGACCCCCGCAATCTCCCTTATGAAAATCCCCCATAACCTACTTTGCTTCTTCTTCCACCAAACAGTTTAGCAAAACACCACCGGGATCTTTCCAATAGAGTGAATTATTCAAAACACAAAACTTAGCAGCTTTCAATTTCAGAGTTCTACTTCTGTTTCTAGCCATGCCGAGCGGTGGTGACAAATTTTGAAGCACATATACAAAATCTGAATACCAAGGAGAAAGCACAAAGATTTCTGATACCTGAAATGATGAGATTTCTTCATTCTCCTCGGACATAGCAGCAATAATATTGATGTCTAAAGCATGCAAATTCGATTCAGCCATTAGCTTTTGCAGCCCTTTTCCTTTGATAAGCTTTGTGGGCTTTATCTCCACATCATACTCCAACAAGGCTGCAATCCATCTGCCTCGTCTCCCTTCTGGATCTGTTTGCACTAAAACATCCTTAACATCAGCGTTAGGAACATAAGCAATAATATGAGAATGCAGAATATATACTCGAAAATCTTTCAACACCTTTACAAGAGCAAGAGCTTGCTTTTCAATTATGTTATATTTCAAGGCTGCATCTCTTATGGTACAACTGCAAAAAGCAATTGGTTTTTCATGCCCATCTCTTTTCTGCATTAATGCTGCTGCCATGGTATGCTCCAAAGCAAATGAAAACAAAATAAAATCCTGAGTGTAATCCGGGCTGATCAAAACAGGAGCTGAAGAAAGAACCAACTTCACTAGATTGAAAGACTTTACCACTTCCTCAGACCATTTTACTACACTATCCTTTTTAAGCATGTTTGTAATCTCTCTTAAATGTTGAGCAAGGTTAGGCACAAAGCGGCGTAAAAAATTCATCTTACCATTAAAAGACTGAATCTCCTTCTTATTCCTGGGAAGATCAATTTCCTGAATAGCTTCAACTCGTGCTGGGTCAATACAGATGCCATCTTTTGAGATAATATGACCAAGAAGTTTTCCCTCATCCATGGAAAACAAACTCTTCTTTGGATTGAGTGACACATCGTACTTTCTACATCGCTGAAAAACAAATTTCAAATGGTAAAGGTGCTCTTCATCAGAATTGGAAAAGACTGTCAAATCATCAAGATACACAACTAGGAAAACATCTTTCTGATTCACAAATGCCATGTCCATTGCGCGCTGAAATGTCACACCAGCATTCTTCAAACCGAAAGGAATTTTAGCATAATGGAAAGTTCCCCACGGAGTGGTGAACATTGTTTTGTCTCTATCCTCCTCATAGACCAGAATTTGGTTATACCCGCAATAACCATCGGGTAGTGACATACGAGATGCTCCAACTACTCGCTGCAATATGTGATCCATTTTGGGCAATGGATAATTGTCTTTCAAAGAAACCTTGTTCAGATTCCTAAAATCAATGCACAAATGAATCTCATCTGTCTTCTTACGTACGGGCACCAAATTGGAAATCCAATCTGAAAATATTATAGGAACAATGATACCATCCTTGTATAATCGATTCACCTCCTTCTCAATAGAGGGCAGCAACTTCGGATTTATCCTTATCAACTTCTGCCTGAAAGGCTTTTGATTTGGCTTGATAGGAATGGTGTGCTGAATTATATTTGTATCATATGTCTTCAAATCTGAATAGTCCCAAGCAAATACATTAGCAAAAGAAGACAACAAACTAACATATTTTTCTTTTACCTCCGATGGAAATGCTTTGGACAACTTCACCATCTTTGGATTCTCAGCTGATCTAATGTTCACGTCTTCAACTCCCTTTTCGGTTGGCCTCAAGGTTGGTTTTCTAGCTACATTATCTTGATCAAAAATCTCTTCTAAAGGTATCAAACCCTTAGGAATGACATTATCCTTCAGCTGCAATACCTCCATCTGATTTATTTGCACATCAGCCTCACCATCATCATGTTCCATGTCAATTGAAGTCTCTTTGAATTTGCCTTTGTTTTGCAGAAATTCATCAATCTCATCATCATCCTGAAATACTTGCCAATGCCTTTGGTTGTCCGGGACAGTTGGACGATGTTTCAAGTGAATTTAAAACTTGTTACTTGAGTTCATTGGAATCTTCAAATTACTTGCTACCTTAGCAAGAGCATCTGCAATACCATTCTGAATACGAGGGATACAAGTCAAAGTATAGTCTGAAAACAACTTCAAGATATCAAGAACAACATTTTGGTAAGCCCGCATTCGAGGATGCTTAGCTTGAAATTCATCCTTCACTTGCTTAATTACCAACTCGGAGTCGCCATACACTGCAATCCTCTTAGCATTCACTTTCTAAGTATTTTTAGACTAGCAATCAAAGCTTCATATTCTGCTTCATTATTCGAACAATCAAAAGCTAATTTATAATAGCAGACCCTTACATTACTTGGTACCTTGTTTGGGGCAGAAAAAGGGCTGCATACCCAAATACCAATTCTAGCACCATCGAAATCCATAGTCCATAAACCATCTTCATCTTCTTTCAAGTGCTAAAATTGTGTTTTCTCTGTTATTTCTGCTGGTTGTCCATCAACTTTCTGCTGCTGTCGGAAGGCTGATTGCTCAACGGAAGTATCAAGTTCTTGCCTTTCGTTCATCAAAAATTATCTAAAATTTTCTATGATCTCTGGAATGTCCTCTACTTCAACTAACTGACTATTTACATAATTGAAACTATCTGAATACAAAAAAAAAGACTCTAAATCTATATGTACATAATTTATCGGATGATTTACCGGTTTCTCCTTGCTGGTGATCATATACTTCATTTTTTTCTCCCGATATAATCTTCTCATCTGACCGAACACAGGAATGGTAGCATAGGAGAAATCAAGTTGTAATGTTCCCTTCAACTTCGCTCCCCAAGATCTGGAAAGAAGCATGCCAAATCTAGGAGGAATGTCCGCCACAACCACATCCATCAAAACGTTCTTAGTTGGGATCTGATCTAAACTAACCACCAAATATTTGATGAGCCCGATGCATCTTACTTTGATGGAATCGAAATAATAAAGATCATGATAGTTCCTAGTGATGTCCAATCCCAATTTCTCCATGATTTCCCTCGGCATGATATTATGAGAAGCTCCAGAATCAAACATGGCATTATGAAACACAAAATCATACAATCTAAGGCTAATATAAAAAGGAGGTACGTCACTATCGGGAGACTCACCATCCAATGTTGGACCAAAGATCAACTCAGGTTGATCATCTTCCACATTCACCATATCAGACATTGGATCGAAATTCAGAATTTTAGATACTTGACCCTTGTAGCTGCTATTTCTCATCAACTTAGTCAAAGGAATGGAAAATTTTAACTTAGAAATCTCACTCTCTAAGTTAAATACTGAAGTTTTTTCTACCTCTTTGGTTGAAGCATCCTTCTTTTCAACTTTCTCCTTCGATACAATTAGATGATTAGATCTTTCATTTGCTGATGGAGACTTGATAGTAGTAGGATCAGCTACATCTTTTCCCTTCTTCTGTGCAATGGGTCCATCATTCTTTCGTGCCGAAACTTCCTTTCTTTTTTGGATTGGGTTGATAGGCACATATTTGTTTCTAAATGAATATTGTCACTGCTGGGTGGACAAATCATTCATATAACCTCTTTGATACTCATCCGACTCTTCTTCAAGAGCCGTGTCATTTGCCAAAATAAAATCCTCATCCTTTTGTTCAGCTGAATTTTCTGCATACTCGTCATCCTCAATGATAAAGGTCAGCATATAATCAGGTGTAAAGAAGTGATTTTCTTCTTCAATTACATTATCTTCATCATTTGATTCTAGGCCAACAAAATTCTGTTGTAAAGGAGTTTTTAGCTGCTGTTGTGTCAGCGGTTCTTGTGCTCGTTGCTCTCGTTGTTTGATCCAGAATTATGGTTGCTGTTGTCCACGGAAGTTAGGATTTCTAATCTGCGGTTTAGGCTTATCAAGTGTCAGTCTTTCAATCATCTTTTCCACCTTGCAGAGTACTTTATCTGAAGTAGAAGCTTCTTCCTTTATTGCGACTTTCTTTTTTTCTCTCAATCTAGCTCTCTTGTCATTCAAATTAGCTTCAACACTCACTGCGATTTTCTGCATCTCCTCCAAAGTGGGAGGATCTGTTTCTTGTAATGAATAGGCCATTTCTTGATCAAAACCATTCGGAAATTTTAGCAAAGATGACTTCCTAGATGGCCTTAAATCATCAGGAATTGCATTATAAACCACATTGAATCTGATGCAATAGTCTTGGACTGACTCACCTACGTTGCACTTGATCTTGGTATATTCAGAAGTGATCTAAAGAGGATATTTCTTTACTTCCCACCGATCTAAAAATTGTCTCTACAGCTCAGCCAATGTAGCAATACTTCTAGGCTGCAAAGCTCTGAACCATTTTCTCACCTCACCTCCAAAAGTTTGCACAAACAATCTCATGGTCACATTTTCTTCATCAATTTCATGAAGATCAAAGAAGTCTGTCATTCTATCAATATGTTGCTGAGTAGGAACACTTTGAGGAGTGCCATAAAACAATGGGATTTTACTTTGATAATCAGCGGGCATGGCATCTAAGTTTTGAGGCAAGACAAGGGGTGCGAATCGAGCAGCCATTGCTCTTGGTGGATTTATAATCTGTCTTGGAGAAACAGGTGGAGTAGGAGTAGTATATGTATGAGGTGTATGTGGTGTGGATGGAGGTGATACTACTGCAGATTGTTGATTAGAAGTAGATGGTTGCACAGGAATGGTAGGAATGAAAGGAGGCTGGGTATGAACTTGTGAATCGGAAGTAATTGCTGATGGCCCAAGAGTTTCAGATGCAGATTCTATAAACTCAGGAATGTTTGTTGCCACAATAGAGTTTTGAATATTCAAAATGTAACTATCGATGGATCTATTAGCCTGTTCAATTTCAAGATACTTGATAAACTTGGGATTTATGATGGTAGAACCAATCGTACTTTCAGACTTAGTTTCAAACAATGACAACTCAAATTTCTTGTCAAATTCAATATCTTCAAGGTATTCAAAGACAGCGGGACATGAATGAGATTTGAAAAGAGGAATCACGAGACTTTCTGGACGAAGGATTCTTGAAATCAGATTGGGATTCTCATACACTGGAGGTGTATCGGGATTTGGATTTGCTCTAGTATGTCTTCTGGACGCCAGTGTGTTGGATTAATTTCAAAATCAAAGGGACAAAACCAACTTGTTCAGCCTATCAAATTCTAGACTCATCACCCAAAAGTCCAGAACGATCTGTTATACTGGGGCAATTTACAAGTCAAGTGTCATGTTCACAAGCTAGACCGGAGATTGACTGAAGCAACGTTTATCTACTTTTGATAATGCAAAGCAAGAATGTTTTGAAGGCTACCTGGCATAACTTCAGGCTTCGTCTGTAGCTTATAAAACAAATAACACCAACAAGCAAACCATTTTCTTCCCTAGTATGGTCGCCACTATGTTATTTCCTATCTTGATCATATTAGCCCCCCCCCCTTTTCTAAAATTTTGTCAGGCAGCCCCATAAAACCATTCGAAATCCTCTCCTTTAACCTTGAAAGTCCATGTTTGGGCCTGAAAAGCTCAGTATCCACCTATCGTTGCCTTCTCTCGGCCTCGAAATTACATAAAAAAGGCCGCAAACTCAGATTCGAAAATATAAAAAGGCCCAACCCCTTTTGATCTTGAGCCCCTCAGGTTTTCGCTCCATATAACCCAGGTGCTCGACCAAGTGCTAAGCTCTATAGGCACTGATCAAATGAATATCAGACGTTCTCCGAGCTGTCGATCTATACAGATCGGACAACGATCATTCATCTCTGTCATACCCATAACCCACCTGCCTGTCGTCCGATCAAATGTTGAAATCAATGGTCCGCAGCCTATCTATCCTTGGTGGTCCCCGCCCCGCATCCACTGTTCCAAAAATTCCTGGTATTCATCGCACCGCCTTTCGGCGGTAGGCGGTAATTCCCGTTCGACCAACGATTCCACTCAGCGCTCACCACGTGTCCCGGCGTACGGCTCCAAAACCGCTCTTTATCGCGCATTATTATTCGAATGAAGTCACACAGCGATATTTATCGCAGCCGTCAGATCCGAGGGTCCTCATCCAACGTCGATCGTTCTTCAAAGCTGCATAGAAGTAAACAAGGGGGAACTGTGCCCTTGGCCCACTGTTTATCGCCTCTGATGCCCTTTCCATCGTATATCTCCTCCCGAGATCGGACGGTTAGGATTTGTTCACCCCTCACTTTAACCAGCCCCCACGGTCAATGCTCCACGTCATCCGTTCCCGTTGTCTCGGTGTCGTACCACCTGTCCCTCATTCTATCCCCATGTGTTCTCCACCACCCAGACCTATATTGGTTAATTTCTTCATTTCTTATGTATTTCCACGATCGTGATCGCTTTTCGCCAAGCTTCTCCATTGTCACCTCCTTCCGTCACATTGCATTTCCCACCATTGTTCTACATTTCTCGACTTCTCCACCATGCCGCGTTGTCTCATCATGATCCTCACTGTGTTCACCCTTCCGTGCATGGTTTTCTTTAACAAGTTCATGGGTTTTTCAGGTTCACAGCGGTGGAGAATTATCATAAATTGCCGCATCCATTACGAGATCCGAGCACACGTCAAAGGACCATGTTCAGAGAATAATTATGAAAAAGTCCCCGGAAGCCAAATCGACAAGACTCCAATTTGTCAAACCCTGCAGGGACATTCAAGGTGCCGATTTCACAGATGGAGATATTAATGGGGCAGATGAAGAATATCAGTGTTCAACAAAGAATTAAAGGCAGGTAGCTGAAGACTTTGAGGGCTTTGTCCTAGCCTTTTGAGGTAGAGTACCAAATTGAAGATCCTGCACATCATTCGAAAGATTTATACACAGAAAACAATGTCCTCAAGGTTTTATTTCAACCAAGTTTTCTTCCCAGGCAAGGACGGATATTTGTGTGATTTTACTCCCTTACCGTGTCCCGGGAGAGATTTCTGCCCAGTGCATTTATTTCAGTTACCAGATCGCAGAGTACAAACAACACAGCACAGTCGTTCAGCAGTATGGGCGCAAATATTTCTTCCATTTTGATTTAATTATGCAAATTAAATGTTCATCACCTACCTCTTTTACTATGTTTCTGGTTTCACCTATAAAAACCATGAAGAAATGCATTGTAAGGGTTCCTGCTTTTTATCAGAAAATTATGCAGTGAAAGGCATTTTTGTATACATTTTGTAGAACTTTTGTATGAAAGCTCAGAGCCCATAGGGTCTCAGTGAGGAGGATTTCCATCTGTCAAAGAGGATTCTGGTCTTTGGTATTTCACAGTCTGTAACTCTCTTTTATATGTTATTTAATATATCATTTCATCTCATCCATATTTCCTGTATCATGTTTTGGAATGCGAGTGGCTCACTGATTTCTGGTAAGGATTCATCCTAGTTGATGCCCATACTCAGATCAGTCAAGCGCTTTAAATATGGCTCATACATGATATTCTGTTCCATTATTCAGCTAACCATACTTCTGCTATACTAGTTGCTTTGGGAGGGTGTTTTTAAAATGCTATTATTATGTATGGATTCTTAGATTGGTAAGCCCATGCATGGTGGTATTGTATATTTGGGTATCAGCTCAATGTTAAATAGTATCCTCTCATTATTTCTTTCACTACGTACACCTTCTGATAAGTTTTGTCTGTGAGGTATTTCTGAATTGGCCCACTTTGCAGTAAACTGTCTCTGAATTGTCTGTTGTCTTTGTATTAGAATTCTGCATCTTGCCTCTGTAGTATCTCTTTTCTGTGTCATTTTATGAGGTTTTGGTCCCATTCTATTTTATTTCCCTGTTCACAGGAGATAGCATGTGAGTTGAAGCTGACAACTTCATACATTATCTATATTCTCCTTGCTATGCTAAGATGTCCTAGGCACTGGTCTATCACAACTCTAGGCTGTCTCTAGGAGCTACAACATCTTTCTGGTGCCGTTTCCGGGGACGAATTTAAGAAAATCAGAATCCCTGGGCCTCAAAAAAATCATATTCACTCTCTAAATAGGTGAGCACAGAGAGTTGAGAGTTGTATATCCCTCACCTTGGCGACTCCACATTTGTTATTTGATAAATCCATTTTTAGTCCTGGCTCCTCGTAAGCCCCACCTGAGGTCAGATTCGTCTAAGCCAAAGACACCTTCAGTGTCTGACGCTGAACATATTATACATAGAAGAAATTGGAGGGAAAGGAAATCAGCTCGTTCCCAGATTCCTGAAGTGTCCACAGAAGACTTTCCATTCTCTTCCTCTCAAGATTCTCAGTTGCAAGTTCCATACTCCACTGTGGGAGATACTGATTATTATTATTCAGATAGCCCACCCCAAGAGGGTATTAGAAGTAAAAACAGTGTTCATCCTACTCCTAAGGTTGAAGAGGTCAAGGAGGTAACCAAAGTATCTGCTGTTAATAGACCTTTGTTCCCCTCAACCCCTCAAGCTGCAGTTGAGTATATTCCTAATATTATTCATACTCCACTTCCTCCTCCTCCTCCTCTAACTCATCAAACTATCACACTACCTCCACCTCCTCCAATGGCTAATGTTCCGGCCTTTTTGATGAATAAATATGCTCCCCTGGCATTACCCCAAGTGCTGAATGATATGCCCCAGGATTATCTGAAGGTCTTGCCCAGATTCAATGGAGAAAATGAAATTGATTCCTAGAAACATCTTGAGACTTTCTGCTCCTTTGCAGAGAACTTTAATGTTGAACATCTAGATGTGGTCTTAAGACTGTTTGTGCAATCTCTGGATGGTGAAGCTCAAAAATGGTTTAAGACATTGGCTGGCAGTTCTATTACCACTTGGGATAACATGGAAGACACTTTTCTTAGGAAATGGGGAGAAAATAAGGATCATGGAAATTGTCTCATTGAGTTCAATAAACTAAAGAAAAGACACAATGAAGGAGTGTTAGAATTTATCAAGAGATTTAATAAACTGTATCTGAGTCTCCCGGCCGATATGAAACCCCATCAAACTGATGCTAAAGTTGTTTTTGTAGCAGCCTTTGATTCATAATTTGGTTTCTCTCTCAGAGAAAGAAAGCCTGCTACTCTGGATGATGCTCAGGCTGATGCACTAGAGCTAGAAGAAAAAATTACTTCCACTGGTAAATCAAAAGGAAAATCTGAACAAGATACTAAGAGAAGGGGCAAAAAGGAGGTGTCTACTTCTAGTCAGGACAGAGACTCAGACAAAATGGAATAAATGAGCAAATTGATTAAGAAAATGGTCAAGCTTGAATTGGAAGCCAAGAATTCAGCCTTCAGAAATTTTCAGAATGCTCCAAACAGAGGTTACAATCCTCAATATAGGAAGCCACCCTTGCAAATATTGCCAAGGGAAGCAAAGGAGCAACAAGATCAAGTGCCACACCAATTGTACCTGGAAGGTCCAGTAGATGACTCCACTGAGGACACTGCCTATAGGCTGGAGGATGAAAATATTTCCTTTTCAAGTAGTGATGGAGAAGAATGCCCTTTGAAGGGAAATGATGAAGCTAGGTGCTCATTGCAAGAAGAAGAAAAGATTAGAGACGAAGATCAGGCAGATTTTTATCATTATTGTAAAAAAATTGATGATTTCATGCAAGCACATTTCAATAGAAGATATGATCTTAGATCTTCTAGGAAGAGGACTCGTACCGAAGAGCAAGAAGAAGAACTACCCCAGAAGGAAGCACCTGCTCAAAAAGGAGTCTACCATGCAGAAAGTTGCAGACAAAGGTAAGCAACCTCTAAACAAACCTTTGCAGTCTAATGATCAAATCCCTTCTTCTTCAAAAGTAGTCACTTCTCCTTGTACCAAATCTGTGTCAAAATAAGCACAGCCCCCAGTTGAAAATAAAGAGTCTAAAAAGGTTATGATAGAAAAGTCCCCTCTTGCTTTTAGTATGCAAAAGGAACTTGAAAAGGTCAAAATCCCAGTCCCCTTCACTGAACTGTTGAAAAAGCCAGCATATCAATCTCAATTCACCTCTTTTATGCTCCCTCCAGAAGCACCAATCATCCTAAATAGTCTCAACCTTCAAGAATAAATACCCATGGTAGTTTTTGGCCCACATGTCGAGGAGATAGATCCCTTAACTCCTCCCTTCTATGTGTCTCTAGTAATCCATGACCTGATATTACATAACTGCATGTTAGATTCTGGAGCTTCCCATAATCTTATGCCTCTTTCAGTCATGGAACAACTAGGTTTGCAAATCACACGTCCATATAAAGACCTCTACTCATTTGATTCCAAAAGAGTTAAATGTTTGGGGATGATCAAGGATTTGGTGGTCAACTTGGCCCAAATCCCATCTAAAAGTGTGGTAATGGATATAGTGGTAGCAGACATTCCAGTTCATTTTGGTATGTTGTTTTCAAGGTGCCGGGGAACAAAAATTGGTGGATCAATCAAGATGGATTTAACATACACCACTATTCCAGTTTTTGGGGGCCAAGAGAGGAGACTATACAGGGAGACTAGATTTTTCAAGATGGTGACTAAGGCTGAAAATTCTGTAAATTCACCAGTCTATAGTAAGGAAGGAGATTTTTCATGCTTAATGCTGGAAGAAGATCAGGACTATGCTCATGAACCATCCTTTTGCCAGATCAAGACTGAGCAGCCCTCAGAAAACATGGAAGCAGGAATATGAACACTACATTTTGATGGAGCAAATTCAAGAGAAGGAAATGGAGCTGGAGTGCTATTAATCTCTCCTACAGGCATATGGGTTCCATTTTCCTTCAAACTATAATATGAAGCCACCAATAACGTGGCTGAATATGAAGCACTTCTGCTAGGATTGCAAACAGCTAGGAACATGAAAATACAAAGTTTAAAAGTTCTGGGAGATTCAGAACTAGTAGTCAGACAAGTCAGGAATCAGTGTCAGACCAAACATCCTAGGCTAAGGGCTTATAGGAATGAATTTTGGGACATGGTAGAGAATTTCTTCTTGGCATTTAATATCCAGTTCATGCCCTGAGAATAGAATAGGATGGATGATTCCCTTGTTGTGGCTGCTAGCACATTTCGACCACCTCAAAACCCGCTTTTAAGATATGAATTTGAGGTGCGTTATTGGCCTTCAATCCCAGATAATATCAAGCACTGGTAGGTATTTGAGGATGAAGAGAAAATGAAGAGATTCCTGGAAATAGTAGGAGAATTCTCCAATATGGGGATTGATGATAAAGAAGGGGTAGAATCCGAGGATATTTCAAAGAGAAATTGGAAGGAGAAAGTGGCAGGTAACAAAGTATTGCAGTTAAAAGGAAACATAATACCTAGAGGATTGGTGCCTCTAGAAATATTATTTGACAAGAATGATGTCTCACTGCAGCCAAGAAAAGTGGTAGAAGAAAATCAGTTTGAAGACCTGAATTTGGGTATTGAGGCTGACCCCAAAATTGTCAAATTGTCCAAGAAAATCCCTGAAGAATATAAAAAGCTATATCAGAAATTATTTCAGTCTTACAAAGACGTGTTTGCATGGTCCTATCAGGATTTAAAAACTTTTGATGTCAATGTTATGCAACACAAAATTCCACTAAAGGCAGATGCAAAGCCTCATAAACAGAAACTCAGACAAATAAATCCCCTGCTGCTGCCTTCTATTGAGAAAGAAATTAAGAAGCTATTGAAGGCCAAGATAATTGTACCATTGAGGTACTCTAAATGGGTGGAAAACCTTGTCCCTATACGCAATAATAATGGAGAAATAAGGCTGTCTGTGGATTTCAGAAATTTAAATAGAGCATCCTTAAAGGATAATTACCCACTACCTAAAATAGATCACATTCTGCAGAAGGTGGTTGGATCTTCCAGGATGTCAATGATGGATGGGTTTTCTGGTTATAACCAGGTGGTTGTACTTCCAGAAGATCAAAATAAGACTGCTTTCACCACACCATGGGGTACATTTATGTATGCCAAGATGCATTTTGGATTGATTAATGCAGGAGCCACTTTTCAGAGGGAAATGGATATTGCTTTTGTTTGGGAGCAAGACAAGTTCTTGGTAGTATACCTCGATGATATCACTGTATTCTCCAAGAATGATGTTGAGCACATTGAACATCTGCAGAGAAATTTTGAGAAATGCAGAAGGTATGGTCTCACTCTGAATCCTCAGAAGTCTTTATTTGCATTAGAAGAGGGAAAACTTCTAGGCCATATCATGACTAAAGATGGGGTGAAGATAGATCCTAAGAAGGTAGAGGTTATAAACGGAATTTCTTTTCCAAGGAATAATAAAGAAGTGCAAGTATTTCTAGGGCGCATAAATTTCTTGAGAAGGTTTATCCCTAACTATGCTGAGATAGTTAGGCATATAACAGATATGCTGAAAAAGAATAGTGAGGTAAAGTGGTCACAAGAATCACGGGAGGCATTTACCAGGATAAAGAATGCTTTTGCAGAAGCCCCTGTGTTGGCTGGACCAGATTATGATAAACCTTTCATGATTTTCTCTTTTGCATCACCTCATACAATAACAGGAGTTTTATTGTAGAAAAATGAGGAAGGGTATGAGCAGCCTATTTCCTTTTTCAGTCAGATGCTCCGGGATGCAGAATTGAAATATAACATATTGGAAAAGAAAGCATACGCCCTAGTGAAATCCCTCAAAGCATTCCGTGTGTATGTCTTACAGTCCCACATCACTGCATTTGTGCCTGCAGTTGCTGTAAAAGATATTCTTATTCAGGGAGACAGTGAAGGAAAAAGGGGTAGGTGGATTGCTAAAATACAGGAATATGACTTAGAAATCCGCCCTACTAAGCTAATCAAAGGACAGGGGCTTGCCAAATTGTTATCTGAATCAAACTATCAAGCCCTGGGCATAAATTTGTCCATTATAGCAGGTGAGGAATCTGAGGAGAAAGAAGAAAGACATGGAATTGGAGTAGATACCCCAGAGACACATCCAAAGTACCTCACCAGTCCATGGTACAAAGAGATAGTAGAATATCTCCTTACACTCAGCTTCCCTACAAGTTGTGACAAAAATAAATACAGAGCGCTGAGATTGAAATCACAGAAATACACCGCCGCCAATGGTCGGCTATACTGGCGAGACCCCTCAGGTATCTTACTCCTTTGCCTCATAGAAAATGAAGTAGAGGGCATTATTGCAAAGTTTCATGAAGGGATCTGTGGAGGTCATTACAGCTGGAAGGCCACAACTCATAAAATTTTGAAAGCTAGCTTCTATTGGCCAAAGCTTTTTGGATATGTTTTTGCCAGGGTAAGAGCATGTGATAAATGTCAGAAGTTTGCTGAGAGACAGAAATCAGCATCATTTCCCCTGATTCCAGTACATGTGGATGAACCATTCAAACAATGGGGTATTGATTTTATAGGTGAGATACATCCCCCATCAAGTGGCCAACATAAATGGATATTAACAGCCACAAATTATTTCACCAAATGGGTGGAAGCTATACTTGCAAGAAATGATACAGACGCTGTGATCATAAAGTTCATGGAAGAAAACATCATATCCAGGTTTGGCTATCCTGCGAGGATAGTGACTGATAATGCACAGGCCTTCAAGACCACAAAGTTCGTAAATTTCTGCCAGCAATACAATATCACACTGAGTCACTCTACAACATATTATCCACAAGGAAATGGCTTGGCAGAGTCTTCAAATAAAACTCTGGTGAGGGCCTTGAAGAAGACTATCAATGAGAATCAGAAGAATTGGGATTCCCAATTGAAATTTTCTTTATGGGCTAATAGAATCACTAGCAAGAGAGCAACTGGGAAATCTCCCTATGAATTGGTATATGGACGAGCAGCAATTTTTCCTGTACAGCTAGCTTTACCAGTGGCCCACTTCATGCAAGAAGGCCAAGAGGAGCTTGATGATATGATCAGGAGAATCAATCAATTGGTGGAATTAGAAGAAACACGGGGCTAGGTTAATCAGAGATTAATAGAATATCAAGATAAAATGAAACAAATTTTTGATCAGCACACAAAAGACAGGGAGCTACAGATTGGTGATTTGGAGCTTAGGTGGGATATCCGGAGAGCTGAGAAAGGTAAACATGGAAAATTCGACCCCCTCTGGTTTGGTCCTTTCAAAATTGTGGAACAGGGGGGCAATAATACTTTCAGGTTGGAGAATTTACAGGGCGACTTGCTGGATGCCCCTGTAAATGGTCAATTTCTCAAGCCCTACTTTTAGTTCTGATTCAGGAAAAGGTAGCCTGATGTATCATATTGTATGATAGTTTCCTTTTTGTTCTATGTTCAAATAATGTTGGTGTTATGATGAACGATAAAGTGAAAAATGGAGGTGCTAGAGAGCAGAGTCTGCATACATGATGATCAGAGGGTCTGCGAGTTCTCGACAAGTCCAGGAATGAATGTGCCATCCCTAATTGGAGCCGATGTTGATCATATTAGCCCCCCCCCCCCTTTTCTAAAATTTTGTCAGGTAGCCCCATAAAACCATTCGAAACCATCTCCTTTAACCTTGAAAGTCCATGTTTGGGCCTGAAAAGCTCAGTATCCACCTATCATTTCCTTCTCTCAGCCTCGAAATTACATAAAAAAGGCCGCAAACTCAGATCTGAAAATATAAAAAGGCCCAGCCCCTTTCGATCTTGATCCCCTCAGGTTTTCGCTCCATATAACCCAGGTGCTCGACCGAGTGGTAAGCTCTATAGGTGCTGATCAAACGAATATCGGGCATTCTCCGAGCTGTCGATCTATATAGATCAGACGGCGATCATTCATCTCTGTCATACCCATAACCCACCTGCCTGCCATCTGATCAAATGTTGAAATCAACAGTCCATAGCCTATCTATCCTTGGTGGTCCCCACCCCACATCCACTGTTCCAAAACTGCCTGGTATTCATCGCACTGCCTTTCGGCGGTGGGCGGTAATTCTCGTTCGACCAGCAATTCCACTCAGCCCTCACCACACGTCCCAGTGTACGGCTCCAAAACTGCTCTTTATCACCCATTATTATTCGACTCAAGTCACGTAGCGATATTTATCGCAGCCGTCAGATCCGAGGGTCCTCATCCAACGACGATCGTTCTTCAAAGCTGCACAGAAGTTAACAAGGGGGAACCGTGCCCCTGGCCCACTGTTTATCGCCTCCGACGCCCTTTCCATCATTGATCTCCTCCTGAGATCAGACGGTCAGGATTTTTTCACCCCTCACTTTGACCAACCCCCACAATCAATGCTCCACGTCATCCGTTCCCGCTGTCTCGGTGTCGTACCACCTGTCCCTTAGTCTTTCCCCACGTGTTCTCCGCCACCCAGACCTATATTGGTTCATTTCTTCATTTCTTATGTATTTCCACGATCGTGATCATTTTTCGCCAACCTTCTCCATTGTCACCTCCCTCCTTCACGTTGCATTTCCCACCATTGTTCTGCATTTCTTGACCGCTCCACCATGCTGCATTGTCTCATCATGTTCCTCACTGTGTTCACCCTTCCGTGCATGGTTTTCTTTAACAAGTTTGTGGTTTTGCAGGTTCACAGCAGTGGAGAATTATCATAAATTTCCGCATCCATTACAAGAGCCGAGCACACGTCAAAGGACCATGTTCAGAGCAGAATTATGAAAAAGTCCGCAGAAGCCAAATCAACAAGACTCCAATTTGTCAAACCCTGCAGGGACATTCAAGGCGCCGATTTCACAGATGGAGATATTAATGGGGCAGATGAAGAATATCAGTGTTCAGCAGAGAATTAAAGGCAGGTAGCTGTAGACTTTGAGGGCCTTGTCCTAGCCTTTTGAAGCAGAGTACCAAATTGAAGATCATGCACATCATTTGGAAGATTTATACACATAAAACAATGTCCTCAAGGTTTTATTTCAACAGAGTTTTCTTCCCAGACAAGGACGGATATTTGTGTGATTTTACTACCTTACCATGTCCTGGGAGAGATTTCTGCCCAGTGCATTTATTTCAGTTACCAGGTCGTAGAGTACAAACAGCACATCACAGTCGTTTAGCAGTATGGGCGCAAATGTTTCTGCCATTTTGATTTAATTATGCAAATTAAATGTTCATCACCTACCTCTTTTACTATGTTTCTGGTTTCGCCTATAAAAACCATGAAGAAACACATTGTAAGGGTCCCAGATTTTTATCAGAAAATTATGCAGTGAAAGGCATTTTTGTATACATTTTGTAGAACTTTTGTATGAAGGCTCAGAGCCCATAGGGTCTCAGTGAGGAGGAGTTCTATCTGTCAAAGAGGATTCTGGTCTTTGGTATTTCACAGTCTGTAACTCTCTTTTATATGTTATTTAATATATCATTTCATCTCATCCATATTTCCTGTATCATGTTTTGGAATGTGATTGGCTCACTAATTTCTGGTAAGGATTCATCCTAGTTGATGCCCATACTCGGATCATTCAAGCTCTTTAAATATGGCTCATGCATAATATTCTGTTCCATTATTCAGCTAACCATACTTCTGCTATACTAGTTTCTTTGGGAGGGTGCTTTTAAAATGCTATTATTATGTATGGATTCTTAGATTGGTAAGCCCATGCATGGTGGTATTGTATATCTGGGTATCAGCTCAATGTTAACTAGTATCCTCTCATTATTTCTTTCACTACGTACACCTTCTGATAATTTTTGTCTGTGAGGTATTTCTGAATCAGCCCACTTTGCAGTAAACTGTCTCTGAATTGTCTGTTTTCCTTGTATTAGAGTTCTGCATCTTGCCTCTACAGTATCTCTTTTCTGTGTCAGTTTCTGAGGGTTTGGTCCAATTCTATTTTATTTCCCTGTTCACAGTAGATAGCATGTGAGCTGAAGCTGACAACTTCATACATTATCTATATGCTCCTTGCTATGCTAAGATGTCCTAGGCACTGGTATATCACAAGTCTAGGATGTCTCTAGGAGCTAAAACAGCCTAAATTTACCTCAGGCTAAAAAAGGCAGAGTTCAGGGTAACATCAAACCACGCTCAGTCTCGTAGCTAGCCCTACCAGAACAGGAGAGGGCTCTCTCCGGGTCAATCTCAGCAAAAATAATCAATAGGGCTTGAGATGAATTGAAAGAGAAGCTAATTTTAGGCTAGGTATATAAGTGAAGGAGTTTTATTGTGTTTTTGGGGGTTTTTGTTGGATCAAAGGGAAAGGCAGTTTTGGGTGCAGGGATAAGGCCTAGTTTTTGCAGAGTTCTGATTGGGGCAAGGAAGGAAATTGTTTTGATGCTTTAGTTTGAATCAATGGATGGATCAAACTGGTGAGGGGTTGAAGAGGGAAAGAAGGTGTCAAGAGTCCTCCTCAAACATATGAAAAAATGAAAAATTAAACAAAACTAAAGGCAGAGCAGAGCAATCCAATGAATTCCACCTTTAACACTGATTTGTTTAATCTAAGAAGAAAGGTGAAGGGAAATGATACACATAAATGTCAATGAGCTTACAATTAAATAGAGAAAAAAACCATCAAAACATAGAGCCACATGGATCCCAAAGAGTGCTGCAAACCCTGGTCTATTCCTTTGCTAAAAGTGCAGAGATGAAATGTACAATGAGGTGCCAAGCAATCCCAAGTGTCCAACCATGAAAATGACTAAGAAAATACATGATATAGACAAGCCTAACTCCTTTCCATGCCTCTAGGGGTAAATCTCATCATTCTATGAGCTGTTTCAACCATATCTAAACTAGGAACTAGAAAATAGGCAATGAAACAACTTGCCTCTATATGCTAGGAAACTGATCCATTCACTTACATTTCACCTTTTGGCGAATGAATCTTCTAGAATGAGTAAAAATGTGCCAAAATTACATCATGGTCATGAAATTACATCGAGGTACATCAAGAGTTACATGAAAAAGTGAAACTGGCCAAAACTAGGCGAAATTCTGAGCTGATGAGTGAAAAATAGGCCAAATTCCTCTATGCGCCGCGCTTGGAATCTCTATGCGTAGCATAAGTTTGGAGCTGATTTTGAGGCCCTTCCTGAAGTCAAAATTGAGAAAAGGATAGCTCATTGGAAAGCCCTACCTGTCTTCTTTCCAACCCAAGTATAATTTCTGGATTTGGTTTCCATGTTCCCCTCAAAATGTTCAATCTCCCAACACTTCTTCTTGTGTGTGCAAAAAGTGGTAGAAAGGCCATTTTTAGGGTGTTTTTGACCCTTTAGGCAACCAAGAACTTGATGAAATCCTTAGGTAATCCATGAGCATGCATAAATTTTGATAAAAAATCCAAAAATGCAAATTTTTCCTCTCGAGGAGTTGCCAATTATAAGTGCGCGCCAAGTGGCGCTACGCGTCGGGCAGGAAAAGCTATTTTTAGGCACAAAAATTCAAAATTGACAAAAATTTTCCCAAATTTCTTGAAATTTGGGCTGAAGGTCCCTTCTCAAGTGCTATGCTCGGCCAAAGAAGCTTCAGCCAAAATTTTTTAGCCTATCATGCCTTTTACGACGCTTTAGTGCCCTCCTTAGCCTTGCCTTTAGGATCTTGATCTTCACTTTGCAAACATGATTGCGCGCCCAATAGTGGTTCTTCATGTGCCTGAGTATGTTCTTCTCCTTGTTTTCCTTCTCCAATAGCTTCTCAAGATGAATTTTGACCCTCTCAAGCCAAGTCTCTCTATCAGCCTCAATCTCACGCTCAATGGGTGTCATCTTGGATGGGCTTCTTCGGGCAGCTTGCCAGTTCTCACGGATGTTTTGCAACTCCATGATCGTCTGTTGATCCTCCAACTATTTTTTGTGCTGCTCAAGATAGTATATGATCCATTGAGCTCTCTGCAACTTGTTGGTAAATGTGTCGATCTCATCTTTTTGCTCCTGAATGATCTCTCTCAGTTTTGAGCTTGGAGAGCTCAAATCGTTATCAATCAATATGAAATCAGTATCACGGCCTCTTGAAGGGCTCTCATCCTGCACAGGCCTCTTACCTCTGTCCTGTACCTATACCTGTGCTGCTAATGATGGCAACGAGACCCCTTCCACCCCAGGTGGAGATAGTACTCGTCGAGCTGCTGCAAATAATACTCTCGTGCCTCTCTTATAAGTGACATACACTGGCACACTGATAGGCTCTGTCTCGTGACCTTCGAGCTGATGTGAAGGTTCACCTGGCTCATGAAAAATATCCGGAGGAGGCTGAGGGGCTGTGAAGAGGTCACGGGAAATGAAATCTTCCCATGCAATGCCCTCCAATCCAAGCTGATGTACAACAATGATCTTAATGAGTGCATAGTGATAAATACTATTGTACTACTGCTCAGGAGACTTCTTATGCAGAAGAGTGGTCATTCTCTCAATGTTTCGGCACATGAAATACGAAATGTTCATCATCCTCACTCTCGTGAAATGCATCAATAACCTGATTTGGTAGGCATACAGGCGTGAAAACTGGCCCTCACAACTGAAGTATCTGATAATGAGTCTCATCAAAGGCGCATAGGATTCCTTCAGAAACTGGAATGGGAATACCCTACTGAGCTGTCTCACATAGCTAGGCCTGATGTATGGTTCATAATGCACTCTGTCCACCTACTATCTCTTATTGCACTCTTCACCTACATTCAGTGTTCCTGTTGCCTGAGAAATGGTTTCTGGTGTCAAGTTGAAATTTACACCAGCAAGAGTTACTTGACCATCATGCAAATGTAAAACAAACAAACGAGCCAACTCCTGATGATGCTGAATCCGAGCAATCATCTCACAGTACTGATAGCATGAATACTCTCGAAAACATGCCATGGCAAGTGGGCAGGCCTACAACTGAGTCAATGAGGTGGGCTCTTCTCTCACATGTTTGCCACCTTTACGAGGCCTTCTCGGTGCATGTAGCTTAGTGGTAGAACCACTGTCTTGTTCATATAATGAATTAGTGTCCATCTCCATGGTGTTGCAAGGTGTATGTTCGGCTTGTTGAAAATGAGAATGAAAATTTGGCTGTTTTTTGTTTCAATGCCAAATATGTGCCAAAGGGAAAGGATTGTGGGAAATATGGACAGTGAGAATGATGGAGTTTTTTCAAGTGAATTTAAAGTGTGAGGATAGTCACTTGACTGTGTTTGGGAATTTGGGATTTTGAGAAATTTTACCAATGAAATGGGAAGGGGAAAATGATGGGAAATGATTTGGTATATAGGGGAATAGGAGAGGGGCTATAATGATGGTATGACAGTGATGGGAAAGGGAAACACAAGTGATAAATGGAGTTGGAGTGTTTTGGCACCAAAATCAAATTTTAAAATTCCAATTCAAAACCCTAAGGAGCAGTTTTATCAAGAAGATAGGGTTTATGTTTTCAACCTTCAAACTCTTATATTCTTCCCTTCGAACCACACCAAAAACTATTTAAAAGCAATTGCAAGGGCTCACAAACTTACTTGAATGATAAGAGGTTGAGTCGATTTGAAATTTTTATGAAGCAGTGGCAAAAATATTGCTTGTCGGCCCAGTGCGCCGCGCCTGGTGTATGCGCCGTGCACGTTCAAATCAACACTGTGGTGAGAAGCTCTATGCACCGTGACTTTCTTGTGTGCCGAGACCTTCTCCCAACGTGCCGCGACCTTCTCCCAACGTGACGTGACTGTAACCTCACTCACACTTCCACCCTTCAAACGTTGTTTTTGTTCTTCCACAATTTAACTCGGCTTCTTCGATGTCTCTTGGTGCAAATGAATTGTTTGAATATGAAAATACCTTATATACACAAAGGAATTTTATTTTTGTTTTGAAATAACCCACTTGCTAATGTTTGAAATTTGGCACTTTGCACTCTTTAATATAAACTCTGTTTTGCTTGTTTCCTCTGATTTTTTTAGCTGAATGACGAAACTTTTGGCTATTTTTTGCAGGGATAGCTGGCATCAGATTTGGAAAAGGCGAACAGGGCTGCACCTGAAGAACTTCACAACTGAAAAAAATTGAAAATTACATGGTATTTATTACAAAAGACAAAATTGACGATTTTTCTTCAAAACAGAGTTTTGAAGAAGAATCATTATCAAGTATTGCGACAATGAAATTTTTGAAATAAAAACTTATTCAAACCTCCCTCATGTGCTTGCTAGCTTTATTAGACACTTTGAAGACTAAATTAATGAAAACCTAAACCTAATGAGACTGAAAAAACCCTAAAATAACTCTTTTCCCACCAAAAGACCAAACCTTGATTGTGAATGACTGTAAATGATTTCGATAAACTTTGATGAACAAATACGGATTAGCAGGTACATGACATGAGGGATATGAGTGAAAATACCCTTCCGTCAGATGATCCATGCTTCTAATTGGATGCAGCTGACTAAACTGGATGAGACACCTGAAATTAAATGCAACAAAAGATATTTTGATCTCTGACGAAGGGACGAAGAGACCAACTCTAACAGTGTTAATGAAGTTCTTGTTAATGGAAGAAGGGCCTTGATAAACCAATCTCTCTGATGATTCAGATCGATTGGGTAACTCATTTTTCCAATCGCATCCTTGAATCTTCTCATAAGATCCCATGCAGTTTCCCCTTCTCACTGCTTGATCTCCCACATTTCGGATAAACCTTGTTGATATGTTTGGGGTAACTTGAATTCTTTAACAAATTGTTTCTTTACATCATCTATCGTTGGTTTCGGATGAGCTTCCAAAAATTTGATAAACCACCATAGAGCTCTCTCCCTGAGAGTAGTTTGAAATTCGATCAACTTTCCTGCCTCTCGTGTCTACCGAGCCCTCCATATGGCCTCGCAGAGGTACCACTTTTGTTCCACATCATCGTTACCCCTCCCAGAGAACTCTGGGTATCAGGTAAATGATCCCGCCATGCTTTCTTATGGGGGTGTTACTAAAATAAAACCTCAGTTCCCCGGCTGTGTAATGGTTTTACTAGCACTACCGCTAGTGTGTATTATTGCTGTAGACTGAACACTGTTCAACTTACTCAATTCTCGTAACTTAACAAAAATTTCACCTAGTGGCTGATAGAGTACCAGGGGAGGGTCGAGACTAGAGCTAATTGAACTTTGGGGAATAGAGTTACCTTGAGTAATGGGTGTTAGCCCCTCTCAGAATAGTTTCTCCATCGCAACATACAACTCCACATCGAACATCTCCTCAGGGCGCGCATCCTCTCCATCAAACTTCTTTCCCCTCTCAGCTTGGGTTGGGCTCCTATACACATGCTGAACTTCCTTGATGGTCCCTCCTATCCCTTGGGAACCCATCTTTCCTTTCATCTCCTTTATCATCTAAGGCACCTTCTCCTCGTCCTTTTGATTACTTTCCTACTTTTCCAACTCCTTCATCACCCTTTCTCGCCACTTCTCAGCAATTTTCACCCTCTGATGTGCTCGTCACTCCCTCAACCTACTGGAGGTATCGACATCCATATCCCTATTCCCCATTCCAATGTACTTGTAGCATCTCTCCCTAAGCTCCTTCCCCCAGTACTGGAGGTTTAAGTCTCCATCTTAAATTTTTGAAACTCCATCAATCCCTCATCTACCATTAAGGCTTTGATCCACAAAGGGATCTCCTTCAACATCTCTCCATGCAATCCTGATTTGAATATGTCCTCTGCTTTCGAGAAAGACTGGTAACAATCAGCTGCGAACTCCACTATGTATCCTTCGAAGGTAGATTGAACCCATAAATCTATAGCTCGGGTGAAATCGGAACCGATGAAGTGCTACCAGATCTACGTGTGACCACTTGCGACAGACCTTCCGTGAGCTTCCTTGAACTGTCTTGACTTGTAATCTCTGCAACCAATTATAGAGTTCCTATGGAAACTTTCCCCAGAATATCTCGTAGATATCACTGGCATACTCAGAGAATAGAACCTGATCCTTAACATTTTTCTCCCTCTGTTGTCTCCACTCAGCTTGCTGTGCTATGAACTGATCTAGGTGGTTATCCCACTAGCTTTTTTTTTTTCTCTCTCGAAGATCCGTGATACCATGATCTAGTTCCCAAATGGAATTTTGGGTCCTGGAAATGGAACCATTTATTGGTGAGGTATAAGGTCTCTTGGGCAAGACCCAGGTTCAGGATAGAGGCCAACAAGGTTTCCGTAGTAGTATAGCACAACGACAGCATTTTAACTCTACTCTGAAGAGTACAGAGTCTCACCCGAGGCATGTTGTGACCTTAGTAATATTAGGATCAGATCAGGTATCGATCAAGCATAACTTATAGAATAAAGAAGACATAACGTGTTCTGAATAGGTGTAAATAATCTACAAATGATAATAATCATGAACATATTCAGGATGAAAAAACAAAATTTAAAGTTACCAACACATTCAAATTAACAAAAAACACGTAATAGAACTCAGGACATCAAACCCATATCATCATATATTTCATTAACATGAGGGGACAATTACATTTCTCTTTAGAGCGATCCTGGCAGGACTGACTACAATAGTATCACATAGAACATAACAGAATGAATAGAGATAAAACAGAATGAACAGATCAAATAGAGCTCTCCTACAGCTCTCTTCCTCCAATCCCTACTGTGCCAACCCCAGTCTACGCTGGCCAACTACCTATTTGTTACTTTTCCAATCCGTCTATCAATTTTCCCTTCTTTTTCGCTCTGTTGTCTGCCACATCTCCCTAATTGCTGGGAGTTCCATTGTTTGTTCTAGTCGCTCCCTTTTGCCAACTGTGCTTGTTTCCACAAAAACTTTGCCACCTTCTCTTTAGCTGTTCGCAATTGTGACAACTCTTTGTCTACCGTAGTCGTGTTCTTCCACCTGTTACCTACGACTCAAAACTGTTTCATTTCAAAACAAGGGCCCCAACTGGCCCTGACCACACGCTATTGACTCGTCTCGAGTCAATCCTTTTCCCCTACCTCAGTCTCCATTGGTCCACTTGGCTCTATGGCTGGCCCTCACTTCTCTTTTCCCTCCCCTTGTCCAAACAAGGGCCCCAACTCGGGAACCTTTTCCAACACTGATGCTTTGAGTTATGTGAAGTCGGCAATGACTTGTTACCATCCCTTCATGAGCAGGTCTGTTTTCGTGGTGACTTGTTCTACTTCTTTTTCCCCTGAGATGGCTGACAGCTTACTAAATATGTCCTTAATCTTGATGTCGGCCTCAACGGATTAAACAAAGAAATCAAGGATAAGGAAAAATAAAAAACAGATAAAAGAATATAGATAATGAGAGTTCGAATGTTTAAAGACAAATCATAGGATAAACCGACGAAGAAAATAGAGCCAGGTGCTAAGGCCATTCAGCGTTTACTTCTTCCCAAATCACACTAGCCACCTACAGCCTAAATTTTTCTTTTAATAAAGGCGACTACAGTTAATACAACAGTCAGAGATATTTTAGCAGCTACTTAGAAGTTATTGTAAAAGTTAATGTTAAAGGAAAATAGTCAAAAATATCTTAAATTTAGCTCAACAGTTAAGTTGAAAGTTATTATTACAGTGAGTCAGTCAGAGATATTTTTGCATTGGGCCTTGCATGGTCTCAATTTTCAAACATAATTTACTCTGTACTAAATAAAATTCTGGCATCCTAGATTAGGGCAACCTCCTCATATGCAGTTAAACACTGCATGTATTGTTCATTACAATTATTGGTTGGTTGCAGGTTGGTTGCTAAGTTTGATTTTGATCAAGACTCTGAGTTGCAAATATTATTGCACTGGAGCATTGTAACTATTTCGAGCTGGACATCAGTAATACAAGCACATTCACAATATTCTTGAGCTATGTTAATGGTGAGGTTATCCCTCTTTGTTGATGTTTCTCCTCTGTTTTCCATATTGTACATCAATTTATCTAATAATAGAATAGAAATTTTAGATTGAGATATGTTTTTTGGGCACCTTAAATCTATCTGTTATTATTATCTTTATGTTTCAATCTGCAAATTTTAGCTAAAGAATTCAGGGGTGTCCTACTCTTTAGTTTCCCTTAGTTGTTACCTTAATATTTTCTCCTAAATTTTAGCTAAAGAATTCAAGGGTGTCCCGCTCTTTAGTTTCTCTTAACTGTTATCTTAAAGGCCTTCTTTGAATTTTAATTAAATAATTCAGAGGCGTTCTTCTCTTTAATTTCATTGAACTGTTATCTTGCATTTTTTCTCTGTCTGAAAGTATTCCTAAAGAATTCTTAACTTCTCTTTAGTATTACTGGATTTTTGTCCTAAATTTTTCTTAGCAAGGTTTAACTGAAGAATTCAAAGGTGTTCTGCTCTTTATTTTCTCCTAGAATATTTATCTTAAAGGAATTTCTTGTTGAATTATAGTTAAAGGATTCTTACTTGCCCTTTATTTTTACTGAATTCACAAACTTGTTGTCATTTCATATTCGTCTTACCTAAGAAAATCCATTTGATATAGTTAGCTTTACCTATGAAAACCCTTGAAGGGTTGATGTACAATTTAAACCTTTATGAATCCATAGCCCAATGGATTAAGCTTCCCACATTATATCTTTTCAACCTAGAATCAATCAATCAATCAATCAAAACAAAACAACCCCAAAACTTCATAACTAGCCTAAAATCAGAAAACATAAGCATAAATATATATCAATTAATCATAAATGTAGAGAGAGCCCTCTCTGAGCCAAGGAAGGCTAGGTACTTAGACTCCAAAGTGGTTTGATGGGGTTCCCTACTACTTTTCTTGCCAATCTTACAAATTACAGGGAGCCAACATAATGGCGACCATACTGGGGACCTGAATTATTAAAAAGCTTAATATTTCCTCAAGAAATCAGAAACCCCATTGAAATTTAGATGACTCAAATATTAGCCAAGACTAGTATCTGGTTTCTGATGGCGGACAATAGCCAGCCTCAAGAAATTTCAAATCATCCACCTGGCGACTCCACTGGTTTTTAGTGGGCCTACAAACTCCACCAGAAAAAATATTGAGAAACCTTGATATTTTTTAAAACTCAAATAAACCCTGTCAAAACAATGTGTGAATAAATTATTTTCTTTTACAGATTGGTTTTTTTTCAAGATATTATAAAATTTTCAATCTCTCTATGCCTTGTGTCTAAGTTCTAGCTTCTAGAAGGATCTGTACCAGATCCCATCCTGACCCAAACCATCCTGCAATAGTTGACGATTTAGAGGGAATCCTAAGAAAAACTCCTAGGTCCAGGATTTCAACTGATAGCATACCTATTAACAAGGCAAGTTACTTACCTGGAAACCTTAAATACTTGCAAGATAGCCTATTTGACTCACACCTGGAATGAAGCTTGTTCAGGACTAAATCCCACAGTTGGATAACCCAGATAGCTTTAGACCCATCCATCTTAGAATAGAATATTATTGTTCAAACCTCTACCCCCACTCATACACCCACTATTTGCCTTCCCCCATTCAACCCTCCACCTCCGTTTGTCAACCCTCCACTTGTTAACCCCCCCTTTTTCCCCCAACCACCAACCATGGCAACCTGGTATGCCCCATTAGTCCTATCGTTACCTCTAGTACCTCTACCACAAGACTATCAATCCAAAATCCCCCTATTTGATGCAAGTGGTTTTGAAACTGCTCAACAACATGTGGATAAAATGGATGACTCTTTTGATAGATAAGAGATAGATGATGAAACTTTTTAGATCATAATGTTTGCCCAAATCTTAGGGGGAGAATCAAGAAAATGGTTTAAAGGCATAACTCGTAATAGTATACATGACCTCCCTGCTTTTCATCAGTGATTCCTAAATAAATGGGAAGTAAAGAAAAACCCTCTCCAAATCTTATCAGAATATTAAAATATTAAGAGAAATGTTGGAGAGAGTGTCCAAGATTACTGCACTAGGTTCAACAGTGTATATAACACCCTCCCTCCTCACATAAAAGCCCCACAAGGTATATTTCTAATGAAATTTCCAAATGGTTTTGACTCAGAGATGGTATATCAACTAAGAGAAAGAGACCCTCTCACATTAGAAGATATGCAGAGGGGTGCAGTAAGTGTAGAAGAAAATCTGATTGCTAAGAGGGCTAGAATGAAAAATGAAAAAATAGTCACATATAGGGAAGATGATGTATCCTCCACATCTGATACTAAAATTGATAACTTAGTTAGAACCATGGAAAGGATGATGGAGAGAATAAAAATCAATGAGAGAGATTTCCATAGAGAAAACCAAGCAGCTCCTCAGAATAGAAACCAGAACCAAAACAAAAATTTTAGGAGAAACCCCCATCAAATAAGACAGAGAGAATAGAGGGAACCTGACCAGCAAATCAGGCCTCGTTTCGAAGAAAACTATGCTGATGAGGATGAGGGGGTGATTGAAGAACTAGAACAAAGTCAAATCAATCTAATGGGAGTGAATAATGAGGATATTGTTTTCCTCACTGAGGAATAACACAATATATTTGCCCCAAATAAAGAATAATTCCAAGAATCTGAGGATTATAAAAAAGGATTCAAAAATTCTATCATGGAAGTGCATAGACAATATGACCTCAGAAGCAATAAAACCCAAGATACTCCCAAGAGAAAGAGCTCTGAAAATTCTACTAGGAATATCCCTAAAACTGATCCCAAAAAGATAGCAGAAACTTCAAACATAATGGTTAAAAGTTCTGATAAAAATAAAAACAAAGACAGTCTAGAAAGAAGCACTAGTAAATCAACTAGTAGCCCTAACAAAATTGATTTAACTAATATCTCTAGTGAAAATCAACAATATGAAATTACTACAAAAACAGTGTTTGATAAAAATGATTTAAATCTGCCAAAAACATAGACACCATTCAGTATTGAGAATGAAATTGCCAAGATAAAAATTTCCATACCTCTCACTGAATTAGTTGGCCAAGATGTATATATATCCCAGGTTTTGAAAGCTTTAAACATAGGAGAAAATGTTGATTCTGTAAATGTAAACAATGACAAACCTAAAATTTTGTTTGCACCTGAAGTAGAGCGAAAATTCCAAGAGGGAGGTGTACCTCCATTTTATGTCAGTTTGAACATCCATGACAAAATCCTTCACAATGCCATGTTAGATTTAAGAGCTTCTCATAACATCATGCCAAAGGTAGTTATGGAAAGACTAGGCCTTGAGATAACTAGACCATACAAAGACTTTTACTCCTTTGACTCCAATAGAGTTAAATGTCTAGGCCTGATCAAATATCTCTGTGTTAATCTAGCACAAATACCATCCAAAAGCCTAGTGATGGATATTGTAGTGGCTAACATTAACCCTAAGTATGGCATGCTCCTTTCACACTCGCGGGGAGCCAAACTTCAAGGCACCCTCCAAATGGGCATGACCTATGCTACCATACCAGTTTTTAGTCAACCAAGAAGATTATATAGGGAGACTCATATGAAATACATGGTCAATAGTCAAGAAAAGTATGATAACTCACCTCTCTATTCTGTCCACACATACCTTTATTCATTTATCCTTTACAATGATTAAAACATTAATGAATAAGTAGTAATAAATGAAAAAAAACCTGAGAAAGAGGAAGAAAAGGAAGAACAGTCAGAACAGATAAAAAATGAACAACATAAGTCTGAACATGAACCTCCGTGGAGCATGAGATTTGATGGTTCTTGTGGAAAAACTGGATCAGGAGTAGGTGTTTTGGTACACAACACTAAGAAAAATCACGTAGAGGGTCACTCCTACAAACTAAACTTTCAATGCACAAATAATATAGCAGAGTATGAGGCCCTCCTTCTAGGACTACAATTACTAAAGAAATTGGAAGCCAAAAGGATCTCTATCCATGGGGATTATGAGCTAGTCATTAGGTAGATTAAGGGAGAATATTAAACAAAACATCCTAGATTAAGAGCCTACAGAAATGCTGCCCTTGACCTCCTAAAAAAATTCAAATAATATGACCTTGCCTCTCTCCCAAGAAATCAAAATATCCTTTTCAATGGACTAGCATTCGCAGCTAGCACCTATCAACAACCTCAGGCTAATAAGCAATACACAGTGAAGGTTAAATATAGACCAGCATTCCTTGATAACATAAGGTATTGGAAAGTTTTTGAAGGTTACCAACAGATTGAAGACATCCTGTAGTCCAAGAATGAGTTTAAATTTCCAAATTTAGACTTAGATCATGAAGGGGACTACTCTACTAAGGAACAAACATGCAAGGAGGAGTCCACTCATAATGCTGATATAAATCTGTTAGCAGAAGAACACACACATGGGGCAGTTTTGTGTAAAGATCCAAAAAAGGAAGACTTTGAACTGTTGCAGTTCAGAGATAATACCTTGCCAAAAGGGACTTGTCCCTCTAGAGGAAAATTTTTATTTTGATGATGTTGCTAAAAAGCCAAAGATGGAATCCACTAAAGAAAATGTAGAAGAGTACAATATAGGTAGTGAGAAAGAGCCCAAAATGGTGAAACTATCAAAGACACTTCCAACACCTATAAAATAGAAATATATTGAGCTATTCAAAGAATTCATTGATGTGTTTTCCTAGAGCTATGAAGACTTGAATTCTATGATATTGATATAATTCAGCACAAGATGCCACTCAAAGAAAGACAGAAGCCCTTTAAATAGAAGCTGCACAGAATAAACCCTGTCCAAATGCCACTAGTTGAGAAAGAGATAAAGAAAATTTATGATGCTGGGATAATAGTCCCGCTCAAGTACTCAGAATGGGTTTCAAATATTATATTAGTAACGAAAAAGAAATGGGAGATTAGGCTCTGCATAGACTTCAGAAATTTAAATAAAGCATCCCTGAAGGACAACTACCCTTTACCAAAAATGGATCACATATTGCAAAGGGTTGTAGGCTCCAAAAGGATATCTCTACTTGATGGATTTTCAGGGTACAATTAGGTGATGGTACATCCAGATGATCAACACAAGACAACTTTCACCACACCTTGGGGCACCTTCATGTATGTAAAAATGAATTTTTGGTTAATGAATGCTGGAGCTACTTTCCAAAGAGAAATGGATATTTCTTTCTCAAAATAAATAGGTTTCTTCATTGTGATATATCTTGATGACATCACAGTCTACTAAAAAACTGATGAAGAACATTTGGCCCATTTGAGAAAGGTCTTTGAGAAATGAAAAAAGTATGGCTTGTATTTGAATCCCAAGAAATCATTATTTGGCCTTCAAGAAGGAAAGCTTCTAGGCCACATCATATATGAAGAAGGGATCAAGGTTGACCCAAACAGGATTGAGGGAATATTGCAAATCAGTTACCCAAGAAACATCAAAGAGCTGCAATCTTTCATTGGAAAGATAAATTTTTTAAGAAGGTTCATACAAAACCTTGCAGAACTCCAAAGAAACATCGCTAACATGCACAAAAGAGAATCAGGAGTCAAATGGACCATATAAGCAAAGCAATATTTTGACTTGGTGAAGAAATCTCTTACCCAAACACCATCTCTAATCAGCCTTGATTTCACCAAGGATTTCATTATATTTTCCTTTGCATCATAACACATTGTTGCTACTATATTACTGTAGAAAAATAGAAAAGGATAGGAGCATCCCAGAGCATTATTCAGCCAGGAATTAAGAGATGCACCTTTGAAATATAATATCATGGAAAAGTAGGCTTTTGCCTTAGTTAAATAACTAAAATATTTCAGAGTCTACATTTTGCATTCACACATCATTGCATTTTTCCTTCATACATTAGTTAAAGACATACTTACACAAGATCATAATGGAAAAATAGGAAAATGGATTGATGTAATCTTGGAATATGATCTGGAAATGAAGCCCACCAAGTTAATCAAGTGACAAGGACTGGTTAAACTAATGGTTGAAAAAAAAATTCAAGCACTAGACATCAATATGATTCACTCATTGGATGAATAAGAGAAGCTGGTGACTCCACCTATTAAGGAAGCATTCCTAAATTCTACTTGGTATGCAAACATACTGTATGTGATTTTTAATCTAAATTTTCCTCCTGGTTTTTCCAAAACAAAGGCCAGATTCTTAAAACTAAAAGATGTAAATTTCTGCATTCTAGAAAAAGTTTTATATTGGAAGAATTTTGGTGGTGTACTGCTTAAATTTTTTCCTGGAGAAGATGCAGATAGGATTATGCATGAATTTCATGAAGGAGAATGTGGAGGCCACCTCTATTGGAAGAACACTATTAAAAGGATCCTTGGGGTTGGTTTCTATTGAACTACCCTCTTCCAAGACATCCACAAAATGGTAGTTTCTTGTCATAAATGTCAAATTTTTTAGGGTAAAAGAAAATTGTTGCCTTTGCCATTACAACCAGTCTCTATTGAAGCTCCTTTTCAACAATGGGGTCTATATTTTATTGGAGAGATCCACCCTTCCTCCTCTACCCAACATAAATGGATCCTTACTGCAACTGACTATTTTACTAAGTGGATAGAAGTGATTCCTTCCAGGACTGCCACAGACTTAGTGATTGTCAGATTCCTTGAAAACAACATCCTATCTAGGTTTGGATGTCCTAGGAAAATCATTACTGACAATGCTGCTGCCTTTAAATCTGTTGAGATTGCAAAAAGATGATGAGCTTAGTGGAAATAAGTCACCTTCACTAAGTGGGCCCGTAGGCTATTTTTGGCGCAAGTCTATTTTTAGACTATGTCTATTTTTAGACATGTCGATCATATTCTATGAGTTGCAGGATGCTATTTGTGGGTGGTTGGTCAAGTTGGAAAAATAGATGGACTTCTATTTTTAGACATATTGGGTGGAATCTATTTTTAGATTACCAGTCTAAAAATAGATATGTCGAATATTATTAGCTCTTAATAATATTTGGACTATAAACATTATCTTATTCTCTTGGAGCACTTCAGTTAAGTGCATAGATGTGGCAGAGGAGCTGATAGAAGGAATTACACTATTCCTGAGGGTTAAGTGGAGCTATTGCATGGAGACTTTAGTTAGAACTCATGTGACAGAGTTTGGTGGAGTTTTGTTCAGTTTAACTGAGTTAAACATAGTTGAGCTAGTTGTATCTAGTCTAACTGATTGATACACTAGTGAGAGTGGTGTGATTTAATTATTAATTAATTCACTAATTATTAACTCATTAATCAACTATAGAATACATCAGTTAACTACAGTGCATGGAAAGTTTCAGTGGAGAACAGTGAAGAGGTAGGTGAAAGAGCAGTATGACTATCAGTTGTGACTATAGTGTTGCATTATTTGCAACACACAATGGTTGGATATTCCAATGAGGATTGTGTGAGCAAGGCTGGACCAATTTGATTTCATTCAGAGCCATTCTTCAACAGTGATTGCACAGTAGAGGCAGGCTAGCAGGTGGCAGAGAATGGAGCATGATATTTGCTAGATTGGACCTAATTAGTGTGTAGCAATTGGAGATTGTACTGAGAGCTTGTGAGGAGCTTTGTATGATGATTGTTACATGATCTCTATGAAATATAATATACAGATAGTTGGGGATTTTCAGCTTTAATATTTCCCATAAAATACTATGTTCATATGTGTGAATGTTTATGGTTTTAATGTGTGCATGCAATTGATTTTATTTCTGCAATTAACGATCAATGGTAGAAGAGATTCTGTATTGTGCATGAAGTCAAATAGTGTGTGATCAGGAGAATCTCGGATGTATAATATATCAGTTATATACATTTCTACATGGTATCACAATGATATTGATCATTGGAGAAATTTCAAAACATTGAAGCAATTGAGTTTTGTGCTAGTGGAATTCGAATTTGCAGCAATGTTTTCTTGGCGTCGAAGTTGAGATGTCTTTCAATGGATTTCAATTGGAGTATGCCCTTGAGCGAAGCTCAAATTATATTGCATGGAAGGATATGATCGAGGCGGTGCTGGATGAAAATGGGTTGAAGGAGTTCACAGATGTAGAAATTCCAAAACCTGCTTCTAGCGATGCTGCTGCACTTGACGCATGGAAAAAGAAGACAACAAAGTGTCAAAGGATTCTGTTGGAAGGTGTGAAGGATCACATAGTGTCCAACCTTCATGGTAAAGCTTCTCCATTCTTTATGTGGAAAGCTTTGACAGATTTATTCCAAAGCAAGAGTGACGAGAGGAAGTTGGCGCTCAAGGATAAAATTAGGAACATAAAAATGGAGAAAGGCGACAGTATACCCAAGTACCTCATGAAGTTTGTCCAGTGCAGGGATGAGCTGGGAAGTGTGGGGGTTACTATAGATGATGAGGGCTTGGTGAGCTTGGTTTTCCTTGGGCTTCCGAAGAGTTGGCATTCCTATCAGGTCTCTGTCAATGGCTGGGAGAAATTGCCAGGATGGGAGCGACTTTGGTCGGATCTTGTGCAAGAGGAGATAAGGCGGAGTACCAGGGACGGATCTTCATCGAAGAATGTAGATGAAGAAAATTGTGCTTTGGATTCCAAAGCAAGGAATGGGAAGAGCAAGAAGAATGCTTCTCAATCCGGTGCGAAAGGCAAGAAGCAGGCATGTCCAAGGTGAAGTGCTTTCACTGTCATCAACACGGACATTACGCCACTAATTGTCCACAGAAGAAGAAAAATAAGCAGGCTGCTGGATCTGCAGCTGGAGAGGCCTTAGCCTCACATTTTGAGCTATATTTTTCGTTGATCGCATGCTTGGTCTCAAGTATGATGGGTTCAGTGTGGTTTCTCGACAGTGGTGCATCTTTTCACATGACCGGAGACAAATATTTGTTTACTGATCTGGATGAGAAAGATCTTGGAGTGCACATTGAGATGGGCGATGATGGTAGATACAGTGTGACCGGTATCGGTACTATTTCCTTTGAGAGGGAGTCTGGTAAACCCTTCGTATTGAAGGAAGTGATGCATGTTCCAGGATTGAAGAAGAATCTTATCTCTGTGGTTATGTTGGAAGACAAGGGATATGATGTTGTCTTTAGCGAGGGAAAGGATTTCCTACACAGTAAGGCAACTGGTGAAACCTGGAGGATAGGGGTTTGAATTAAGAACCTTTATCAGTTGCAGGTAGATGGCTACGCAGAAATGGCAGGCAAGGTAGAAGGAGTGGTGAGCCGGGATGAGGGCGAGCTATGGCATAGGAGATTGGGCCATCTTCACCATGGTGCCTTGAAAATTTTGCAGCAGATTTCTACCGAGCTTCCCAAAGGTACACTTGTGCAGTCATATCAGTGCAAGGGATGTACTTTGGGAAAATTTGTGAAAGCCGCCTTTCACGAGAAGGATAGTCGCGCCACGAAAATCCTTGAGAGAATTCACACAGACGTGTGTGGACCTTTCTCAGTAGCTTCGACAGCAAAGCACAGGTACTATGTGATATTTGTTGATGATTTTTCTCGGAAGTGCTGGATCTTCTTCATGCAGAAGAAGAGCGAGACATACTCAAAGTTCTGTGAGTTCAAGGCACTAGTTGAGAAAGAATCGGGGAAGCAGGTGAAGGCTCTAAGGAGCGACAATGGTGGTGAATTCATCTCTGGCGAATTCAAGGACTTTTGCAGCGTAGAAGGAATTCGAAGAGAGCTCATAGCACCTCATAACCCACAGCAGAATGGGGTTGCTGAGCAAAAGAATAGAACAATCGTGGGTGTTGCACGAGTGATGTTGCATGATCAGGGCCTACCCATACACTTGTGGACAGAGGCATGCAATACTGCAGTATATGTGCAGAACCGTTGTCCTCACAGGATACTTGGCATGAGTACACCCGAGGAGGCGTTTTCTGGTAAGAGGCCTGATATTTCCCATTTGAGGATTTTGGTTCACCTGTTTACATTCATGTGACGAAGGATGCCAGGAAGAAGCTGGAGCCGACCGCAGAGGTTGGGATATTTGTGGGGTACACTGATACACCCCACAACTATTGTGTGTATTTTCCAGACAGTCGCAAGACTGTTGTGCGACGGGATATCAAATTTCAGGAGGAGAAAGCCATGAAGTGTTCGCTTGAGAGGGAGCCACACTTGCATGCAGATGAGGAGCTATTAGTTCCTAAGGATGAGCCTTAGGATGTGGATCAGCCACAAGAGGAGGTTCATGGAGTGGAAGAGACCACTCATGCAGCGCCAACCATCAGAGGGCGGAAGTGCACTACAGAAGCTGAGCGACTGGCTCAAGATGCAGAGAAGGTTGTAGGAGCACCTACATCATAGCGCAGACAGAGACAGTCACCTGACCGGTATACTGGATACATGGCTCTTATGAGCAAGTGTATCGTGACAGAGCCATCCTCTTTCGAGGAAGCTGTGGAGGACCCCGCATGAGTAGATGCCATGGTGGAAGAGTATGATTTTATTGTCAGAAACAATGCATGGGAGATTGTCCCAAGGCCAGAAGGGAAATCAGTGGTAGGTTCGAGATGGATCTACAAAGTGAAGAAAGCAATTGATGGGAGTGTGGAGAAGTACAAGGCAAGATTTGTTGCCCGAGGCTTCTCACAGATTGAGGGGATCGATTATGAGGAAACCTTTGCACCTGTCGCAAGGTATTCTTCGATACGAACGATTCTTGCTCTCTCAGCACAGATGGGGTGGGAAATTCATCAGATGGATGTGAAGACTGTGTTCCTCAATGGAGTAATTAAGGAGGAGGTGTACATAGAGCAGCCCAAATTTTTTGAGATCTTGAGCAGCGAGTCGCATGTGTGCAGGCTCAAAAGAGCATTGTATGGGTTGAAACAAGCACCTCGTGCTTGGTACACATGGATAGATAGTTATTTCATCAGACTTGGATTCTCCAATAGTGAGACAGATCTGAACCTATACCCGATTTTGGTGGAGGGTAAGTTGCTGATCATTGTACTTTATGTAGATGATTTGATTCTGATAGGTGATGAACTGTTGATACACTCATGCAAGGCTGATCTTTCAAAGGAGTTTGAGATGAAGGACTTGGGCCTCCTTCATTATTTCCTGGGATTGGAAATTTGGCAGTGCAGTGATGGATTGTTTGTGTCTCAAGGCAATATGCATGGGAGATACTGGAGAAGTTAAACATGCATGGCTGCAAGCCTGTCGACACTCCTCTTCCTGGTGGATGGAGGAAAGAGGATGCTACATCGATAGAGGTAGTAAATGCCAATATTTGGGGTCACTTATGTATCTAGTCAATGCATGACCTGACATATGCTACGCTATTAACCAGATTTCACAAGCTATGGTTAAGCCTACCAAGCTCTTTTGGAAGGCATGCAAGCATGTATTGAGATATCTTAGAGGCACATCGGGATATGGATTATGGTATAGGCAATCAGATGAGGTGAAGCTGTGTGGCTTCACTGATGTAGATTGTGTAGGGAGCCTAACGGACAGAAAGAGCACATCTAGAGGGAATTTCAGTAACGGGTTGACAACAGCTTCTTGGTGCAACAACAAGAAGAGATCCGTGACACTCAATTTAGCAGATGCTGAGTATATGGCAGCGAGTTTGGCTTCATGCGAGGCTATATGGATGAGGAAGATCCTAGTCAGGTTTTTTGGTTCACACTTAGATCCTACTATGATATATTGTGATAATCAGAGTTGCATCAAACTCTCGGTTAATCCAGTATTTCATGATAGATCTAAACACATTGACATCCGGTATCATCATATCAGAGATTGTGTGCAGCGGAAGATCATGTTACTTTCATACATTCCCATGGAGGATCAGGATGCTGATATCTTGACGAAGGCACTCACCAGGAGCAAATTCGAATACCACAGGGGCAGGATAGGGGTTGCAGATAATCCTTATCTTGTTGAGAGGGAGTGTTGAGATTGCAACAATATGATGAGCTTAGTGGAAAGAAGTCGCCTTCACTAAGTGGGCCCGCAGGCTATTTTTGGCGCAAAGTCTATTTTTAGACTATGTCTATTTTTAGACATATGGATCATGTTCTATGAGTTGCAGGATGCTATTTGTGGATGGTTGGTCAAGTCTGAAAAAATAGATGGACTTCTATTTTTAGACATATTGGGCGGAATCTATTTTTAGATTGCCAGTCTAAAAATAGATATGTCGAATATTATTAGCTCTTAATAATATTTGGACTATAAACATTATCTTATTCTCTTGGAGCACTTCAGTTAAGTGCACAGATGTGGCACAGGAGCTGACAGAAGGAATTACACTATTCCCGAGGGTTAAGTGGAGCTATTGCATGGAGACTTCAGTTAGAACTCATGTGACAGAGTTTGGTGGAGTTATTGAGGTAGTTGGTGGAGTTGTGTTCAGTTTAACTTAGTTAAACATAGTTGAGTTAGTTGTATCTAGTCTAACTGATTGATACACTAGTGAGAGTGGTGTGAATTAATTATTAATTAATTCACTAATTATTAAATCATTAATCAAATAAAGAATACATCAGTTAACTACAGTGCATGGACAATTTCAGTGGAGACTAGTGAAGAGGTAGGTGAAAGAGCAGTGTGACTATCAGTTGTGACTATAGTGTTGCATGATTTTCAACACACAATGGTTGGAGATGACAATGAGGATTGCGTGAGCAAGGCTAGACCAATTCGAGTTCATTCAGAGCCATTCTTCAACAGTGATTGCGCAGTAGAGGCAGGCTAGCAGGTGGCAGAGATTGGAGCATGAGATTTGCTAGATCAGACCTAATTAGTGTGTAGCAATTGGATATTGTACTGAGAGCTTGTGAGGAGCTTTGTATGATTATTGTTACATGATCTATATGACATATAATATACAGATAGTTGGGGGTTTTCATCTTTAAGCTTTCCCATAAAATACTGTATTCATATGTGTGAATGTTTATGTTTTTAATGTGTGCATGCACTTGATTTTATTTCCGCAATTAATGATCAATGGTAGAAGAGATTATGTATTGTGCATGAATTCAAATAGTGTGTGATCAGGAGAATATCGGATGTATAACATATCAGTTATATAAATTTCTACAAAATCCAAGAAAATGGTGGACTTTTTCCACAGATATCACATTACTTTGGGATACTCTATAGCTTATTACCCCAAAGGTAATGGGTTGGATGAATCCTCAAATAATATTTTGGTAAACATCATTAAAAAGTTGCTAGAGGAGAATAAGAAATCATGGCATAGCAAATTGGTACATGCACTATGGGTAGACAGGCTAACAAATAAGAAGTCAATTGATATGTCACCCTATCAGCTAGTCTATGGAGTGGATGCAATTTTCCCAACAGCCTTGGGAGTGCCACTAATGAAGCTCATTCAAGAGGTGAAATCTAAAGAGAATGATATACAAAGAAGAATAAACCAAACTATTCAGTTGCAGCAAACCAGAGAAGGAGTATACAATATAACATAGTTGTTACAAGAAAACATCAAGAAAATTTTTGACAAAAGGACCAAGGCAAATGATTTTAACATTGGAGACAAAGTGCTGAAGTGGGATTCAAGAAGAGAGGAAAAACGAAAGCATGGAAAGTTTGATAACCAGTCGAAAGGTCCATACACCATTCATTCTGCGATAGGTAATAATGCATTTTTCTTACAAGTGGATGGAACAAAATTGTTTGGAGGTCCTATCAATGGCAGGATGTTGAAAAATTATTTCAGTTAATAATCTCAATTTAAGTTTTATTCATTGTATATAACATTGCTTAAATAAATCTCGAAATAATTTGATCTAAAAATACAAAAAGAGAGAAAGAAAAGAAGAAAAGAGGGTAGATAAAAAGAAAAAGGTAAGCCCCATACGAAAAATGAGTATTTTTGAAAGTGTGAAAGTCAAAATGCTACTACTTTTTGAAAAGGACTTGTTCAATCATACAACCTAAACATGATTGTACAAATTTTGAATTTTCGCTGATAAGTTAGAAAATGAAGATTTTCCAAACTGTTTAAACTTGGCTTATCAATAGATAGGTAGGAAAATACATTGGTTCCAAAGTCTCATCTGAACCAAAAATAAAAGTGAGGGATATGTGATAAATGAAACATTCAAGATCAAAGCCCTCAATTTTAGTTTACTTTTTACAAAATAATATTGTGTGCAACTTATCCAAAATGCCACAATTCATGATGATCAAATTGCTTAATCTGATTCATTCATGCTTTAAATTTCATGTTGATAGTCAGTGAATAAAAATCTATTAAACCGTTTAATCTTGATAGATAAGTAGTTAGGTAGAGAATAAAAGAGCTCATCAGTCTAATCTGAGTGTTTGGAAGTTATAAGGTTAGATTTAAATAGCTAGTTTTCTTTCAAAAGAAAAATGATGTCAAGGTTTGCAAGTTTAAATGAACCAAATAAATGAAGAGAAAATGTTAGAGTAAGTGATGGGTAGGCATAATTAATTTTTAGAAATCATGGTCTTCAATTTTTGAAGGTCATAGTCACAAAAAGTTGCAGCAAATCAACAATTACAAAATGAAAATAATCCCAATACAAACATGCTACTGATCTACAAATATTCTTAACATCTCCTAAAGGAGTTTCCCTCCCCAATTGGAGCCAATGTTAGTATCATGTATTCTACAGTATCACTAGATGAATGTGGATTTCTTACACTCTGCTGAAAAATAATATTCCCTCATTATCATTTATTTTCAGAAATCTCACCGCCTTCATTATTTTCCAATTTAACCTATTCATTTTCTCTCATTTTACCTTCTCTAACACTCTCATGCTCTGAGAACCCATGTTTTAACCTCAATTTCCTCATTTGGCCTTATCCCCTTCTTAAAACATCTTTCCCTATGAAAAAAACCCCCATCTTCCCTCACAAAAATCCTTTCCCCTTCATTCATTCCCATCCATTCATTCAAAACAATGTAAAAAACACATTTTTACAATATTTTGAAATAAATCTTGTCTTGAGTCCCACTCTTTAAAATATGCCTAGTTTGTTTTAATTAACCCAACCCCTTATATATATAAATCCCTCGCCTTTTAAACCTTACCCTCCGCTTTCATATAACCTTGGCCCCCACCTTTATATTTAAGTGCTTCCACTCTAAATATACCCTAGGCCCCGCATTATAAAAACCCCATGCTAAAATTAAAACCCTCCGTCACATTTGAAATATCGACCCCACTTAACCACTGGGCCCACATCATATTTTGGCCCATTGTTTCACTTAAACTCGACCACTGTCAGATCTCCACCTCTCGGTCTGACAACCATCGCACTCTATCGCAAACTCAAAATCCCAAGGTTTAGAACCTTTGAGGGCTTGCGAAATAGGAATTTTTCACACCCCTTATTTCCGCCACACGTCGCTCCAAAGTTCTATCACATCCCTGCGACATAAACCACCTAACCACCTATGCCTCGTGCGATAAACCCCAAAACCACCCTCGTACCATAATACGAAATCGTTGACCCTTGTTTGAATATTTTGGAACTCTGTACCATTACGATAAGCCCTGAGCCACCATGTAACCCCTGAATAGTGTTTAACAAACTTGGAAGGCTGCGGCCAAATGAGGAAATAAAGAACCTCCAATATCCAGACTCTGTCCATAGTTTTCCCTGTTGCCTCCAAGTCATATTGTTTCCCTGCAAAGGCCCTGTGTTTTAAATTAACAAATTGCTTTGAATTTTGCAGGTAATGTCTACTCAACTTAGTGTTCCTAAATTGATGTCATAAATTGTCAACTAGGGCTAGTAAACTGTTGAAGTGAAGTGCACTATATGTGCCTAGATATATGCTTCCTACTTTGTTGTGTTTAGTGTTTTTCTAATGTTTTTGATTTTGTGTTTCTATGCTAAGAGGAAAATAAATAAAACAAAGCAAAATCTATTCTAAACTAGGTATGGCACCTAAGAAACATAAAATGCTAATTCACAGATTTCAAAACTTGACAAGAAAAATAACTCATAACATGAACTCAGTCCAATTCATTTCACTAGAAGTATGTTGGAACAAATTGAGAAAAGGATAAGTTTAATGCAATGAGGTTCTTCTAAGTAAAAAACAACTTACAATTATCATAGAGAAAATCTCATCCATGGTTAGAAATTTGTTGGAACATATTTGGAAAAAATTATCTGTAACCTAGTAAGGAACCCTACTCTAAATTAACTTATGACACTAAAATTAATCCATTCTACAACTCAAAATGTCACTATTAAGCCTCATTCAAGGGTTAGAAATCTTTTGTAATAGTTTTGGAAAAAGGCAAGTTTGTAAAATTATGAGAAATTGCAGAACAGTCAAGACTTCAAAATAACATTACCAATTCTTGTTCCTATGACAATGATGTATTAGCAGAGATTAAGAACAAGAGTAGTTTGTAAATAATGAAGGCCTTAAGTCTAATGTAACAGAACTAGAATACAACTAGCTAATAAAACTTAAAATACATTAAACAGAACCAAACTAATTATGCAATTAACCTCCGAAATACTACAGCTGAACTAAAATGAAATTAATCTTTGAAATACTACAGCTCTATCTCATTTAGTGTTAGTGATATTTTGGAACAATTCATAATAACAAGACTGGCTATACCATTTGAGGTAAGTGATCATAAAACATAAAATTCAGAAAACTGCCTAAATTAGGAATGAAACAGAGCTAAAGTTACTTATCTAAACAATATTCACAGAGCCTCTCGGGCAGTAGGGGCCCTCTACCACTAGAGTATCACACGAATCTCCTCAATATTTCTTCAGATCATATATTAAAGTTTCTCTTCTTTCATTAAAGTAAAATGCTTCAAAAGCAGAGTATTACGGTCTTGGACAATCTTAACAATAAAACATCAATATAGCTAGCTATCTCTCGGTTTCCCGAGTTATTCTTATAAGAGAAATACATAACTGTCCTGGAGAAGAAGTAGGGATAAGTGTATTTTTCAATTAAAATCAAATTAGAACTCTTGTGGAGGCCTCGTACTTTTCTGAAGACATATGTAGAGTCCTTGTCCTAGTAGGAATCCACTTCTTAGTTTTGGTTTCCTCCACGTGCATAACCACCTGTAGATTTCTGCTCAGACTTCGTAGAGGGCAAGAAATGATGTAGGAGTGTTGTGTAATTCAACCATATGCATTTTTCCTTTAATTGACACCTGTAACCTATGTGAACATGAAGATATCTGCAGAATAGGCGATTAGCTATGGAATAGCTGCATTCTGTAGCTAAGTCTGATAAAAAATCACTATAACAACATAACCATAAAAGTATAGCAAGTCAGTCTTTGTATGCATTCTTAAAGTAACTTTAATCAATCCTATTGATCTTTTAAGCCTATAACTGATAAAGGACAAAGGAAATGAAGTGAAATTTGGTGAAAGAAAAGGACATCTTTGGGGCTCAACATACCCCCATTGCAAAACTTTTGCATGTCCTCATGCAATCAATCCATGTATTCTGAAACTTCTGCTAGGACATCTAGCCTCCTTTTTCTGCTTTGCTTGATGTTCAATGGCATCCTAGGTTTCCTTATGAACAACTTGAATCTCAAATTTATAAGTGCCTTCCTCAACTTTTTTTTTTTCTTCTTCAGCTTTTCACTAGCCTTGAACAATTTTTCCATTTGCAGAGAGAGAGTTGTGTTCATGTTACCCTTCTGTTTGACTTGTTCCTTTAAAATTTCATTTTCATTTTTTATATGCCTATTGAGTACTTCTAATTCATATTTGTCTCTTCTTAGTACTTCAATTACAGATCCTGGTGGACTAGGAGTTCTTCCTCTGCTTTCTAAGGCTCTCTTTTCTAATGACTCAACATAATTATAGATTTGTTGTTGTGCTGGGTCTATCTCCAAAGCTTCTTCATCAAGAGCCTCTTCGTATGGGTACTCAGGAGATCTATCATTTGGTGTCTCTTCATCTTCAATGTCTATGATGTCTATTTTCTTAACTGTTGTCTTCTTCAATATGCCTCTAAGCCTATGGCTTCGTCTTAGTTTAGATGGTCCCTCGCCTCTCTCCTTAGCATACTTTATTATTATCTTCTCCTTTTTAAGTTGTTTCTTGATTTCAGCCAATTTCTCAGAGATAATCTCCTCACTGTCCTCTTGTATGGACTTACCAGTTTTAAGTTCAAGAAATTTGGAAATTTTCCCTCTCCTACTTCTTCTTGCAAGTTTTCCCTCAGATGGAGATTCCTTGGGTTCTTCAAAGTGATTCCTCAAGAGGAACTCATCCCAATTGTCTCCCACCTTTCTCAAATGATGCTTAATTAGTATTTTAACTAGGCCATGGTGGTACAAGGTGGTTTCCAAGAATTGAACCCTCTTTTGGACATTAGAAGCCATTCTCTTTAGGCTATGAAGTAAAAAAAAGGGTAAATTGATTTCTTCATCTAGGAAATGAATCATAAGCCGAATGTGATAAACATATATGGTACCAAACCTTCCCTCACAAGTTATAAACTTTTTCAAAATGAGCAACATATTTCGCCATTTATTCTTCAGTGCTAAGCTAGGAATTCCCTTCTTGAAAACTAAAATATCCATACCTAGTGTTTTGAGCATCTGCCTCCATGCCTCATTGTGAAATCCTTGTTTTTGAACCATCATTCACCTTGCCTTGGTAATTCTGCTGCTTCTACAATGAAGGATTCTGTAATAGTGAACTTGACATCTCCTATTTCAACTTCTGATCCATTGAAGGACTGTGCAAATGTCTTAGTTACCTCTTTATGAAAACCATTGAATTTTTCCAAAAACTGTAACCACCCAACCTGCTATAGCATCTCTCTAATCTGTGGGTAACCCTCTAAGTATTTGGTTCCGACTGGTTCAGACCTTACAATGAGACCCATGACTTCTTTTTTCAACCTTCAATTTATTGCTCTGTTACTACTCTTCTATTCACGGTAAAAGTTGCTGTAGAGAGTTGTTTTCACCCCAAAGATGATTTCTCTGTTTATGCAGCAGGAATTGGCTACGGAAATATGACATGAAGTGGTTATGGGATGAGTGAAATACAGTGAGGGTGATTCACACGAATTAATGAGTTTGAGAGCTATCATGGCGGAAAATACCGCGGAAAAATTTCGTGTGAATTTCAAAATCATCACTGAATACTTCGGATTAGTGACGTGACCTAACAGGTCACTTCAGTACTAACCGTTAATTTTTAATAAATGATGGTTTGGTATGGTGGAATGGAAGGGATTTTGTCCAAGGTTTTTATGATAAGCTCAATCAATATGAATAATTAAAAATAAAACACACATATAACTTAACCATACTATAACTTTCATAATCTTTTATCATAATAATTTCACAACTTTACCTTAGCCCTTCCTTTGATTTTTATGGTTTTAATATGCTTTATCTTCCTTTGAAAATCATTGATCCTTCAGTCTTCATAATCCCTTTGATTTTTCTTGTTGACATAGGTGTGCAGGGTCAATTTGTTGCTAAACAAATGGTTGTTGGATAGTTGCCTGCAGGGTATCTGGCTGCAGAATGTCTGGCTGCAGAATATACCTGTAGGAGCTTTGAAACATGAAATAAAATGATTTGAAACATGAAATGAAATGATTTGAAACATGGATGGAGTGTATTATGAAATGAAATAAAATGGATCATGAAATACGGTGGAATGGAGCATGAGGGAAGTGAATTTAAAATGGAATGAAATGGATCATAGGTGTAAGGTGGAATGAAATATGAAAAGTGACCTGCAACTTATGATTTGTAATACTCAATTGCAGGAAGAGATCAAATTTAAAATTCTGAAATGAAAATGAAGTGGACCATGGAATGGAGTGAATGAAGTATGAATGAATGGAGTGAATGAAATATGAATGAAGTGAGACATGATGGAGTGAAATGGATCATAAGTGGAATATGATATATAAAATGGGTCTACACTTATGATTTTGTGATAGCTGCTTGTAGGAAAAGAACAAATTTGAAAAGCTAAAGTGTCAGAAGGATTCTGATTTTCACTTTATCTTTTCTGTATAAACATGCTAAACATTGATTAGTTTTCATGTTTATACTTTATTTTTTTTATTTGTTTTTTTTCATGCATTTGAATTCAGAAAATTCAATTAAGTTGATGAAGAAGAAGAATTCTTCTTCATTAACTTCACATCACTGTTTTCCTGGAATCTCTTGACAAATTCTTCTCTTGAAAGTGGCTTATGATACAGCTTCAATCTATGACCATTTACAAGAAAAGTGACCTTCTCTTCATCTATTGTCCTAATTTTTATTGCTCCATTGTCAAAAAATTTCATAATTTCATATGGCCCAAGCCAATGTGTTTGGAATTTACCTTGAAAATCTTTGAAATTTGAATCAAACAAGAGAGCCCAGTCACCTTCTTTGAACTTCTTTTCCTTGATGTACTTATCATGCCATCTAGTCCTTTGTTGTTGGACTATACTTGTTTTTTGAACTGCATCTTGTCTGATCTCATCCAATTCATTAATCTGTTCCAATCTGTGATTTTGTGCCTCTGTTAGATCAAGTCCTAGCTGAACTTCCATTTTGAAAGTTTGAATCTGGAACTCTATGGGAAACAAAACTTGCTTTCCATAAACAAGTTCATAAGGAGTATGGCCTATTGTGCTTCTCCATGTAGTTCTATAGGCCCACAAGGCTTCACGAAGCCTATCTACCCAATCTCTTCTATGTAAATGGACAGTCTTCGTTAGGATCCCTTCAATGACCTTATTAGTAGATTCCACTTGACCATTTGCTTGTGGATGATAGGGAGTAGATTTTCTGTGTCTGATTTTGTACCTCTCCATCATTTGTTCCACTAGCCTTGATGTGAATTGAGCTCCTTCATCTGTAACAATTTCTCTTGGGACACCAAAACAAGTAAAAATATCCTCAAAAAGAAAATTAACTACAGATAATTCAGTAGCAGAAAGTGATGGCTTGGCCTCTACCCATTTGGTAACATAATCAGTGCAAACTAATATATATTTCTTTTGTCTTGATGGAGGACTAATAGGTCCTACAAAATCTAAAGCCCATTTCTCAAAAGGTTCAATATGTACCTAAGGTTGCAATGGCTTTTCACCTGAAGGAGAAGGTTTCCCTACCCTTTGGAAACTGTCACACATTTTGACATACTCTTTAGCATCTTTAAAAAGGGATGTCCAATAGTATCCTAAATGAAGGACCTTATAAGCTGTCCTTTTATCAGCAAAGTGTTCACCACAAGGTTCATCATGACATGCCTTGAGGATCTTAGGGATCTCATCTTCCCGAACACATCTCCTAATGATAAAATCTGGACCTATTTTGTATAACTCATTAGCAACCCATGAATATTTTGCACTGTCATAAATGATCTTTCTTTTGTCTCTTGCATTCATTATTGAAGGAAATTTCCCTGAAACTAAATAATTAGCAATGTCATCAAACCAAGGAGTCTGAGTAGAAATTGCAAAAAGATATTCATCAGGAAATTGATCTTCAACTGGAGTGTCATCTTTGATGTTTTGGAGTCTAGATAGGAAATCAGCTACTGTGTTTTGTTTTCCAGGCCTATCTAGAATGGTAATGTTGAATTCTTGTAAAAGCAATAACCATCTTATGACTTTGCCATTAGTAATTGATTTGTTCATTAGATATCTAATTGCAGAGTGATCTGTGTGAACAAAATTTTCATAGCCTGTTATATAGTGTCTGAATTTGTTTATGGCATGAACAATAGCTAAAAACTCTTTTTCAGTTACAGTATAATTTAACTCTGAAGGAGTCAAATTTTTACTTGTATAGTAGATGGCATAAGGAATCAGGTCTTTTTGTCCCAATACTACTCCTAAAGTTGTATCTGAGGCATCTGTTGAAATATGAAAAGGTAACTTCCAGTTAGGTCCCCTTAAAATAGGTGCTTCAGAGATTTTTGTTTTCAGGGTCTCAAAGGCTAACTAGCAATCAGGATTCCACTTGAATTCACAGTCCTTGGTAAGTAATTTGAAAAGTGGAGATGCTATCTTGGTGAAGTTTTCTATAAACCTTCGATAATATCCTATAAATCCTAGAAAACTCCTAACATCTTTTTGACAACTTGGAATAGATAAGTTAGAGATGACTTCAACTTTTGACTCATCAAATCTAATCCCATCCCCTGAAATGTGATGTCCTAAAACAATTCCTTCAGTAAACATCATAAAACACTTCTCATGACTAAGTGAAATATTTGCTTCTTTACATCTTTTTAAAACTTTTTCCAAGTTTGCTAAGGCTTCTTCAAATGTGTTTCCATAAACTGTGAAATCATCCATATATACCTCTACACAATCATGTATTAGATCCGAAAAAATTCCTAATACTGCCCTTTGGAATGTTGCAGGTGCATTGCATAATCCAAATGGCAATACTCGGTAAGCATAGGTACCCCAAGGACAGGTAAATGTGGTTTTGTCTTGATCTTCAAGTGCTAATTGGATTTGATTGTAACCACTAAACCCATCTAGGAATGAGAAGTACTTTTTGCCAGCTAATGTATCTAACACTTGATCTATGAAAGGTAAGGGAAAATGGTCTTTAAGAGTAGCTTTGTTTAATTCTCGATAGTCAATACATACCCTCCATTTACCATTTTTCTTTGGCACAATTACCAAAGGAGAAACCCACTGACTATCTGAAATGGGATAGATAAAGTTGATATTTAACAATTTCTGCAATTCTTCTTTAACAATTTCCCTAAGATTTGGATTCATCCGTCTTTGAGGTTGTCTGATTGGTTTACAATTTTCCTCTATGTAAATGTGATGAGTGCAAGTCTTAGGGCTTATCCCTTTCATATCAGTGTACTCCCATGCATATGCAGAAGAATGTATTTGTAATATCTTGACTAGCTTGTCTTGTTGAGATTTCTCTAGGTTCTTGTTTATGTTTAATGTTTTTCCTGGAAATATCTCGATTGTAGAGCTGCCAAATTTATCCATGGAGTAAAGGGACATCTTTCTTGATGATAAAAAATCAATGTTGGATTCTTCTTGAAATTGTTCATGTTTGTATTCCGAAGAGGATTCAAAATTTTCTAAGGTATTTAGGATCTGGCTGTCTTCACTAATTTCTGAAATTGTGAAGAGAGGTTGTATGTCTTCTTCATCCTCAATCCATTGAGTATCATATAATTCTATAATTGTCTTTGCTAGAGGATACAAGGTAAATTTCTTGGTTGAACTACCATCAGAGATGTACATATCACCGAATCTACAACTAATGAAAGCATCAGCTGTAGCTAACCAAGGTCTTCCTAATATAATAGGATGCCCTCCTAGATTATTCTTAGGAGTTAGGATCATAAAATCCACAGGATACTCCCAAGAATCTAGGGACATAGGAATGTCTTCTATTACCCCATCAGGTTTGATCACAGATCTGTCCGCTAATTGTAATAATGTAGGTGTAAAAAGAAGATTAGGAAGTTTCAGTTTATCCATGATTTGTCTACTCATGATATTGATTGCTGCTCCTAAATCAATAAGTGTGTTTTGGATCTCAATTCCATTGATGTGTATTCTAACAACTGGATTTCCTGGGTCTAGATACTTTGGAATGGCAATCTTACCCATCATGATATCTGTTATTTTTCCTGCCAGTTGAATTTTCTTTGTCTCTTTGATTCTTTTTCCTGTTTTTTTCATGCTCAACTCCTTTATTGTTTTTCCTTGATAGCTTGTAATAATGGGATATTAATACAAACATTTCTCAGCTCATCTAGGAAATCATAATTAGGCACCATAATTTGTTTTTCTACACCCCTATCAATTTGTAATCTTTCTGGAAAGGGAGGTGTAAAGGTAGATGTTGATGGCTGCTCTAATATAGGAGTTGAAATTATTGGCTCTTTTTGTTTTGATTTTTCAATATTCGGGTCTTGAAAAGATGTGTCTTCTTCAAGAATTTTATTTACCCATAGAGAATCTTCCTCATAGTTTTTTTGTTATTGTATGATTACAAAAGGTTTCTTCTTTTCAAGTATTCTTCCAGACCTAAGTTGAACATCATTAAGGTCTAAATGAGTGATGAAATAGGTTGGAAACTGTTGCCCTTCTATCATGTATGTGTTCTAAGGATTCTTATTGTTGGAGTTTGGTATGGGTTGGGCAGGCAACTGACTTGTTTTCTAAGGAAATGGTAATGGAAGTGGTGAATTTTGTTGTTGTGGATTTTGAGTATTCTATTGAGGGTTTTGTTGAAGATTTTGTTGAGGAGGGAAATGTGGATATGGTGGATATTGATAGTACTGAGAGTATCTTCCATAGGGATTTTGTGCTCCTTGTGCCCAACTTTGAGATTGATTTTGGAATTGGGGCCAAGGTTGTTGCCAATAATTCCAATTTGGTGGGGGTTGATTATACAGATGATCATGGAATCCTTGTGTTTGAGGTCCTTGCCAAGGCCTCCTAGAGACAAAATTGAGAGATTTTGTGGAATTTTTAGGGGTTTCTTCTTGAAAGACAACTTTAAGACCAGGAAGTGAAGGATAAATCTTGGTCTCATGTTTTTTTGAACAAATTACACAAGTCTCTACTAATTTTTCATCCAAATGGCACTCTCTCAAGGCATGCTTCTTTCTACATTTGGGACAAAAGATTGCTAAGGCATCAGATTCAGCTTTTTGCTTGTTTTGTAATTTAAGGGTGTCTATTTGTTCACTAAGACTCCCTAAAATATCAGATTTGAATTCATCAAGCATATGTCCTATTTCTGCCCTACTTAATGTCCCAAAAGCAGACTTACTTGCCCTTGCAAGAGTAGGGTCCCTTGGTCCTTTTACAATTTTAGATTTCCCTCTTGAAAAGTTGATACATAATTCAGCTATTTTAGGTAATGTGAGCTGAGATATATCCCCTTTTCCCATCATGTTGAGGATATCTAACCATTCATCCCTGATTGTCTTCAATAAGAGAGCTTTCAAAGTATCTTGGTCTAAGTTTTCCATTTTTTCTCTTTTGATATTGTAGTTAAACCTCTCCAACAAATCTTATAGGTTTTCATCCTCTTTTTGTAGCATTTTAAACACTTCCTCCTTATGGTTGACTGGCATACAATAATCCAAATATCTCTCTAGAAATTCCTGTTTCATGTCTTCCCATGTCCTAATATAACTGTTGATCAAACTCATAAACCATTTTAATGCTGCTCCTTTCAATGTTGAAGGGAATAGTTTAAGTTTTTGAGCATCTTGTAAGTAGTCATAGGTTCTACATAGGACTTCAAATTCAAATAGGAAGGTTTCAGGATCTTCATTTTTGAGTCCATAAAAGTTTGGAAGGATAGAGGGTGAAATGTTTTTCATAGTTGCATTGGTTTCTTCATCTACTATAGGAAACCCAAAAGAGCTTCCCATTTCCCTTCTACCTCTTCCTCTACCTCCTTCTTCACCTCTACCTCCTTCTCCTTCTACACCTATACCTCCTTCTCCTCTACCTCTACCTCTACCCCCTCCAAATAGTGTATGTTCTCCATTAAAGACTCCTCCTCCCCCTTCTTCTGCCATGGTTGATTCTCTTGTGGAAGTGAAAAAGTTTAGGTCTCTAGCAGGGGTCCTTGAATCTTCTTCTAAGACAAGTTCAGTGGATGAAGTGGAAGGTTCTTCTGATGGAATTTCTGATCTTAAGTCCTCTGGAATTCTATGATCAGTGGAGTATGGGTTGTGGGTTTGAGTTGGAGGTGTGCTGCCTCTTGGTCTTGGTGGCACAAGTGGTGTTCTAGGAATCAAGCTTCTGCTTTTTATGAATCTACCCCTTGAGTCTCTTTCTCTATGCATATCATTGTTTTTGGGAGGTAAGAAACAAGGCTACCTAGTTACACTTCCCTGGAAATGGCACCAAAAATGTCTGCTCAACTTAGTGTTCCTAAATTGATGTCATAAATTTTCAACCAGGGCTAGTAAATTGTTGAAGTGAAGTGCACTATATGTGCCTAGGTATCTGCTTCCTACTTCATTGTGTTTAGTGTTTTTATAATGTTTTTGATTTTGTGTTTTTATGCTAAGTGGAAAAGAACTAATTTTTTGACAAAGAGAAGTTATTGGTCACACTAAAACAAAGCAAAATCTATTCTAAACTAGGTATGGCACCTAAGAAACAGAAAATGCTAATTCACAGATTTCAAAACTTGACAAGAAAAATAACTCATAACATGAAATCAGTCCAATTCATTCCACTAGAAGTATGTTGGAACAACTTGAGAAAAGGATAAGTTTAATGCAATGAGGTTCCTCTAATTAAACAACAACTTACAATTATCACAGAGAAAATCTCATCCATGGTTAGAAATTTGTTGGAACATATTTGGAAAATATTATCTATAACCTAGTAAGGAACCCTACTCTAAATTAACTTATGACACTAAAATTAATCTATTCTGCAACTAAAAATGTCACTATTAAGCCTCATTCAAGGGTTAGAAATCTTTTGGAATAGTTTTGGAAAAATGAAAGTTTGTAAAATTATGAGAAATTGCAGAAAAGTCAAGACTTCAAAATAACATTACCAATTCTTGTTCATATGACAATGATGTATTAGCAAAGATTAAGAACAAGAGAAGTTTGTAAATAATTAGGGCCTTAAGTCTAATGTAACAGAACTAGAATACAACTAGCTAATAAAACTTAAAATACATTAAACAGAACTTAACTAATTATGCAATTAACGTCCGAAATACTACAGCTGAACTAAAATGAAATTAATCTCTGAAATAATACAGCTCTATCTCATTCAGTGTTAGTGATATTTTGGAAAAATTCATAAGAACAAGACTGGCTGTACCATTCGAGGTAAGTGAGCATAAAACATAAAATTTAGAAAACTGCCTAAATTAGGAATGAAACAGAGCTAAAGTTACTTATCTAAACAATATGCACAGAGCCTCTCGGGCAGTAGGGGCCCTCTACCACCAGATTAGCACACAAATCTCCTTGATATTTCTTCAGATCATGTATTAAATTTTATCTTTTTTCATTAAAGGAAAATGCTTCAAAAGCAGAGTATTACGGTCTTGGACAATCTTAACAATAAAACATCAATCTAGCTAGTTGTCTCTTGGTTTCCCAAGTTATTATTATAAGAGAAATACATAACTGTCCTGGAGAAGAAGTAGGGATAAGTGTCTTTTTCAATTAAAATCAAATTAGAACTCCTGTGGAGGCCTCGTACTTTGCTGAAGACATCTGTAGAGTCCTTGTCCTGGTAGGAATCCACTTCTTAGTTTTGGTTTCCTCCACGTGCATAACCACCTGTAGATTTTTTCTCAGACTTTGTAGAGGGCAAGGAATGATGTAGGAGTGTTGTGGAATTCAACCATATGAATTTTTCCTCTAAGTGACACCTGTAACCTGTGTGAACATGAAGATAGTTGCGGAATAGGCGACTAGCTATAGAATAGATGCATTCTGTAGCTAAGTTTGATAAAAAATCACTATAACAACATAACCATAAAAGTATAGCAAGTCAGTCTTTGTATGCATTCTTAAAGTAACTTTAATCAATCCTATTGATCTTTTAAGCCTATAACTGATAAAGGACAAAGGAAATGAAGTGAAATTTGGTGAAAGAAAAGGACATCTTTGGGGCTCAACAGGTAATATACGTGTTAGAAAATGCATAATTTTCATTTCTAATTCCAAAGATAATTAAAATAGGCTTTCTAGGTGAAGATCTAGAAGCCTCATTAATCAAAGAATTGGAAGCACAAGAATAATCAGAAGCAGAAATCGATAATTATTGTTAAAGGTCATACGATTACTCCAAAGACAGTAGGGTTTCTTCAAGTAACAACAAAAGGTTAAATAAATAAAGAGATCAGTCAAAGGCTAAAGATGGAAGACAAAGTTAAGACAAAGGACAAATAAGAGAGGATAAGGGAAAGATTACAAGAACCCAAGGTAGTCAAAGAAATATCATAGATAAAAACAGATTAAAGGAATTAAACAAAGCAATCAAGGATAAGGAAAAAGAAAAAATAGATAAAAGAATACAGATAATGCAGTTTGAAGGTTTAAAGACAAATTAGAGAATAAACCAATGAAGAAAATATAGCCAGGTGCCAAGGCCGTTCAGTGTTTACTTCTTCCCAAATCACACTAGCCACCTATAGCCTAAATTTTGATTTTAATAAAGGCATCTACAGTTAATACTACAGTCAGAGATATTTTAGAAGCTACTCAGAAGTTATTGTAAAAGTTAATTTTAAAGGAAAATAGTCAAAAATATCTTAAAGTTAGCTCAGCTGTTAAGTTGAAAGTTATTATTACAGTGAGTTAGTAAGAGATATTTTGGCATTAGGCCTTGCATGGTCTTAATTTTCAAACATCATTTACTCTATAGTAAATACAAATCTATCATCCTAGATTAGAGCAACCTCATCATCTACATTTAAATACTACATGTATTGTTCATTACTATTGTTGATTGGTTGGTTGGTTTATAAGTTGTATTTTGATCAAGACTCTGAGATGCAAAGATTATTGCACTAGAGAATTGTAACTGTTTCGAGCTGGACATCAGTAATACAAGAACATTCATAGGATTGTTGAGCTATGTTAATGGTGATGTTATCCCTATTTGTTGATATTTCTCCTCTGTTTTCCATATTGTACATCAATTTCTCTGATAATAGAACATAAATTTTAGATTGAGGTATGCTATTTGGGCACCTTAAATATGTTTTTTATTATTATCTTTATGTTTTCATCTGCAAAGTTTAGCGAAAGAATTTAGGGGTGTCCTGACCTTTAGTTTCTATTAGTTGTTACCTTAAGGTTTTCTCTTAAAGTTTAGCTTGTTGGGAAAAATACTGAGAAGGGAGGGTGAATCAGTATTGAGATCTGACTGAAAAAATATGTATTCAATTCTTTACTTATATTATTGCTTCATTCATTCATTAGAAGGTTAGTAAGAAGTAAGCATGTATAGTAATAACAGAATAAACAATCACACATAAGCAACACACATGAACACCAGTATTTAAGGTGGAAACCCAACTTGGGAGAAAACCACTGCTGCTGTCGTTTCTGTCTTCAATGTTTATTATTAAGAAAACTTCTTACAATTTTTGTGCTGGCACAGACTTATACCAGCACGCAGCCACCCACCTGCAGAAAGCTACAAACTTCTCTCTTTCTCCAGTCACTACTGGAAGGGAGCTCCTGATCTCGACACCAGCTTGTACTAGCAGACAGCTTCCTCTTTCATGCAGAAGACTTCAACCCTCAGATCCACCAAATTTCATCAATTTCTTCATCAGACTAACGTCAGGTCTTCATTATTTCTTCGCAGATCTTCCTAGGCATTCATCATTTCTAGATCTAGAGATCTTGATCCTTCGTCAACTTCATAGGTGCATCATAGATTCAGCTTTTTCAGAAAACAGAGTTCAATCACACAGATATCTCTAAAAGAGATTTATTCATTAACAACCCCTCCACATGCACACCTTGTATTATGATCCTCTTCTCCTTATATAGTTTAGCCTTTATCAATACCATGAGTCAAAACCACTCAACCGCTAATGGTATTCTTTCTTTTATTGGCATTTTATTTATCAAATTCATGGAATTTGATAAATAAACATTATTCACAACCTTTGGAAATTAAATATATAATAGAACTTTATATTAATAACCAACGCTTTTATCAAATGGCTTTTAAATAGACCTTTGGTTCCGGCCCCACATACATAATCGACGGCCCAATCAATATAATTTAAAACTGGGGTCCATTGCTAATGACCGTTTCCATTCGACGGCGGAGAGCACATCGCTCGGCTTAAGATGATCCGATGGATATCATTTGTTGATGATGCACAGATGATAACGCGCGATGGCGCACCATACCTTGGGTAACCTTCGCACATCTATAGAAAATGAACATCGTCCGATGACCCCTTCCCAGATCAACGACGTTCAATAATATCGCTCGACTTCTTTGGTCGAACATTAACGTGCGATGGCACGCTTTGATAGTGGTTTTCGTGGGTCCACCTTTGCTACGTGTCAACGTCTCTATGGAATCACTCCCCAACCAGGAAATACCGACTATCACCGAAAGGTGGTGTGATGAAACTCGGAAACCACCTTCACTATTCACTCGGTCACGATTTCGCTCTTCCATGCAAGGTTCCGACGTGCTTCCCTTTGTTACGTTCCACCTCTTTCCTTCCAGGTTCCGCTCATGATTCCAAAGGGTTAGTCCGTGTTCCACTGAGATTTCACTTCCAAATGCTCTATTTTAGTTCTTCCGCGTTATAACTGATTTTCCCTCGCTCCTCGTTCATTTCTTTATGAAAGCCAGTCAGCTCCTTACTAATAGCGTAGAACCTTCTATGTGGAGCTTAAAACCATATATTTGTTCATATCATATATCCACTGTCTACTAGTTTGGATACACTATCGACCATATTAACATCGGTTCCTAGAACAACATATAGAGCACCATTAATTATCACAAATTCCATCAGAATGCATACATATGTTCACACATGAATTACCATTTACTATAAAATTCACTTATTCTTTTTCTATTTGATGGCCTCTTTCTCCTACTCTGTCTCTGGACAATTCTGCTTCAATTATGCACTCTTCTTCTGCTGCTACTTTTCTTTTTTCTTCCCATAGTTACTATTTTAGATGCTCCTTCTTTGCCAATTCCTTTGCCATCAATGACAACATTTCCAAAAATATCCCCCTTTGGCATTGATGGAAATACTCTGCCTCTGTTTGTCTTATAGAAGCCCCTCTACCGATGTTTGTCTTATAGAAGCCCCTTTATTTGCTTTTCCTCCCCCTTTGACGTCAATGGCAAAGGGTTGATCAGATATTCACATTAAAATTCTAATTTAATAATTCGAGTACCTTTTGAGGTCCGGTGCCATACATATTGTGGGGCCAATACATTTTGTTGACATCAAGAACCTATGCACCAATAATACCATGCTCCCCCCGAGATCATGTTGCATCTTCAAACGTAATATTCAATGAAATAACGGAAATGACTTCATACAATGAGATCAGACTACAAAAAATAATTAGAATGCCAAAAATGCATCATTTCCATATGACCAATTCTCCCCCTTAACCTATGCATCCAGAGATACCCAACAGCACTACAGCTGTGCTGAAGAATGCTGACCGAGAAAAATTTGTCAGCAACTACCCATACGCAGTTTTTGTTCTTCAGGAAATCCGCATATCCAATTTAATCTTCTGTATTTAAGTAGATCTGATCTTCTGCATGGCAGAGACTAGTCCCAGCTTCTGTCTGAGATATTCGAATGCTTCCCTGGGTAAAGGTTTGGTAAATATATCAGCAACTTGTTCTTTGGAGGGGACATACTCCAACTTCACCTTTTGTTCAAGAACTTGTTCACGTAAGAAATGATACTTGATGGGAATGTGCTTGGTCTTGGAACGCATAATAGGATTCTTTGAGATACTGATGGCACTTGTGTTATCACACATTATGGATATAGGAGGTGAACATTTGATTTGAAAGTCTTGTAAGGTTTGCATCATCCAGAGAAGTTGAGTGCAACATGATGCGACAGCCACATATTCTGCTTCTGCTGTAGATAAGGCAATAGAGCTTTGCTTCTTGCTAAACCAAGATACTAACCGGGGCCCCATATAGAATGCACCACCACTAGTGATTTTCCGATCATCAACACTTCCAGCCCAATCTGCATCAGTGTATGCATGAAGAGTAAGATCAACATTCTTTGGATACCATAGTCCAAAATCTTGAGTTCCTTGTAGATATTTGAATATTATTTTCACAGCCTGAAGGTGAGACTCTTTTGGATTAGCTTGGAATCGTCCAACAATCCCATCTACATGCATAATATATGGTCTTGTCCCAGTGAGATAAAGTAGACTTCCTATCATAGATCTATATTCTGGTTGATTCACCGTGGGGGAATCATCATTAGAACTGAGATTACATCCGGTTATCGTTGGTGTACTTACAGGTTTGCAATCTTCCATGCCATACTTCTTCAAGATTTGCTTAAGATATTTTTCTTGTGATAAGAATATGCCATATGTTGCTTGTTTCACTTGCAAGCCAAGAAAGAATGCAAGTTCCCCAAGTAAAGACATTTCAAATTCTTGCTGCATATCAGAAGCAAATTTATGACTCATAGACTCTTCATTACCTCCAAAAATGATATCATCAACATATACAACCACAATCAATAGTTTGTCATTTTCAGTTTTTGTGTATAAGTTGCTATCAGCAGACCCCTTTGAAAATCCTTGTTGATGAAGATATTTGTCAAGACGATAGTACCATGCCCTTGGAGCTTGTTTGAGACCATATAGAGCCTTTTAAAGTCTACAAACAAGTTTTTCATCATTTCCCAAAATGAATCCTTCTGGTTGTTCTATATAAACTTCTTCTTCTAGATCACCATTGAGAAAAGAAGATTTAACATCCATTTGATAAACTTTGATTTGTTGGAAGCTTGAAAAAGCAAGAAACATTCTTATTGCTTCAAGTCTGGCTACAAGAGCAAAAGTTTCTTCAAAATCTATACCTTCTTGTTGAGCATACCCCTTGCAAACAAGTCTAGCTTTATTTCTTATAACATCCCCATTCTCATTTAACTTGTTTTTGAATATCCATTTAGTTCCAATGAAATTTTTGTCATGAGGTCTTGATACTAATTCCCAAGTGTGATTCTTTTCAATTTGATCAAGCTCTTCATTCATGGCTTGAATCCAACGTTCATCTTTGCTAGCTTGACTGACATTGTGTGGTTCAATAGTGGACAGAAATGCTAGATTGCTAGAAGATCCCACAAGAGTCCTTCTTGTTTGTACACTTGATCCCTTTTCTCCCAAAATTTGAGATTCTGGATGATTCTTTTGAACATATCTGGATGGAGCTTTTTCAGATAAATCATTTTCGGGTTCTTCATTGGGTTTACTGTCTATATCATTCCTATTTGATGTAGAAGGATATATGTCATCATCAACTTCATCTGTTGTTTGTTTTTCTTCTTTTGGAGCTGCAGGAGACTCATCAATAACAACAACAATACAATCAACAATCTTCCGAAGTCTTTTATTGTAACATTTATATGCTCTACTCCTAGAGGAGTAACCAAGAAGTATTCCTTCATCTGCTCTGGGTTCAAACTTGCCAAGTTTTTCATCATTATTTTTGATAAAGCATTTGCTTCCAAAAATTCTAAAATTCTTTACAGTGGGAGGATTACCAGACCAGAGTTCATATGGAATTTTATCACTATTTACACGAACATGTGCCTTGTTGAGAATGTTTACTGCTGTATGTGCTGCTTCTCCCCAAAATGTGTCAGGTGTTCTGGAATCATCAAGCATAGCTCTAGCCATTTTTTGAACTGTTCTATTCATTCTTTCTGCAACACCATTTTGTTGTGGAGTGCCAGCTACAGAAAACTGTCTTTCTATGCCATGTTGTTCACAAAATTCAAGGAATTCATCTGATGTATATTCTCCTCCTCGATCAGATCTGAGACACTTGATTTTTAGATCTAATTCATTCTCAACCAGTGCTTTGAAGATCTGAAATTTCTCAAATGCTTCATCTTTGTGTTTAAGCAGCCCAATCCAACACATTCTAGAGAAATCATCAATGAATAAGATATAGTATTCTTCACCACGTGGTGAATTTTTCTTCATAGGTCCACATATGTCAGTATGAATGAGTTCAAGAGGCTTACTTGATGATCCTTCCTTGGCATTAAATTGTACTCTGGTTTGCTTACTGAATTGGCAAGATTTGCATATGATATTTTCAGGTAGAGTAATATTGGGAAGATCACGAACAACTTTAAGTCTGCTTGATTTGTTGATTTTAGAGAAGCTCAGATGCCCCAACCTTCTATGCCATAGCCAGTTTTCTGAAGATTTACTCAAGTGACATTGTTCTTTGCAGTTCTTCAATACATAAAGGTTTCTTGGAGTTCTTTTTCCTTTTATAATTGTTTTACACGTATCAAGATCACGTACCACACATTATTTTGAACTAAAGACAACTTCATTTCCTTGATCACACATTTGATTTACACTTAACAGGTTATTCTTTAATCCATCCACATACATGACATCATTAGCTTTCACCTTTTCTTTTAGAAAAACAGACCCTTTTCCCTTAATGACCGCAGGAGTATCATTTCCAAATGTAACATTATTTTCCTTTTCTAGAGCACTATATGCAAGAAGTTTGTTTTTGTCACCTGTCATGTGTCTTGAGAATCCACTATCAATGTACCATTGATTTTCTTCACCTTCTGCAAATAATGCTATGCCACAATTTTCAACCTGTAATTCCTTCTTTTTCCATACTTTGGAGCTTGAAGGAACATGTTCTTTTGGGTGAACTTTGCTCTTGCATTCAGATTCTTCATGGCCAAAGTTATTGCAATAAGCACATTCAACTGCATTTTGAAGAGGATAAAATTTGTTATAGGTATTCTTCTTTGTTTCAATATCAATCCTTTTATTTATTGCTTCTCTTGTCATGATGGTTTTATATGCAACACATTGAACAAATTTATGACCAAAATTGTGACATGAGAAACATTGTCCATTGAAGAAGAAATTTCTGCGATCATGAAATCTTCTACTTGAATTTACCTGTTGATTGGTGTTTCTTTGAAAGATATTCCTGTCAGTGTTCTTTGAATTGAGATGATCATGCTTTACCTGTAAAGATTATTTCTTCCCTTGCTGAGTGGCAGCATGTTGTATACCAGCTGTAGTTGCTTTTAGATAATTTGGTGCTGAAGCCTGAGAAGATTCTCTGATATATCCAAGACCTGTCTTTATAAGAGGAGAACGTTGTGCCTTGATAATCTCATCTAAGGTTTTAGATCCCTTAGCAAATATAAGATTCAGAGTCTTTACTTTCTTAAGTTATTTTCTTAGAATTACTACTTCACACTCTAATTTCTCATTGTGTTTCTCTTTTTCTTCACGCTGATTTTTCAGAGTCTCTATGGTTATTTTACTTTCTTCTAAGAAAATTTTGAGTTGATTGTTTTCATCAAGAAAATCATTGTCTTCTAGAGCATCCACAAAAGTATCCTTTTCTTCTCTAGATTCTTTTTCAAATGCCATGAGAAGTCTAAGATATTGTTCACATTCTTCCTCACTATCAGATAACCCATCACTGTCTTCATGGGTATAGTAACTTTTTCTAGTGCTAAACCGATTCTTATTCCTTCTTGCTACTTCTTTCCCTTTTTTACATGTTTCTTTATGAGGACACTTAGCTATATAATGACCAACTCTTCCACAATCAAAACATTTGAAATGAAGCTTACCTCTGAACCATCCTGTGCCAAGTTGAAGTTTCTTTACAAAATTTACCTCATCTTCTTCTGAGATATATCCTAATCCTTCTGTTTTTTGTACTTCCTTCCCTTTTGTAGAAGCTCTAAAGACTGCTTCTTTGACTTCAGATGGTCCTCCTCTTCTCATTTCATATGCAGTTAGTATGCCATGAAGTTGCACCACTGTAAGATTTTGAAGATCCTGCTTTTCTTTAAGAGCAGAAACTTTTGACTCAAATTTTTCCGTTAGTGATCTTAAAATTTTCTCAACCAAAGTAGATTCAGTTATTTTTTCTCCCAAATTTCTCATACGATTTACAATATCATCAAGATTAAAAAGAATTTTTCAATGCTTTCCTCATTATCCATTTTAAGATTCTCATATTGAATTCATATCATAACCTTCATAACTTAGAATGATTTTGTCCCATATTGCCTTTGCTGTATTCAGCTGCATGACTTTGACAAATTCTGATTCAGTTACACTTCCCAATAGAGCATTGACCGCCTTTGCATTTGTTTCATAATTCTTTCTTTCCATCGGATCTGTTGGTACTGCAGCTGGATATTGATATCCTCCTTCAACAATTGCCCATACATCTGCTCCCAGAGACTGAAGATAGGATCTCATCCTTGTTTTCCAGAAGATTAAATTGTTTCCGTTAAAGAGCAGAGGCCTGATAGATGTTGTTCCATCTTGATTGCTCATCTTGCTTGATCTTCCTTCTAGTGGTTAAGATTTTTCAGAAGGACCTGCTTTGAAACCAATTGTTGGGAAAAATACTGAGAGGGGGGGGGGGGGTGAATCAGTATTTAGATCTGAATGAAAAATTATGTATTCAATTATTTACTTAGATTATTGCTTCATTCATTCATCAGAAGGTTAGTAAGCAGTAAGCATGTACAGTAATAACAGAATAAAACATCACACATAAGCAACACACATGAACACCAATATTTAAGGTGGAAACCCAATTTGGGAGAAAACCACCGCTGCTGTCGTTTCTATCTTCAATGTTTATTATTAAGAAAGCTTCTTACAATTTTTGTGCTGGCGCAGACTTATACCAGCACGCAGGCACCCACCTGCAGAAAGCTACAAACTTCTCTCTTTCTCCAGTCACTACTAGAAGGGAGCTCCTGATCTTGACACTAGCTTGTACTGGCAGACAACTTCCTCTTTCATGCAGAAGACTTCAACCCTCAGATCCACCAAATTTCATCAATTTCTTCATCAGACTAACGTCAGGTCTTCATTATTTCTTCGCAAATCATCCTAGGCATTCATCATTTCTAGATCTAGAGATCTTGATCCTTCGTCAACTTCATAGGTGCATCATAGATTCAAATTTTTCAGAAAACATAGTTCAATCACGCAGATATCTCTAAAAGAGATTTATTCATTAACAACCCCTGCGCATGCACACCTTGTATTATGATCCTCTTCTCCTTATATATTTTAGCCTTTACCAATACCATGAGTCAAAACCACTCAACCACTAATGGTATTCTTTCTTTTATTGGAATTTTATTTATCAAATTCGTGGAATTTGATAAATAAACATTATTCACAACCTTTGGCAATTAAATATATAATAGAACTTTATATTAGTAACCAACGCTTTTATCAAATGGCTTTTAAATAGACCTTTGGTTCCGGCCCCACATACATAATCGACGGCCTAATCAATATAATTTAAAACTGGGGCCCATTGCTAACGATCATTTCCATCCGACGGCGGAGAGCACATCGCTCGGCTTAAGATGATCTGATGGATATCGTTTGTTGATGATGCACGGATGATAACGTGCGATGGTGCACCGTACCTTGGGTAACCTTCGCACATCTATAGCAAATGAACACCATCCAATGACCCCTTCCCAGATCAATGTCGCTCGGTTTCTTTGGTCGAACATTAACGTGTGATGGCACGCTTTGATAGAAGTTTTCGTGGGTCCACCTTTGCTACGTGTCAACGTCTCTGTGGAATCGCTCCCCAACCAGGAAATACCACCTATCACCGAAGGGTGGTGCGATGAAACTCAGAAACTGCCTTCACTATTCACTCAGTCATAGTTCCGCTCTTCCACGCAGGGTTCCGACGTGATTCCTTTTGTTATGTTCCACCTCTTTCCTTCCACGTTTCGTTCATGATTCCAAAGGGTTAGTCCGTGTTCCACCGAGAGTTCACTGCCAAATGCTCTGTTTTAGTTCTTCCGTGTTATAACTGATTTTCCCTCGCTCCTCGTTCCTTTCTTTATGAAAGCCAATCAGCCCCTTAATAATAGTGTAGAACCTTCTATGTGGAGCTTAAAACCATATATTTTCTCATATCATATATCCACTGTCTACCATTTTGGATACACTGTCGACCGTATTAACATCGGTTCCTAGAACAACATACAGAGCACCATTAATTATCACGAATTCCATCAGGATGCATACATATGTTCACACATGAATTACCATTTACTAGAACATTCACTTATTCTTTTTCTATTCGATGGCCTCTTTCTCCTACTCTGTCTCTGGACAATTCTGCTTCAATTATGCACTCTTCTTCTGCTGCTACTTTGCTTTTATCTTTCCATAGTTACTATTTCAGATGCTCCTTCTTTTCCAATTCCTTTGCCATCAATGACAACATTTCCAACATAGCTAAAGAATTCAGGGGTGTCCAACTCTTTAGTTTCTCTTAACTATTATCTTAAATGCCTTCTTTGAATTTTAATTAAAGAATTCAGAGGCATTCTACTCTTTAACTTAACTGAACTGTTATATTGCATGTTTTCTTTGTCTGAAAGTATTCCTAAGGAATTCTTAACTTCTTTTTAGTATTACTGGATTGTTGTCTTAAAGTTTTCTTAGCAAGGTTTAACTAAAGAATTTAGAGGTGTTATGCTCTTTAGTTTCTCCTAATCTATTTATCTTAAATGAATTTCTTGTTGAAGTATAGTTAAAGGATTCTTAATTGCCCTTTATTTTTACTGAATTCACAAACTTGTTGTCATTTCATATTCATCTTACCTAAGAAGATCCATTTGATATAGTTAGCTTGCCCTATGAAAACCCTTGAAGATTAGATGTAAAATTTAAACCTTTTATGACTCCATAGCCCAATGGATTAAGCTTCCCACATTCTATCTGTTCAAAATACAATCAATCAATCAATCAATCAAAACAAAAAACAAAACAACCCAAAAAATTCATAACTAGCCTAAAATCAGAAAACATAAGCATAAAGATAAATCAGTTAATCATAAACATAGAGAGAGTTGTCTCTGAGCCCAGGAAGGCTAGGTCCTTGGACTCCAAAGTGGTTTGATGTGGTTCCCTGCTATGTGTTCTTGCCAATCTTGCAAATTACAGGGAGCCAACACCACCGTTGCTACCAAATATTTGTCGGTGTTAGAGGTGTTTTCACCATCGGAACAAAAAACAAAAGAGACCAACTTCATATCAAATACTAAAATATAAATCAATTCCTTTTAAGAAACTAAAAAATATGATGAAAGCTTAGTATATTAAAAAATATTTAATAGGTCAAGGACCCAAAAAGAAAAAAACATACTCAAGTTATTATGAAATCAATTCATCATAAAATGGTTAACGACATCCATATAAACCCTCTCAATATGGAAGTAGGATTTGTATAAATTTTAGGTTCATTATAGTACAATATTAAGATTATTTGAGTTGGTAAGAAGAGCACCTAAATAAAAGAGAATTATTATTAAGGTGGGAAGATAAGAGAAATAGTGTTATAGAAGTAGGAACCTAGAAGATGTAGTTCATTTGGATCTGCTAAGATAGAGAATATCGAACATGCTTCTTAATGTAGTCCATCGATTCCAAGTTACATGATTACTACTGAGTCGTCAAAAGCAAATATTTGTGGTCATTCTCCAATGTCATGTCCAAATGTTTAGGAGAAATAAAATCCTATAATAAGGAGACAGCGTCTTCAAAACAATCATAATGGGACACCAAATTTTATATCACCAAGGACACATTTATGTGGAATCTCAACCACCTCTTTTATGGTACAATGAGAGGGAGGGAGTGGATGAAGAAAATAATATTTTTTCGATTCCAGAAATAAACAATTATTTAACGACATGCATTCTTGTAACATGAAATATATTCAAGCTATTGACACCTGGAAAAAATAAAATAAATAAATACATAAATAAAATAAAATAAAATAAAATAAAATTGTAAATTAAACATGAATTCAAAATAGAAAATGGTTAGTGTTAGGTCCCTATATTACTAGTATAGTCCCTTATTGTTGTAATCCCATTATTGTTATTATTGTACCCTTGTAACCCCCATATTTTTATTATTGTGCCCTTAAATTATTATTGTTAGGTCGGCTAGGATTACATTGTGGCCCCATGGACTCCTATATATAAAAAGGAGCTTTTGTAATTTAAATCATCCAAGAATTGTTCATTCATGTAATGTATTGGAGGTTTCCCCTCGAAGTGGCTTATTTCTAAGGCATTTATATCTCTTTTCTTCTATTTTTGGCGTTGGTTTCACAACATTTGGTATCAGAGCTTTGGATTCTAGGTTTTTGTTGCTCCAAACTAGTCATCGTGGCATTTTCTCTATAACTTTTTTTCTACAAAGGTTCAGAAGCTGAAATTTTTAGATTATGAAGCCGAATTCCTGAGGAACATTAGCGCAAACGTTTAGAACTTGGTTTGTGATGCAACAACGCTGAAATTTCATCCCAAGGAGAGCTGGTCAACTGCGACGTGGCTCTGCCAGCATTCCCTTTCTAAACCCCACTCTTTGACTCCACGTGGTCCAATTATATCTTCCTCAGAGATTTATTTATCAAATTCGTGGAATTTGATAAATAAACTTAATTCAAAACCTTTGCAATGTAGAAATTTTCTGAATAATGAAGATTTATCCACCGAGATTATCCTGGTCACACACTAATTCGAATTCATGCATAACACATAACCTCTTCTACAATTGATCATCAATATGCGGAAATAGAAACAGTCGCATGCGCACATAAACACAATATGTAATGGGGAAAGCTTATAGCTGAAAACCCCCAGCTATTTTTTATATTATAATAGAAGAGAACATGTAACAATACATAGCACAATACTCCTCGAAAGTACTCATTAATATCTCCAGAAGTTACACACAAACTAGCTCCGTTTTGAACAAGTCACGGGTTCAAAACTCCTCCACTGTTTGCCTGCCTCTACTACGAAATCCAAGTTGGTGTAATGAGAGATCCAAGTTATAATCTCCTTGGCTTGATCTGCGCAATCCTCATTGGTAATCTCCTCCAATGCTTGTGCAAATCTCATGCACAACTAATGTCACAACTAATAGCAAACCTGCTCTTTCACCTATCTCTTCCACTGGTCTTCACTGAACTTTCCATGCACTGGTGTTAACTGATGTTATTTAGTTGAATAATGAGTTAATAATTAGTGAATTAATTATTAATTAATTCACACAACTCATGTCTAGTGTATTAGCCAGTTAAACTAAATACAACTAGTTCAACTAAGTTAAACCGAACACAACTCCATCACTCCTCAATCAACTCCACCAAAACTCTGCCACACGAGTCTAACTGAAGTCAACCATGCAATAGCTCAACCAAACCCCTAGGAATAGCATAATTCCTTATTTCATCTGCATGGGCCACATCCATAGCTCAAACTGAAGTGCTTCAAGAGAATAAGATAATGTTTATAGTCCAAATATTATTAAGAGCTAATAATATTTGACTGTTTTATTTTTAGCCCGGCAGTATAAAAATAGAAACCGCCCAATGTCTAAAAATAGAGGTCCATATATTTTTACCAACTCGACCAATAATCCATAAATAGCATCCTGCAACTCATAGACCATGATCCATATGTCTAAAAATAGACTTTGCGCCAAAAATAGCCTGCGGGCCCACTTAGTGAAGGCGAATTCTTTTCACTAAGCTCCATCATCTTGTTGCATTTTCAACACTCCCTCTCACAAGATATGGATTATACGCAACCCCTATCACTATACTCTTTGGAATTCCCTTCGAATTTTCTCTGGTGAGCGCCTTCGTCGAGATGTCGACATCTTGATCCTCCGTCAGGAACATATGAAAGCATCATGATTCTCCACTGAACACAATCTCTGATATGATGGTACCTGATGTCGATGTGTTTGGATCTATCATGAAATACTAGATTAGCTGAGAGCTTGATGCAGCTCTGGTTATCACAATAAATCACTGTAGGCTCCAAATGTAACTCGAACAATCCAATGAGGATCTTCCTCATCCAAATAGCCTCGCATGCAACCAAGCTTGCTGCCATGTACTCGACCTCTGCTGAACTGAGAGCCATGGATCTCTGCTTCCTGCTGTACCAGGAAACTGCTGTCGACCCAATGCTGAAAAATCCTCTAGATGTGCTCTTTCGGTCCGTTGGACTCCCTGCACAATCTGCATCAGTGAAGCCAGAAAGCCTCGCTCCATCCTCCTGTCTGTACCATAGACCATATCCTGATGTGCCACTAATATAGCGCAATACATGCTTGCCTGCCTTCCAAAAGAGCTTGGTAGGCTTAACCATAGCTTGCAAAAGCTAGTTAACTGCATAGCATATATCGGGCCATGTATTGACTTCGAATCATAAGTGACCCCACCAACTGTCGATAGTAGTGGCATCCACTACCTCTGCTGAAGTAGCATCCTCCTTCCTCCAACCACCAGGAAGACGAGTATCAAAAAGCTTGCAGCCATGCATGTTGAACCTCTCCAGTATCTCTCGGGCATACTTACTGTTATAACATCATTTCTCACCTTCATATGATTCATGATTGCTTTTATGGCTTTGGGCACCCATTCCTACAGACTTGGACCAAATTCACTAAAAAACAGTGTAAAAATCCCCATACGCGGTTATGCCCAGAATTTTCTGCGTGTATACGCGAGTCCACATGTACTTTCCCGCGTATGCCATTAAAATCATTAAAAAATATATAAAAAATCCCTATTTTCGGGCTGGGTTGAAGGTTACTCTGGTAGTTCAACCACCCCAGCACGTGGCCAACTATTTCCAACTATTGAAACTACTTTGAGGGAGTATAAAAGCCCCTCATGTGCATGGCCTAAGGGAGAGAGAGAAATTGTTGATATTATACTCTGTTGGTATTCCCTATCCAAGTCTGAATTCCTGTGCCTCCTGCACTTCCCAGTTCATTACAGGAAACCCTTGTTTCCTGGAGATGCTCATCTCTTTATATGTCATCTCGTATGCACCAGTTCGGAAGGAATCTTAGTGAGGCAAGGGTGGGACGGATCCGGACGACGGTCTGCTCGAAGATCGTGGAAGGATTCAGGTGATCTCTCCACTCGTTATTTCTGTACATGCTATTTATAATACAGAAGAACCATCTTGTTCCTGAAATATACGTGTTAGTGTCCACTTGCATATATGAGAATATTGTTATTTAAGCATTTATTATGGTTTATCTAATGTTTCATATGGATTTCACTAACATTTAGAGTAGATATATGCTGTACAACCAGCTCTTCGTGCTTGTTTCTTCTTGTCTTTCAGGTTAAGAAGGAAGGACGGTTGCTGGGGGTTTGGACCTCGCGGGATCTGTTTCAACCATAGGACCTACGGGTAAGTTCCTCGATCTGCTCTATTTAGTTTTTCATGAACATGTATGGTTGTGTGAGTCCTTCTTAAGTAGCATGCCCTGCTCTGTGGAGGTTGTAACCCAACGAACCTCTAGGGTGATTTTCCCCGAAATAGAACTGGTGACTCCGCTGGGGATCGCATTCTTGTGATTCCCCTGTTGGGTGGTTTCAGCTGTTTGATAGGATTCCAACAGTTTTAACTTTTATTTCCAGTCCAGTTTACTCTTTCTCAGTCAGACTGAAGTCCTGGTTTCTTGTCCAGGCTTGATCATTTTTGTTTTTCAGTATCTACCTTTATATACGCACTTTTTTCTGCACACAGTCATGTATACATGCAGTTTTTGTTAAAGGGAGTCGCGTATACGCGAGTTTCCTTTAGCACAGTCGCGTATGCACGCTTGTTGCTAAACTGTGAAGTTGCGTATACCTAGGCAGATTTTGAAATTTTGGATTTCTTGACTTTTTAGTAATTTCTGTCTGTTGAGACCTGTTTCTGCAGTTTCCTTGTACCCTCTGGATTGTGAAAAAAGTGGTCTTTGGTCTTTTCTCTCTCTTGTTTGATCGAAAACTAGTCTTTTGGGAAAAGTGTTGTTTCTGGTGCTAGCAATTCTGGTTCGAGTACCAAGATCTCTTTCTGAGCATTCTTGGCTGTTCTGTTTCATCAGAACAGAGAGCTCCTGCTCATTTACTCTTTCCTATCTTTGTGTTTTGCTTTGCACTACAATTTTTGCCCGTTTCTTGGTTGGTTTTCTTGAGTTCAGTTGGCTAGGTCTTGTTGCAACTTTTGAAGAGTCTTTCTTGGTTCTTTGAAGTTTTTTTTTGCGGCAAGGTTGTACTATTCTTCTAGGCTGAGTGGCTGAGTTTTCTTGTCTTCTTTTGCTCATATTGATCTTGCTACGAGTTGGCCCTATAATATTTGGAGCATTTTTGAAGTTTTTGCTTGAAATTCAGTATTGTTTGGCTTGGGATTTGATAGTTTTGCTTGGTCTTTTCGAGCTCTTCCTTTATAAAACTAAAAAGTTCAAAAAACATTTTTTTTTGCTTTTGTTTTTGCATTTCAAAAGCTCAAAAAACATTTTGCGTTGCTATTTTCTTTTGTTTTTGCATTTTTGTTTTCGTTTCACTATATCTTTTGAAGCTTTGTTGAGGTTTCTTGCCTTTGGATTTTGACTCGATTTCGGAAAGGAATTGTCATTGATTTCTTCCTCTTGTTTTCAAGCGTTTTTGGTGTCTTCATATTAAGAGCTCTTGATTTTGGGAACTAGCTTTCTGGACAACCAAAAAGAGTTAAAACTGAAGGATCTTTTGAGAAATTTCACTTTGCTTTAGGAGATTTTGCATCTTAGAATTTGCATGCTTGTAGTGATTTGCATCAGGTGCACTTAAGCATTTAGTCATTTTCATAGTTTTTGTGAGTGTGAGTTTGTTATCTGAAAAGAAAAATACAATTTTTAATCTCGTAGAACCTGTGTAGAAGTTGCTTTTCATCGAAAGACAATAACTGCATTTGCATGTAGTTTGGTTTTTATTAATTTCTTTCTGCATCAAAACACCATAAGTTTCACCTCCATATCCTTTTGACTTAACATAACAGCCCATTAAAATAAGCGATATAATTTAAAATCAACTAGCAAGTTTTCTAAGTGTCATACACCAACTAGCTAGGTTGTAGGGCCTTGGATTAGGTGAGTGGAGAGTTAACTCTCCAAGGCCGCTCAAACAAAAACATAGAAGTTTATTAATTGAGCGAAATCCAACTCCGTTAGGTGGACCGGGAAAGCTCTCCTCCAGAGAGTCAAGCGCGAGGGGAAGTGAAGGCCGAGAAGAGAGATACCCCCTCTCTGATTTGCTGAATCTGACCTCAAGACCGTTCCGCCCGGCTTCTGACACGGATTGGTGCCCATAGTTGCCACTCCTAGGTTCCACATAGGTGACTGCGGGGGGGGAATACCCGTGGTACCTGAGGCAGACGTCGCATCACTTTCAGCAGTACTTCTGGGGGGTGCCCTTGCGAAGCTTGGGTGCTTGAGCCGGAAAAGGCTGTCGTTAGGAGGTCGGCGTAACTGTTTCTGATACCTTCGCTAGTAGGCCTGGGCCGTAATTATCCCAGACTACTTTCGGGAGGTCCTATATTTCGCTTTCCTGTATTTTGGTGTCCGGTCCTAATCACCCGGAGCGGAAATACTTGAAGGCTGTTTGCTTGATTGTATCTCAGGGATTTTTCTTATAGTGAGTGCTCTTTTCTCCTAGCTTGCTTAGCTTTATATTTTTTGAGTCTAATTAAAATTTGCTAAAGTGGCTGATCAAGCGCCTCGTCGATCGAGGAGAATCCAGGGGTTATCTCCCGAGAGTCCAGAGCCTTCTTCAAGAAGGCGTAGGAGTGATTTAGCAGGTGGTTACCACCCTGTGACGTCTGACGTAGTGGAGAGAGATCCTCCACAAGGGTCTGAAGGTTTCATAGCTGATTCTGGTGTCGGTTCCGAGAGGAGCGTTCCGCTCACCTCGCGAGTTTTATTTCCTCAGGAAGAAGATTTTCAAATAGAAGACGTACCTGAACCTCCTGCGTCAGGTCCATCTCCTCTTCCTCCTGATTATCCGTTCGTTGTTCAATACATCGGGCCTGAGTCTGAGAGACTGGAAGATCTTCCGTATCATTCATACCTTTCGATGGCCACGACTGGGAACGCGGCTTCTGCTGTGAGTGCTGCAGGCATTCAGACTCCTGCTTCTGTTGAAGGAGGAGGCACTATTGCTTTATCTTCGATTGCTTCTAGTGCTGCTGTGTTTGGCTCTGGTTTCACCCAAGCACATGCTTCTCATTCTGGTCCCTTCTATTTCGGAATGCCCACTAGTGGGATTCCTTCTTTTTCCTTTTCCGCTGCTGCAGCCGGATCTACACCCATGTCTTCCATGGCTAGTGGATCAGCTTCTTTTCAAGGGTTCCCCTTCGGAACTGGACACATTCCTAGTTCGAATCCTTCTTTAGGGTCCTTTCCGTTTACTTCTCAGACCCAGAGTTTCAACCCTTGGTCTGGAGGTCAAAGTTCGACTACTTTTACAGGTTGGAACCCTCTATTCACTACAGCGGGGGCAGGGAATCAGTTTTACACAGGTCATCAAGGGAATGCTTCTTTCCCTTCGTCGAGTGCTTATCATACCTTTTCTCCTCTGTCTAATTCCTGGAACCCCTATCAGGGGCTTTCCTCTTCATTTCATACTTCAGCGGGGGGAACTCGTCTGGGCTTTGGTAACTCTGCGTTGGGAGGAGGTTCTTCTCCTTTTTCTATGAGTCCTTTTTGGCAACTTGGTGCCTCATCAAATCCAGGGTATTCTTTTCAGAATGTTCGGAATCCATCCCATCAAGGATGGAATCCTCAGGCTCTGCCTTGCTTACCTTTTCTGGCAACGTTAAATTTGCCAGATCTGTCGAAGTTGACTAATGATCCGATTGGTTATGGTCCGGGGTGGCCTCTGGTTCCCACCAAACTTCCTTCAGACATTCCAAAGTTTGAAGGCAAGAATGGAGAAGATCTGGCTGACCACATCACTACCTTCCATTTATGGTGTTCTTCGAACTCCCTGATCGATGATTCGATTAGGTTGAGATTATTTCAACGCACCCTAACTAGAAACGCTACCAAATGGCATATTGAGCTAACTGGGGGTAGTTTTGCTACATTTGGAGAACTAGCTGTTACATTTCTGAACCATTTTCAGTTGCCTATCCGTTATGACGTTGGGACTGAACTCCTAGCTAATTTTAAGCAGGACGAAGCAACCCACATTTCTGATCACATTCAGGAATGGAGGAGAAGGAAGAGGCTTATTAAAGCTCATATTCTAGGTGAATTCCTTTTGGAATGGTTTCTCAAATCCCTGCAGTCAGATATTTCGAAAGATGTATCCCTTTCTGGGGTATTTTTCGAGGAGCAGGCCATTTTTAGGGCCCAGCAGCTGGAACTGATCTATTCTTAGTCTGGGGTCCTCCATAAATATTTTCCCAATGCTCCTCGCTCCAAATTAGATTTATCTAAAACTAAGCCCGGTCCTCATGGTGACGGACTGATTGGATCAATCAATAGTGGTGCAGCCAGCCTGCTTACTCAATTGCAGCAGTTGTCTTTACAATCTGCTCCTTCTGGTCAGGCTGTGCCTGCTGAGTCATCGCCTTCCCAGTCTTTGTCCATAAATGTTGTCCAAGCTTCTGATCCCAAAGGAAATCAACAATCCGATGGGAAGAAGAAGGGACGAAATAACAAGAAGAAGGGAAAGAACGAGAAGGGTAATGCGAATAAAACCAACGAGCATGTTGGTGAGGGTCCAAAGGAGAAGAAGAAAGTGAAGTTTCCATGCAAGCTGTGTGCTGGAGACCATCTTACGCACCTTTTCCCTAAAATTCAGGATGTGCAGCGCTTGTTAGCCCAGCAGGGTTCTTCTAGTTCCCAGGTTGTGTTAACAAACCCTTTTCCCCAAGGGCAACAATTAGTTGTTGGCGCGAACCAAAATCCTGGGGCTTCCTCTGGGGGCACCCAAGAAGGGGAAATTCCATCGAACATTTTCATGATGAGTGCTCACGCAGATATCGCTACGAGATCCCGTGATTATGGCAGAGAAGAGTCTTCGAAAGCTAAGGATACTCCTGATGCTACTGAGCCGCTTCACATTACGAAGTCTACTGTTGAGTCTATGCCTCGGATGCCCAAAGCATCTTCTAAGCGATCAACGATTAATCCAAATGCTAGGGCTGCCCAGAACTACTCGATTGTGGAAGACCTAGCATAGAGTCCTTGTGCTATGTCAGCTTTAGAGGTACTCCAGTCTTGTCTGGCTCAGCGCAGTGCTTTGCTCACTGCCATTGGGGCTATTGATCTGAAAAATTCTCTTCTAATTACTTTTGATATGACTAATTTTAAGAAGAGACTCCCCCATCACATGGCTTTTCATATTAAATCATCGTATCGGAAGTGCAATATCTTTCGAACGGTTGTTGATGAGGGTGCTTCCACATGCGTGATGTCTCTCACATGTTGGAAGACAATTGGATCTCCCAAAGCTATTCCATCTACCACTCTTCTGACTGCGTTCGATGGTCATTCTCACAGACCCCATGGTATTGTCCCAGCTTTGCCCATCTGTGTTGGGGGCAAAACTGTCAATATAGAGGTTGAGATAGTTGACGCAAGCTTGGACTACAACCTTCTGTTGGGGAGAAACTGGATTTATGAGATGGATGCCATTGCATCCTCATTATTTCAGATTATATGTTTCCCCCACGAAGGGAGGATTGTTACAGTGGATCAACTGGACTGTCCTCCTGTAGACCCGAATGCGTCTACTGACTCATATGTTCCAAAGTTGGATAATACTAAGGCGCCTGTTGAGAATTTACGAGTTGGAATGTATTCTTCCTTGATGGGTACTTTCGATATTCCTCCTCCTACGGTTCATATTAATGCAATTTCATCCTCCAAGGCTCCTCTTCGAAGAGAGTTCTTCAGAACTCATTACTTTTCGGACCCTTGGACCTTACCTTCCCCTACAGCCACATTAGTGGAAGGTCAAGTGGGTGGAATGGCATTTTCGATGTCTGCAGCTGAGATTGCTTATCAGTCTATTGTTGACTCTGCAGAATCCAGTCCAGCTCCTCTTTCACCGGAAGAGTTGGATGGAAATGTGGCTCCGACTTGGACGCTTAGTTCTTCTTCAGCCCAGGATTGCCTTGACACCACTCTTCCATCTGAAGAGGCCATCCTGGAATCCATGACTGGTATAGATAGACTGTGGGATGATTTGCATCATCGGTCTTATTTTTTACCTGACTTGAGCGAAGTTGAAACGAGTTTTCCAAGTCCTCCGTCTCCTGGTCCTGTTCACCTGGTCTTGAACCCTTTAGCACCAACACAGGTTTATGCTGAAGGGAACATGGCTGTGATTTCTCCTACTATCCCGGTGAACATTTCCAGGGATCCCAATATTATTGAGAATGTCTTCGTCGTAGCTGAATGTTCCCGTGAAGAGATTCAAATTTACACCGAGCTCTTTAAAGAGTATAGGGATGTATTCGCTTGGTCTTATGAGGAAATGCCTGGTATAGATTCATCTATTGTCCAGCATGAGATCAAGACGTATGAAAACGCTAAGCCGGTGAGGCAAAAAAATTTTCCGATCAATCCTAGGAAGGTAGCAGCTATCAAAGCTGAGGTTGAGAAGCTGCTTAAGGTGGGATTCATCTTCCCTATTCCTTTGACTGAATGGGTTTCAAATCCCGTTCCTGTAGATAAAAAGCAAGGAACGATTCGAGTTTGCATCGATTTCAGAGACCTAAATAAAGCATGTCCTAAAGATAATTACCCCACACCATTTATCGATCATATCATTGACGAGTGTGCCGGTAATGAGATTTTCTCCTTCATGGACGGTTTCTCCAGATATAATCAGATTACTATCCGTCCTGAAGATCAGCATAAGACTACCTTTATTTGTCCCTGGGGTACTTTTGCATACAAGAAGATGCCTTTTGGTCTTAAAAATGCTGGGGCTACCTTTCAGCGGGCTATGTCATATGCCTTCCACGACATCAAAAAGATTATCGAGGCATACTTGGATGATTTAGCTGCTCATTCTCAAAAGAGGATGGATCATCCTGCTCACCTCCGGCAAATATTTGAAAGATGTCGTTTTTATAAGATTAGATTGAATCCGAACAAGTGTGTTTTTGCGGTTACATCCGGCCGGTTATTGGGATTCATTGTGTCTAGGGAAGGGATTAGGGTAGATCCCTTCAAGGTTGAGGCAATACTTCGGTTGCCTCCCCCGTCCTCTATCCGTCAGCTTCAAAGTCTACAAGGAAAGTCTAATTTTCTTCGGAGATTTATCGTAAATTATGCTAAAGTTACAAAGGGATTTATGAGATTGTTGAAGAAGGGAGTTCCTTTTATTTGGGATGACTACGCTCAACGCTCATTCGATGCTTTGAAGAAAGCATTGACCTCTGCTCCTTTATTGAGTCCACCTGATTATAGCAGGGATTTCCTTTTGTATCTGGCAGCAGCAGAATCTACTATTGGTATGGTTCTGGTTCAGGAGGATGATGCTCTTGCAGAGCATGTTATTTACTACCTTAGTCGAGGCTTGGTAGGACTTGAAATCCGGTACACTCCGATAGAAAAGTTAGCTTTAGTAGCAGTTCATGCTGTGCAGCGACTCCAACATTACATTATTCTTCGAAAAACTTATGTTTTGGCAGCAACTAATCCATTTCAGTTTGTCCTTAGTAGGCGAGTGATTGGGGGCAAATACAATAGATGGATTGTGATTTTGCAAGAATTTGATCTTGAGTTTATGTCTGCCAAATCCAAGAAATCATTAGTTTTAGAGGAATTGATCTTTGAGTTGCCCTGTGGGGAAGAGATGATCTATGATGAATCCTTTCTAGATGAACATTTATTTCTTATCTCTTCACAGGATCCTTGGTATGGAGATATAATTGTGTATCTCCAGACTGCGAAGTTTCCCTCTACTTTTTCGAAAGATGAGCGTCGTAAGCTACGTCACTTGGCCAAGAATTATTTGATTATTGGTGATGCTTTATACCGTCGAGGGGTTGATTCAATCCTGAGACGCTGCTTAACTCTCGAAGAAGCTGAGGCTGTGCTGAATGATTCTCACCGTGGAGCTTATGGGGGTCATTTATCTGGGCTTGCTACAGCCCAAAAAATCTTGCGTGTTGGGTACTTTTAGCCCTCGATTTTCAAAGATTTTATAGAATCGGTCAAAAAGTGTCATCCGTGTCAAGTCTATACTCGAAAAATGCGCGCTCATCGAGCTCCGCTTTTTCCAGTCATTACTGTCGGTCCCTTTACAAAGTGGGGAATTGATTATACTACTTGTAACCCGCCTTCGGCTAAAGGTCACTGCAGTAGACTACTTTACGAAGTGGGTCGAGGCTATGCCTACTTTTGGGAACGATGGTGAGACTGCAGCTCTTTTTCTTTTCAACCAGGTTATCGCTCGTTTTGGTATTCCTAGAGAGATTGTCACTGATCATGGCAGTCATTTTCAGAATAGTATGATGGCTGAGTTGGCTCTCAAATTGGGTTTCCGGTAGGAGCATTCGTCTCCGTATTATCCTCAAGCCAATGGGCAAGTGGAAGCCGTGAATAAATCCTTGAATAAAATTCTTCAAAGGACAATTGATAAAGCTAGATCCAAATGGCATATTATGCTATATCCTGCACTTTGGGCATACAGGACGTCAGTGAAAACTGCAACTGGCTTTACTCCATTTCAGCTAGTGCACGGGTTGGAATCAGTATTTCCCATTGAATGCGAGATTCCCTCTCTTAAGTTAGCTGTTGAACTTCTTCCTGACACTTCTAGTCTTGAAGAACAGCTCCTTCATCTGGAACATCTCGATGAGCAACGTCGGGATGCTGCCACGATGAATGAAGCGCATAAAAACTGGGTTAAAGTTCAGTATGATAAGGCGGTCAAACCTGGGGTTTTTTCGGAAGGTGACCTTGTTTTGGTCTATGCCCAAGAAAAAGATGCTCTGGGGGCAGGAAAGTTTAAGTCTATGTGGTATGGCCCCTTCATCGTTAAAATTCCTTAAGAAAGGAGTGTATACCTTGGTTGATTTCGAAGGGAACGAGTTGCCGGAGCCCCGAAATGGGCTCTATTTGAAGAAGTATTATGCCTAGGCTTCGGCCTGGCATGTTGCTTTTGTATATAGTAGTTTTTTTTGCTTTGTACATATCTGGTTGATTTTCGATCTTTGATGAGTTGGTGATGTTTTTGATCTGCTTTGGCAGGTTGTGTTGGATGTCATGAGTCATTTTGGTTTCGCCGATGGTGCTAGTAGACACACCCGGAACTTAGCTTCCGTTGTCAGTGCTCATTATCCTTCCGCCACTGTTATCAAGAGGGTCTACATTATCCTGCTTCAATGCGACATAGCAAGGCATTGAATCAAGAGGTGTTTATCTACTCTCTGGTAACATCTTTGGCAAATACCCAGTAGTATTTCTTGGACTCTCAACTCAGAAGTCACAGCTGAACAATACTGAGCTTCCGGTTCGAGATCCATTTTATTACTACTGTTCTTGAGGGTACGTTTGTTACAAATATCATTTCAATTTTTAACTTTCATTCATATTCCTCGAGCTAACAATTGGTTGGCTGACTCATTAGCTAATCAGGCACTAGATTGGCACATTAATCATTCCATACAATAAAATTTTATCATAAAAAACATCATACATTTTGATACATTTATCACATCAGATCAAATATCGCTGTATATATATCATCAGAGTGTTAAAAAACTTTACAAAATTTGGATCCATAAGGTCATACAAAATTTGGGCTTATGCCCGATCATGTTCAGTCTGAAAAATATACAGTCATCTGATACATAATATCTATCTATTCCTGAGGTTCCCGCCCGTAAGTCGTGTTCCTATAGAACATGATCACGGTGGGAGTAACCCCACAGTATCAATCGTACCTGGCCCGGGCACCCCTACCAATCTGCCTTCCACAGCCGCAGACCCACGTGCCTACAGGTATCAGAGTTAACCCCTCCGTGTTCCTCCGCATGCTCTGAGTAACGAACCGAATCCATCGGACCGTTCGCCCTCGCGACGTCGGCACAGAAACCCCCGAGTCGCACTGGTCCAATATTCGTATCATGATCATGTTTACATTGTCGGTCATTATGAATCCAACTGTAAGATGTTTGTTTTTCATTTTTCATACATATTTGAAAAAATCAAAAAAAATGAGTATAAGTCAAAAAAATTGCAAATCCAGATTGACTCAGGCCCTATGCCGTGCCTCGGTGGAAGAACAAGATCTCAGATCTCCACGAAGGTCCATCCCGCATAGGCCAGTCGTCCACTGCGATGATTTTTTCTCCCCACCAAAGGAAGAACTCATCATCCCATGTGGTCCGGGGTACTTCACTACCCCCCAATCTCTTCATCATGTCTGCCCAATGGGCAATTCTTGGGTCCCTCGGGCTACTGATGGTAGAGATAACTCTGGGTCTCAATGCTGGTATCTTCTCAAAAAGAATGTTGTCAAAATGGTACCATACCCAAAGTGTTTGGTCTTTGCTTGGCAGATTGAGGTCAACTGTTGTTTCATGTTCAGTAATAGGGTTGTGCACCAATCATACACATGAGTCAAGCATTCTACTGCTATGTTCATTTGCATCCTGGACGCCTGATGTAGAGAGGCAGATCCTGCCACTCTCCCGATGGTGAAAAGGAGGATTTTCATGTGCAAATCCCTCAAATATTTAATCGCAATCTGAGTTCCAACTTTCTTGGAACCCTCTACGCAATACACATGGACATAATCTTCCATGGTTAACCCTCCCAGGGGTTTCCCGTGCAAGTCTACTGGTTCTCCCCTCCAGGAGAGTCCAGTGATAAAATATATGTCTTCCACTTCAATGCGTATTGGCATCTGATCTATAACAAAGCAATCTTGGTCTGGTTCCCAATAATTTACGAGCATTTCTAGCAACCGGACATTGCTTTTCATATTTGGCATTTTGAAGAATTTGAACAATCCGCAATTCCGAAGGATATTTTGCGATGCTCGATCTTGCATGACCTCTTGATAAATTGCACTGTGTTCACGCTCTCTCCATGAGATTGTCATCCTGTCAAATTTCATTAAGTCATGCATTAGCCACGCATTTTTTGATTCGGACCTGCACATACGCGACTTTTTCTTTGCACAGTCGCGTGTATATGCGACTTTCCTGTTATGAACCCGCGTATGCGCAAGTCTGCGTTTTTTAGCAAGGGTTTTAATGGTGAAAATCACTAAATTTTAATTTCTAAATGGACAAAATGATTTGCAAGGATGATTGAGGAGCCTACCTGACAAATTCGGTGCGATTCGATGGTCGGTTGCTCTTGATTTGACGAAAGAAGTTTTTTTCTCCAGAGCACTTTTTCGAAATCATAAATGTAATAATGAACCAAATATGAGGTAATTTGTCTATTTATGGCTAAAAAGTTGAAAATTTTCGCAAAAATTTGTTATCCTCATTTTTTCGATCTATCTTAAGCTGCATAACCCGGATGCTTGGAAGTGCCCAGTTTGGTATGTTTTCAGGTACATTTTGATGATTTTGAGATTTTTCCCGGTTTTTTATCCATGATTACCGACTTGTACGGCAGTTATATGATCTTCACTGGCATATAGGTTAGGGAAATCACTTTCCACTGCATCTTGCATACTAGCCTCCATACTGATCACTTGCCATAGGGTCGATCCCATCAGGTCATGACTATTATACCCATTTCACTCGCCGATTATTTAATCATGACTTGGTGGTAGAGCCTTCCTTTACATGGGCTTCCTAGTTAGTTCCTCGCTATCACTTATTGCCCATGCTGCGTTTTATGTAGGCTCGGGAGTCCTCTTTAGTCCCACCATGACTTATGTGTTGAAGCTTCATTCTTCTTCTTCCTCACTATCATTTTTTTGGCTATTACCCTAGAGGCTCCCTGGTGTCGTTAAGTTGTATTACTGCATTGCATATTGGCTACTTGTTTATCCTGGCCTTTAGCCGGCTTCTTTTGGACTCGATGTTTAAGCCAACTTTTGACCTTGACTTTCTGTACAAGTTAACCATTGCATGCACTTAGCTATCACGACTTGACACCTTTGTACCCATGGATGGAACGTTCCTCTGAGTATCACTGACCAGTTTTCGCCAACTTGCATTGAGCATAGGATTGTTCCAATCCCAGGAACTAGTGCATCTGCTTTCTTGATACTCGTTCTATCCATTGTACCATAGCATTCTTTTATTCTTTTTCGGGCTTATTATATGAAAAAGACAAAAAAATCAAATATAACAAAAAGAGCGGGAACGGGATGTATCTTCGTTGTTTTGATGGCAGTACAGAGTCAGTTTGTCGCCCTTGAACAAAGCACATATACTTATATATATTTCCTTCATTTGGGATGGTTTTAGTTTTTGACCTAGGTTCAACCTTTACCATGTTTCACTTGTCAGTTCTCCCCCGGTTGGTTATCTCTTCCAATCATATGGAGAGTTTGTTTTGCCTCCTGCAAGACAGACTTATACAGTGTCACTTTTTACTGCCATGGTCATCACAGAGTCGTGCTTTTGTTCCAGGGAAGTCTAGCCTGAGTCGGCCATTCTGCGGTGTCTCTTGACTCATTATTCAGTCGGCCTTCCCGGTCTTGTCAGTATCATGTTCTATCACATCAGATGTTTTGGTCTTCTACTCGTGCTGGTTTGAGAAGGTCCCCATTGACTTCTTGCCGGCGGGTTTGTCTCTTATCGACTACGACACATTGCTCTGAGAGCAAACCTAGAGCCGCACCTTGGGCCTACTTCCATCATTGATAGGTGACCTCGTGCTCAGCATTTGATCATCATCATGGGTCTTTGACTGAGTGGTTTCCCCTGTGTTCGACGTCAGCACACATTATCACACTTGGGATTCGTGCAGTACCTTGATTTCCATTTGACCCTATCGGTGGATTTCTCGCCTCTGTGTCATCTTTCATTATTGGTTGGTTCAGAGGGTTTCTTCCGTGCGCTAACTTCATCTTGTGCATGTCGGAAACGTACTTCGGTTTTGGTTCCATCACTCTACTTTGTCCGATTCCTTCCAAATCTTGGCCTGCGGGTTACACTCGCGCTGGACTGATGTGGGATGCCTTAATGCCTTCCTTCCAGCAGATCTTTTCCCATCGACTCTGAATCATTGCTCTGGGAATAAGGTCTAGAGTCTTTTTGTCAGTACCTTAGGGTTTGCAGTCATCAGTGGCAGACTCTTCGCTATCGACAGTGGGGATTCATCATTGCCTCCTGATTGGTAGATTCTCTCAAGTGTTCGACTTCAACTCATTCATTCGCACTTGTTAGATTGTACTGGGGCACCTTGATGCTCATTTTCATTATTGGTGGGTGGTATCACGTTGGTTAACGGTATACATCATTGACTAGTAATCCAACGATTTCTCACATGGTCGACTTCAGCTCATTTATTCCCATTGTGTAGAATTGTGCCATAGTGATCGGTGAAGACCTCAGGTTGCATCAGCATTTCTCGGTTCACTTTTGACAGTCCATTCAGTTTCTGCCAGTGATGCCGTCCACCCTTATATGTTGCAGTTCAGTACAACATCATCCTATATGTTGGCTCCCGAGTTGCGTGATTGTACCGTTTGTTCCACCTCTTATGATTCGGTACTTGGAGATTCAGTTACTTATATGATCAGACATCCAGTTGCAGCATCCTTGATCAGCTTTCTATATGTGATACTTGGACATTGATTCAGACTTATATTTCCGGGCCATGCTCAGATGATTCATTGTGTACTTTCAATTCAGCTATACTTGTATACATGTTGGATCTATTCAGTACTTTCCATATGATGTATTTTTGACTGAGCATGGGTATGCCCGCCTCAGCATGAGTTGACTCTCTGGTTTCTTTCATTGGTTTTGGCAGGCTGAAATCTGGTGAAGTCCTCTCTTGTCCTTGCGAAGTTCTTTCTATGTGCATAATACATTTCGGCCATCATGTACCCCTTCTGACCTCATATATTAGGGGGCATCTGTTATAGCATCATTTCTCACCTTCATATGACTCATGATTGATTTTATGGCTTTGGGCACCCATTCCTACAGACTTGGACCAAATTCACTAAAAAACAGTGTAAAAATCCCCATACACGGTTATGCCCAGACTTTTCCGCGTGTATACGCGAGTCCACATGCACTTTTCTGCGTATGCCATTAAAATCATTAAAAAATATATAAAAATTCCCTATTTTCAGGCTGGGTTGATGGTTACTCTGGTAGTTCAACCACCCCAACACATGGCCACCTGTTTCCAACTGTTGAAACTACTTTGAGGGAGTATGAAAGCCCCTCATGTGTATGGCCTAAGGGAGAGAGAGAAATTATTGATATTATACTATGTTGGTATTCTCTATCCAAGTCTGAATTCCCGTGCCTCCTGCACTTCCCAGTTCATTATACGAAACCCTTGTTTCCTGGAGATGCTCATCTTCCTATATGTCATCTCATATGCACCAGTTCGAAAGGAATCTTAGTGAGGCAAGGGTGGGACGGATCTGGACGACGGTCTGCTCGAAGATCGTGGAAGAATTCAGGTGATCTCTCCACTCGTTATTTCTGTACATGCTATTTATAATACAGAAGAACCATCTTGTTCCCGAAATATACATGTTAGTGTCCACTTGCATATATGAGAATATTGTTATTTAAGCATTTATTATGGTTTATCTAATGTTTCATATGGATTTCACTAACATTTAGAGTAGATATATGTTGTACAACTAGTTCTTCGTGCTTGTTTCTTCTTGTCTTTCAGGTTAAGAAGGAAGAAGGGTTGCTGGGGGTTTGGACCCCGCGGGATCTGCTTCAACCGTAGGACCTACGGGTAAGTTCCTCGATCGGCTCTATTTAGTTTTTCATGAACATGTATGGTTGTGTGAGTCCTTCTTGAGTAGCATGCCTGCCCATGGAGTTATGCCCAACGAACCTCTAGCTTAATTTTCCCGAAACACTTAACACGAAACAAACGATTACCAACTATGTTGCAAATCTCAATCCGGGAAATAATGAAGGAAGCCCAAGTCCTTCATCTCAAACTCTCTAAGCAGATACTTTCCTTGCACCTAAGGCTATCCAGATCATACCGTCAAAATCGAATCATCTACATACGATGCAATGATCGGCAACTTCCCCTGCACCACAATCACAGTGCAATTAGGATCCGCCTCATTCTTGGAGGAGATCCAAGTCACATGAAATAGCTGTCTATCCGTGTGTACCAAGCATGAGGTGCTTGCTTCAGCCCGTACAGTGCTCTCTTGAGTCGGCAAACATGCGACTCACTGCTGAAGATCTCGAAACCTTCGGGCTGCTCTATGTACACCTCCTCCTCAATGAATCCATTGAGGAACACAGTCTTCACATCCATCTGATGGATGTGCCACCCCATCTGCGCTGAGAGAGCTAGGATCGTCCGTATGGAAGAGTACCTTGTGACAGGTGCAAAGGTCTCCTCATAATCGATCCCCTCGATCTGTGAGAAGCCACGGGCAACAAATCTTGCCTTGTACTTTTCCACACTCCCGTCAGCCGCTTGCTTCACTTTGTAGATCCATCGCGAACCCACCACTGATTTACCCTCCGGTCGCAGGACAATCTCCCATGCACTATTTCTGACAATCGAATCATACTCTTCCACCATGGCATCTACCCATGCGGGGTCCTCCACAGCTTCCTCGGAAGAGGATGGCTCTGTCACGACACATTTTCTCACAAGAGCCATGTATCCAATGTACCGGTCCGGTGTCTGTCTCTGTCTGCGCTATGCTGTAGGTGGTCCTACAACCTTCTCTGCATCTTGAGCCAGTCGCTCAGCTTCTGTAGTGTGCTTGCGCCCTCTGATGGTTGGTGCTGCATCAGTGGTCTCTTCCACTCCATGAACTTCCTCTTGTGGCTGATCCATATATGGAAGCTCCTCCTTAGGAACTAATAGCTCCTCTTCTGCATGCAAGTGTGGCTCCCTCTCAAGCGAACACTTCATGGCTTTCTCCTCCTGAAATTTGATATCCCGTCGCACAACAGTCTTGCGACTTTCTAGAAAATACACGCGATAGTTGTGGGGCGTATCAGTGTACCCCACAAATATACCAACCTCTGCGATCGGATCTAGCTTCTTTCTGGCGTCCTTCGTCACATGCATGTAGACAGGTGAACCAAAAATCCTCAAATGAGAAATGTCAGGCCTCTTGCTAGAAAACGCCTCCTCCGGTGTACTCATGCCAAGTATCTTGTGAGGACAACGGTTCTGCACATACACTGTAGTATTGCATGCCTCCGCCCACAAGTGAAGGGGTAGGCCCTGATCATGCAACATCGCCTGTGCAGCACCCATGATCGTTATGTTCTTCCGCTCAGCAACCCTGTTCTGTTGTGGGTTATGGGGTGCAATGAGCTCTCTCCGAATCCCTTCTGTGCTGCAAAAGTCCTTGAATTCAACAGAGATGAATTCACCACCATTGTCACTCCTAAGAGCCTTCACATACTTCCCCGATTCCTTCTCAACCAGCGCCTTGAATTCACAGAACTTTGAATATGTCTCGCTCTTCTTCTGCATGAAGAAGATCCAGCACTTCCGAGAGAAATCATCAACAAAGATCACATAGTACTTGTGCTTTGCTATCGAAGCTACTGAGAAAGGACCACACACGTCTGTGTGAACTCTCTCAAGGATCGTCGTGGCGCGAATATCCTTCTCGTGAAAGGTGGCTTTCACAAATTTTCCCAAGGTACACCCCTTGCACTGATCTAACTACGCAAGAGTGCCCTTAGGAAGCCCAGTAGAAATCTGCTGCAGTATCTTCAAGGCTCCATGGTGAAGGTGGCCCAATCTCCAGTGCCACAGCTCGCCATCATCCCAACTCACCACTCCTTCCGCCTTGCATGCCATTGCTGCGCTGCCATCTACTTGCAACTAATAAAGGTTCTTGACTCGAACCCATATCTTCCGGGTCTCTCCATTTTTCTTACTGCGTAGGAAAGCCTTTCCCTCACTGAAGACCACATCGTACCCCTTGTCTTCCAACATCACCACAGAGATCAGATTCTTCATCAATCCTGGAACATGCAATACTTCCTTCAATACGAAGGGTTTACCAGACTGCCTCTCAAAGGAAATGGTACCGATACCGGTCGCACTGTATCTACCATCATCGCCCATCTCGATGTCCACTCCAAGATCTTTTTCCTCCAGATCTGAAAACAGATCTCGATCTCCTGTCATGTGAAATGATGCACCACTGTCCAAGAACCATACTAATCCCATCACACTTGAGACCAAGAATGTGATCAGTGAAAAATCCAGTTCAAACTGGGAGGCCAATGCCTCTCCCACTGCAGATCTAGCAGCCTTCTTATTTTTCTTCTTCTGCGGACAATTTGTGGCATAGTGTCTATGCTGGTGATAGTGAAAACACTTCACCTTGGACATATCTTTCTTCTTGCCTTTCGCACCAGACTGAGAAGCTTTCTTGCTCTTCCCCTTCTTTGCTTTGGTAGCCAAAGCGCAATTTTCTTCATCAGATGCCTTTGATGAAGATCCGTCCCTGGTAGTCTGCCTTATCTCCTCTTGCATGAGATCCGACCAAAGTCGCTCCCATCTCGGCAACTTCTCCCGACCATTGACAGAGTCCTGATAGGAATGCCAACTCTTCGGAAGACCAAGGAGAGCCAGGTCCACCAAGTCCTCATCATCGACAGTCACCCCCACACTTCCCAACTCATCTCTGCATTGAGTGAACTTCGTGAGATACTTGGCGATACTGTCGCCTTTCTCCATCTTAATGTTTCTGAGTTTATCCTTGAGCGCCAACTTCCTCTGGTCGCTCTTGCTCTGGAATAGATCTGTCAACACATTCCACATCAAATATGGAGAAGCTTTTCCATGCAGGCTGGATACAATGTGATCCTTCACGCCCTCCAACAGAATCCTTCGACATTTCGCCATCTTCTTTTCCCAAGCCTCAACTTCAGCAGGATCAGTAGGCTTTTGGAAATCCATATCTACAAACTCCTTCAGCCCGTTATCATCTAATACCGCCTCCATCCGGTCTTTCCATGCAACATAATTCGAACTGCCCTCAAGGGCATACTCGAGTCGCAAACCGTTGAAAGACATTTCAACTCTGGCACCAAGAAAACAATCTGCTGCAAAATTTGAATTCCAAGCTCAAAACTCAACTGCTTTTGGATCTGTGAGAAAAAATTATTTCTAGCACAGAGATCGACTGTAGGGGAATTTACTGGATATATCACCTTTCAAGGAAAGGATGGATCCAGAGGCTACCTGGCCCGTTACAGACTCTGTCTACCGAAATAATTGTAATCACTGTAATAGATCCCGATGATCAATTCGCTCTGATACCATGTAGAAATTTGCTAAATAATGAAGATTTATCCACCGAGATTATCCTGGTCACACACTAATTCAAATTCATGCATAACACATAACCTCTTCTACAATTGATCATCAATATGCGGAAATAGAAACAGTTGCATGCGCACATAAACACAATATGTAATGGGGAAAGCTTATAGCTGAAAACCCCCAGCTATTTTTTATATTATAATAGAATAGAACATGTAACAATACATAGCACAATACTCCTCACAAGTACTCAGTACTATCTCTAGAAGTTACACACAAACTAGCTCAGTTTTGAACAAGTCAGGGGTTCAAAACACCTCCACTGTTTGCCTGCCTCTACTACGAAATCCAAGTTGGTGTAATGAGAGATCCAAGTTTTAATATCCTTGGCTTGATTTGCGCAATCCTCATTGGAAATCTCCTCCAATGCTTGTGCAAATCTCATGCACAACTAATGTCACAACTAATAGCAAACCGGTTCTTTCACCTATCTCTTCCACTGGTCTTCACTGAACTGTCCATGCACTAGTGTTAACTGATGTGTTCTTTAGTTGAATAATGAGTTAATAATTAGTGAATTAATTAATAATTAATTCACACAACTCATCTCTAGTGTATTAGCTAGTTAAACTAAATACAACTAGTTCAACTAAGTTAAACCGAACACAACTCCATCACTCCTCAATCAACTCCACCAAAACTCTGCCACATGAGTCTAACTGAAGTCAACCATGCAATAGATCAACCAAACTCCTAGGAATAGTGTAATTCCTTCTGTCAGCTGCATGGGCCGCATCCGTAGCTCAAACTAAAGTGCTTCAAGAGAATAAGATAATGTTTATAGTCCAAATATTATTAAGAGCTAATAATATTTGACTGTTCTATTTTTAGCCCGGCAGTCTAAAAATAGAAACCGCCCAATGTCTAAAAATAGAGGTCCATATATTTTTACAAACTCGACCAATCATCCATAAATAGCATCCTGCAACTCATAGACCATGATCCATATGTCTAAAAATAGACATAGTCTAAAAATAGACTTTGCGCCAAAAATAGCCTGCGGGCCCACTTAGTGAAGGCGACTTCATTTCACTAAGCTCCATCATCTTGTTGCATTTTAAACATGCAATTTTATTCAAATCTCTCAGTTTAATATTATACCACCAACCTTATAATCAATGTTTAAATCTTCGAAACTTTATATTAATTCCAACGCTCTATTTTGAATAATTAACTGTGTAATAAACCTTGGCTCTAGGCCCCGCGTCTACGTTCAATTGCCCAATCAACGCACTTGCCGTACCTTGTTTAAACCTCGCGCATCTCCTTCAGATGACCACCGTCCGATGACTCTACGCCAGATCGACAGTACTTGACGATATCGCTCGTAATCTCGTTATGAACGTTAACGTGCAATGAGAATACAGAAAGGTGATTTTGTCGATGGCTCTATGGAATCGCTTCAATTCAGAAAATACCACCTTCTCCCCAAAAGTGGTGCGATACGAGAAATCCGCCTTTGGAAAATCCACTCGTGGTTTTGCTATAGTGATCAACCAAAGGTTGAGTTGGGGTTGGGATGCTCTTCATATGCCTTAACTCCGGTCTATGGCTCGGGTTCATTTCAATAGAATTCGTTACGGTCATACAGTGGGGAATTCCATAATAAGGATACAGACAGATGACCATGGTGGAATTTAAATCACATGGTTTATCCAACCAATTCACGGGAATACTAGATACATAATGTGGAATTATACAATCACAATTCTCAATGATTTCACACCGAACCAGTGCACAATCGTTTCTCAATCAAACAATTTCTTCATTAATAAGAATTCGAGACAGTTCAATGGCTAATGAGCATTGAAATCATTTAACTGGAAACAATTGTTAACACACAGAGTTTTATTGCAGAATCTCTGCTCTTCTCCCTCTCTGCCCTCTCAATACATCCGAGGGATTACATTTATATACACAAACATGTGACTCTTCGGTTCCTCTGAGAGGACCGTTCTAGAATTCAAAGGTCTAATTACAATTCATTCAAATAATTGAAATATGACAGATGGCTAACTATTCGACATCCACTAACTCTAACTGATCCAAATAATACATTCATTTAAGGTATTGACACCTAGCTATTACAATTCAATTGTTTTTCAAACCCTCCTAGCCACAACATGTGGAAAAAAATCCTACATTGCTAGCTAGTGTCTAATGCCCTTGCATCAGACTCCTGAGGGAAATTTTCTTCATCGGCTCCTGTCCATGAGCTCTTCCACTGATCTGCCTATTTTCTGGAGCATTCCTTCAGTCATCCAAGTGGTATCTTCCTCTGGCTTATCCTTCCATTTGATCAAATACTGAAAGTACTCTTGTCCTTTGGTCCTTCTGAATGGTATTTAATCCAATATCTTCTCTGGTTGCAATGGTTGCGCTGGAGGTAGTTGTTCTTTCCACTCAATCTGTTCCTTGTCTACTGCTCTTTCTTCTGCACCATCATCTTCATACTTGTACAAAACTGCAACATTAAAAATGGGAGATATTCCAACATTAGGAGGTAATTCAATCTCATAAGCATTTGCAGAAAACTTTCTAAGTATCTTTCATGGCCCAATATTTTTGAACTTCAATTTTTTGTACTGCTTCTTTGGGAATCTCTCCTTTCTCAAGTGTGCCAAAACCAGATCTCCTACTTCAAAATGAACTTCTTTTCTGCTCAAGTCTACTTTGATTTTGTATCTGATGCTGCTGCCTTGTAGTTGTTGTTTCACTTGTTCATGTATGGCTTGGATCTCTGAAGCAAATTCCTCACCATCTACACTTCTCAGCTCTGCCTTTCCCAGATTTCTCAACTCTTATATTCCTCTAGGGTGCATTTCATAAACAATATGAAATGGACTCTGCCCTATGCTCCTATTTGGTGAGTCATTATACGCATATTCTTCCTGGGGAAAAATATGATCCCACTGCTTGGGATGTTCTCCTGCAAGACTTCTCAACAAATTTCCCAGACTCCTATTGACCACCTCAGTTTGTCCATCAGTCTGGGGATGATAAGATGAGCTGAAACTTAGTTTGGTACCAATTTTCTTCCACAGTGTCCTCCAAAAATGACCCACAAATCTATTATATTTGTCTGAAACAATACTCTTTGGCAACCCATGCAATCTAACAACTTCTTTGAAAAACAAGTTAGCAACATGGGTGGCATCACTAGTTTTATAGCATGGAATAAAATGTGCCATTTTGGAGAATCTTTCCACCACAACAAAGACTGCATCATTCCCTCTCTGAGTCTTGGGCAATCCTAGAACGAAATCCATACTCGCCATGTCCCAAGGCCTGTCTGGAATAGGCAAGGGAGTGTACAATCCTGCATTCTGGCTCCTTCCTTTAGCATATTGACAAATCTTGCAATTCTTCACAAACTTGTCCAATTCTGTTCTCATCTTAGGCCAGTAATAAAAGTGACTCAGCTGCTCATAAGTATTATCAGTACCAAAGTGTCCAGCAAGTCCACCATTATGCTTTTCTTTGATCAAATTTTCTCTCATGGAACATCTTGGTACACACAGTTGGCTTCTTCTGAATAACAAGTCCTCCTGCAGGAAATAATACAGCCAGTGGCTTCTATATGTTAAAACAGGGTTACTACATGCCTCAAATGCTTCTTTAAAATATGGATCTGTTTTATACAATTCCTTTAGAAAATCAAATCCTACAACTTCAAAATTTGTTTCTTGAACAAGCATGTGCCTCCTACTCAAAGCATCAACTACTTTATTGGCTTGACCACTTATATGTTTCAAAACAAAATTAAAACTTTGGAGATACTCAACCCATTTAGCATGCTTATGTTTCAACTTGGGCTACTGTACAATATACTGCAAAGCATGATTGTAAGAATATAATACAAATTCCCTGGACATCAAATAATGTATCCACTTCTTCAGTGCCTAAACAATTGCATAGAATTCCTTCTCATAAGAGGAATAATTTCTTCTGGTTTCATTCAACTTTTCATTGAAATATGCCACAGGCCTATCATCCTGACTCAACACAGCTCCAATGACCTCTCCACTGGCATCACACTCTACTTGAAATGGTTTAGTAAAATCAGGCAGAATCAAAACAGGCTTCTCTGTTATCTTTTGCTTCAATAGTTTGAAATTTTTTTCTGCTTCAATAGTCCATTTAAATGGTTTTTTTCTCTTCTTTATTGTCTCAATTATGGGTGCATTAATCTTACTGAAGTTTCTTATAAACTTTCTGTAAAAACTGGAAATTCCATGGAAACTTCTTACCTCAAAGACATTCTTGGGTGAAGGCCACTCCACAATTGCCTTGACCTTTTTTGGGTCCATCTTCAATCCTTCTGTAGAAACAACAAACCCCAAATACACCAACTCTTCCTTCATGAATGAGAAATTCTTCAAATTTATTAGCAATTTCTCTTGGTGCAGCTTCTTCAAGACATGATTAAGATGCCTTAAATGTTCTTCTTTAGTTCTACTGAAAACCAATATATCATCCAGATATACTATCACAAATTTACCAATGAACTCTTTCAACACTTCATTCATAAGTCTCATAAAAGTGCTAGGTACATTTGACAACCCAAAAGGCATTAGCATCCATTCATATAGTCCTTCATTTGTTTTAAAGGCAATTTTCCACTCATCACCCTCTCTTATTCTAATCTGATGATATCCACTTTTTAAATCTATCTTTGAGAAATATTTAGCACCACTCAAACAGTCCATTAAGTCCTCAACTTTGGGTAAAGAGAATCTGTACCTGATTGTGATCTTATTGATTTCTCTGGAATCAGTACACATCCTCCAGCCTCCATCTTTCTTTGGGCTCAATACTGCTAGTACAACACATGGACTCAGACTTTCTCTAATTAGCCCCTTGTCCACCAAATCCTGTACTTGTCTCCTGATTTCCTCATTTTCTTTGGGAGTCATTCTGTAGGCTGCCTTATTTGGTAGATTTGAACCAGGGATAAAATCTATCTGATGGCTGATCTTTCTCACAGGTGGCAGCTCATCAGGTAAATCATCCACAACAATGTCACAGTAATCATCTAACATCTCTTGGATTTCTACTGGTAAATTAGAAATATTTGTAGAAGTAAGAACTACTTTAGGTTTGCAAACTAAAGCAAAACTTACCTCTTCTTCTTCTATCTGCTGCAGATATTCCTTCCCGCTCAGCAAAAAGGTCTTTGGATCAATCACTCTGCTGGATGGCTCTCCTTCTTCCATGGGTATCAATGTATGATGTACCCCATGCTTGAAGAACTTGTAAGTGTTCTTCTTGCCATCATGCACTGCTGCTCTGTCAAACTACCAAGGTCTACCCAGCAGTATATGACACACATCCATGGGAATTACATCACACAGGACCTTATCTTTGTATTTTCCCATTTGCAGCTCTATCTCACACTGCTCTTTTACAACCAGCTGGTGCCCTTTATGCAGCCAGGACACCCTGTAGGGAGTAGGATGCTCCCTTGTCTTCAATTTCAGCTTCTCTATCACCTCAGTGGAAACCAGATTGTCTGTTCTGCCACTATCAATGACTAGCTAGCAGCATTTCCCTTGGACTTTGCATATGCTCCTAAACAAAGTATTCCTTTGTGTAGGCTGAGTGACCTCTTTGGCTTGCTTCAACAGGACCTTATTTACCACCAAGGAATATCCCCTATCTGGAAGAATTTCTTCTTCAATTTCTGCCTCTTCGCCAGTCTGGGCAAAAACAACAATTCTTGGACCAGCACCCACATTCTCTGGACATTCAAAGTGCTTGTGTCCCACTTGCTGACATCTATAACACCTCAATTCTCTACCTCTGCCTCTGTCTCTGCCTCCTCTTCCTTTTCCTCTATAAGAACCCCTTCTTCCCCTTGCATCATCCTCTGTAGATGCATTCTGAGGTGAGCTACTATTAGCTCCATCCCTGGGTGTAGTAGGCTTTCCTCTACCACCCTGACTTCCCTTCCCTCAGAAAGTACCTCTCTTCTTGGCAGACTGTTTCCTCAGGATTTTCTCCTCTGCTTTCAAGGCCATATGATAGGCCTCTTCCACTGCCTTAGGAGACAGGAGACCAATCTCATCTTGGATCTCTAGCTTGAGACCATTCACATATCTGGCAGTCTTCTCTGGTGTGTCTTGAAATTTCCCAGCCCTTATGCTCACTCTGTATAATTCCTCTATGTATTCCTTTACTGTCAGCAACCTCTGTCTCAGGTTCTGCATCTGTTTATACAATTTCAGTTGGTAATCACTAGGCAAGAATTCACCCTTTAATTTAGCCATCATTCTGGTCCAGCTCTTGATAGGTTGCTTGCCAACTCTCCTCCTCTCTGCCTGCACTCCATCCCACCAAAGTGCAGCATGTCCTTTCAGCTTTGTCACTGTAAACTTGACCTTTTATCTTCGCTTATTTCTTCATAATAGAATCACTTGTTCAATTCATTAATCCAGTCCACTAGTTCTTCTGGATTCAGTCCCCCAGCATAACTCGACACTTCAATTATGGGCTTAACTGCAGACCCCAGAATAGTTCTAAGGAGCCTCATGTCAGGAGGAATCTCAACATTTTCTTCAGCTTCTTATGTTTCAGGTTCACTGATGTCTTCCGGATCTCTAGGCTGTCTTTGCTCCATGGCATCCATTCCGGCCTCGACCCTCTGCAACATCCCCAACACCTCTGCGTTGGTAACGGGCCTCCTTCTGCTAGCACCTCTACCAACTCGGATTTCCATGTCAGCTTTCTGCAAAAACAACTCAACACAACAGCTCCAATACCACAAATGACACAACAACACTGAAAGTCCGTCCCAAGGAGAGCTGGTCAACTGTGACGTGGCTTTGCCAGCATTCCCTTTCTAAACCCCGCTCTTTGACTCAACGTGGTCCAATTATATCTTCCTCGAAGATTTATTTATCAAATTCGTGGAATTTGATAAATAAACTTAATTCTCAACCTTTGCAATTTTAATCAAATCTCTCGGTTTAATATTATACCGCCAACCTTATAATCAATGTTTAAATCTTCGAAACTTTATATTAATTCCAACGCTCTATTTTGAATAATTAACTGTGTAATAAACCTTGGCTCTGGGCCCCGTGTCAACGCACTTACTATACCTTGTTTAACCCTCGCGCATCTCCGTCAGATGACCACCGTCCGATGACTCTGTGCCAGATTGACGGCACTCGACGATATCGTTCGAACTCCCGGTATGAACGTTAACGTGCGATGAGAATACAGAAAGGCGGTTTTGTACTCTCGTCTGGTGCCACGTGTCGATGGCTCTATGGAATCGCTTCAATTCAAAAAATAATGCCTTCTGTGCAAAAGTGGTGCGATATGGGAAATCCGCCTTTGGAGAATCCACTCGTGGTTTTGCTACAATGATCAACCAAAGGTTGAGTCAGGGTTGGGGTGCTCTTCATATGCATTAACTACGGTCTATGGCTCGGGTTCATTTCAATAGAATTCGTTATGGTCATATAGTGGGGAATTCCATAATAAGGACACAGACAGAGGACCATGGTGGAATTTAAATCGCAGGGTTTATCCAACCAATTCACGGGAATACTAGATACATAATGCGGAATTATACAATCACCATTCTCAAAAATTTCACACCAAACCAGTGCATAATCGTTTCTCAATCAAACAATTTCTTCAATAATAAGAATTCGAGACAGTTTGATGGCCAATGAGCATTGAAATCATTTAACTGGAAACAATTGTTAACACACAAAGTTTTATTGTAGAATCTCTGCTCTTCTCCCTCTCTGCCCTCTCAATACATCCAAGGGATTACATTTATATACACAAACATGTGACTCTTCGGTTCCTCTGAGAGGACCGTTCTATAATTCAAAGGTCTAATTACAATTCATTCAAATAATTGAAATATGACAGATGGCTAACTATTCGACTTCCACTAACTCTAACTGATCTAAATAATACAGTCAGCTGAGGTATTGACACCTAGCTGTTACAATTCAATTGTTTTTCAAACCCTCCTAGCCACAACATGTGGACAAAACTCCTACATTTCTGGCTAGTGTCTAATGCCCCTGCATCAGTTTGCAATATTTTCGAAGATATGATCTATGGAAGTTAGGGCTTTTTGCAGGCTCCTGAATTTAACCTAAAGAGTTCATCAAGGTATTTTCGCTATAAATTGTTTTCTACGAAGATTCAGAATCTGAAATATTTTGAGAGCGAAGCTGAAAGCCTGAGGAACATCATCACAAAATTTCAGAGCATGGTTCACAATAGTTTCGGAGATACGATCTTTGGAAGTTAGGTATTTTTCAGGCTCCCAAATTTCATCTCAAAGAGGTTATTGTGAGAAAATATTCATATCTCTCTCTTTGAGCAACAGATTGGAATTCTATAAAAAGTCTTCGCAAGTAAACAGACTGTAGTTTCTCTTTTATCAATTTCAAAGCCAAAGGAGGAAACAAAAATATGTGGCAAGTCGTACAATTTCGCTCTACTGAACCAGTCCATAATTGGGTCATTGTGGGATATTGGACACATCTTTTCCTTGAAGAATCCAAATCAGGTCAGACCTGTGAAATTTGAAAGAAGCTTCAAAGGGCTACGACAAGGTTGAATGTTAGATATTGAGGATCTACAATTATATATATAATTCAATTTCAATATAGAGCTCCTCAAAAGCAAGTAAAAGGTGTGTATTTTTTTCCCAAATTGCATAAGTCTTGTTTGAAGAATCAAGTTGAATTGATTCCAAGGGCATATTGTAGAATAGATATCAGTATTGGATTCTAAAATGGCCCCTAAAAATAATTCAACACCCATTAATCCTTTATAAGGCTCTAATATGACTCATGAAGACGAATAATGGCAACATGACATATCAAAATTACAAGAGCAAGTGCAACAAATTTTTCTCTCGCAAAGAGCAACAAAAAATGGCATGGAAGTTTTGAAAAAATGCATGGAAACTAAGATGGATGTTTTGAAGAAAGGCATGGAATCTAAGATGGATGGTTTGAAGAATGGCATGGAATCTAAGATAGATGGCATGGAAGCTGGCATGGAATCTAAGATGGATGAAATGGAAGCTAAGATCGATGAGAAAATGGAAAACATGAAGAATGATCTAAAAGCAGACATGGAAGGTTTGACAAAGTTGATACAATAAATGTTTCCTAATGGTGAAAAGATAGTATTGGAAACTCATGATGTGAACAAAATAAATTTTAATCGTTATTTCATAAAATCTAATGTTGGCGTGAAGAACCACCATATTCCAAAAATGGATATGAGGAAGTTTGATGGAAAGGATCCTGTAACATGGATACTATAGATGGAGCAATATTTTGATCTCCATAATGTGCAAAACACACAAAAGGTACGCATTGCAACTTTACATTTAGAACCAAATACATTTGTATGGTATCGATGGCTTTGCTCCCATAAAAAAATTGTCACTTGGTCAATTTTTACGGAGGAAATGATAGCACATTATGAGGATACAAAGAGCAACACCTTATTTAGCCAATTGATAAATCTCAAACAAAGGGGTTTAGTGGGGGAGCACATTGAGGACTTCCAAAAATTGAATATAAGGGTAACTGATATTCCAGAGGAACACAGGATTGATCTCTTCATAGGTACTTTAAAGGATAACATCCAACATGAAGTTCAAGTTTTGGAACCTGATTCATTGCAGAAGGAATTTAGGTTGGCAAGAAAAATTGAATGTAAAATTATGGCAACAAGGAAGCCTATGACTCACTTCTATAAAGAGGGAAGTGTTGCTACTCCTATATTTCCACAACCTACAAGGTTGACACCACAACAATTGGAAGAAAAAAGAGAAAAAGGGTTTTGCTACAGTTGTGATAAAAAATACACTAAAGGTCATAAGTGTGCTAAGAAGAAATTATTTTACATAGATTGTGAAGAGGAAGAAGAAAATGAACAAGAAGAGGATATACACCAGGAACCAACCCAGGAAGAGGAAGAAATGAGTCTGACCATATCATGTAATGAATTGGCAGGAATTACCACTCCTCAAATTCTCAAGATAGAAGGGCATATCAAGAAGAAAAAGTTAATAGTGTTGATTGATTCAGGTAGTACCCATAATTTAATTCATTCTAAGGTAGCCAAGGAATTGAATTGTTTCCTATACCCAGCACTACAATTTCAAGTGATGGTTGCAAATGGAGGAACTATAAATTGCTCTGGAAAATGCCATAATATCAAGCTAAACATGGGGGAATATTTATCGAATATTCTACTGCTTTCCATTCCTATGGGAGGTGTTGATGTTGTACTAGGAGTACAATGGTTACAATATTTGGGGATGGTGGCTTTTATTTTTCAAGAACTTTTCTTGAATTTTTTTTTCAGAAAGAAAGGATGTCGAATCACGGGGTATTGCAGGGAAGCCAGGAAAGATAATAAGCTCTAATGTCATGACAAAGCTTCTAAAGAAAGAACAATGAAGCATAATTGCACAATTATGCTCACTAGAAGTTACAATATCAAAATCATCTATTTCTGCAGATCTCCAAAAAGTCTTGGACAATCATTCCAAGGTTTTTGAAACTCCCAAGGGACTCCCACCTATTTGTGATCATGAACATGCTATTCATTTGATTCTAGGAAGTGTTCCTCCAAACATCAGGCCTTATAGATATCCTTATGTCCAAAAGAGCGAAATTGAACGTATGATTACATAAATTTTAGAGGTGGGTATAATTCAACCTAGTCAAAGTTCTTTCTCTACTCCTGTAGTATTGGTACACAAGAAGGATGGATCATGGCGCATCTGTCCGGATTATAGGGAGCTCAATAAGCTCACCATTAAAGATAAATTTTCCATTCCTATGATTGATGAATTATTGGATAAATTACATGGAGCAAATTATTTTAGCAAGTTGGATCTTCGTTCAGGATATCATGAAATTAGAATGAAGACTGAAGATATTCCGAAAACAACATTTCGAACTCATGAGGGTCATTATGAATTTTTTTTCATGCCTTTTGGCCTTACCAATGCACCTTCTACATTTCAAGGGTTGATAAATTCCATTTTCAAACCCTTCCTTTGAAAATTTGTGCTAGTATTTTTTGATGATATACTAATCTACAGCAGGTCTTGGAAGGATCATGTTCAACCTGTTTACAGGGTGATCAAACTATTGCAGGAGAAACAATTATATGCAAAAACATTTAAATGTTTCTTTGGAGTACAAGAGGTGGAATATCTAGGTCATAGTGTATCTCACGAGGGTGTTAAGGTAGACCCTAACAAAATTAAAGCCATTAAGGAATGGAAAATCCCCACAACCATAAAGCAGTTTCGAGGATTTCTCGGGTTAACAGGGTATTATTGAAATTTTGTTAAGAATTATGGGAGAATAGTAGCACCTTTAACAACATTATTGAAGAAAGATGCATTTTTATGGACTCCTGAAGCAACTAAGGCCTTTGAACATCTTAAAGAGGCAATGTACCTAGCACTAGTCTTATCTATGCCAAAATTCACAAAATCCTTTATTGTGGAATGTGATGCCTTAGGAAATGGTATTGGTGTTGTTTTAATGCAAGAAGGAAGACCCATTTCTTTTGAAATTCATCCAATCAAAGGAAATTATTTACAAAAACCTATTTATGAGAAGGAAATGTTAGCAATACTGCATGCACTAAAGAAATGGAGAACTTACCTAATGGGAAGACACTTCAAGGTAAAAATTTATCATGATAGTCTTAAACACTTTTTGGAACAAAGACTATCTTCAGAAGAGCAGCAAAAATGGGTCACAAAGATGTTGGGTTATGACTTTGAAATAATCTACAAAAGAGGAAAGCTAAATGTTGTTGCAGATGCACTCTCAAGAAAGAATGAAGAGGTGGAAGCATTGCTTTGTGCCATTTCTATTATCCAACGAGATTGGATAACCGAAGCAAGAGATGAATGGAAGAAGGATGAAGAAGTGTGGACACTCATTCAAAAGTTGCAGCAAGATCCTAGTACATATGATACATTTAGTTGGAAAAATGATTCCTTATGGTACAAAGGTCGCTTACATATTTGTAAGCATTTCCAACTAAAACAAAATATTATCTTGGAATTGCACACTTCTCCTTTAGGAGGACTGATCAGGAGCTCAGGACCAGGTGTCGTAAAATGGTCAAAAATGAAAGTGCTCAGAACTGGTTGGAACCTGAACGACCGGAAAGTGCTCGTCTTCCTGATTCCGGTGCCGCGAACGGTTCGAAAAATGGTCTCCGTATGAAGAAGTTATTCAGCTTCAAAGTTTTCTCAATTTCCATTAAAAAAGGGCAATTTGGACTTTGGAAATTTTTTATTAAAAAAAGAATATTCCACAGAATATTCTGGGAATATTCCGCAGAATATTCTGAATAATATTCCATATTCCAGCCAATCAACGAGCGCCACGTGGGCCCCAAGTCGGAATTTGAAATTGGCGTTTTCAAAAATTTTAATGTGGCGCGGACAGGATTTGAACAGCCAACCTCCTTTATACAAACCATACGTTTTAAACACCGCGCCCATGAGTTGTTCGTTGAATATTGTGCGGACAAAGTTGTATTTAAAACGTGTACTTCTTTGGGCGGGGTCCGTAAAGGGGCCAGCCCTTACGGGCCAGCCCCTTGTTGCATAAAACCTCCGGCGGAACCATGGTCCAGGGCTCGGCGCGCAGGGCGGCATTCAAAACTTTGGTTAAATATTATATGTGGGTTGTTAATTATTAAACGGCGGATTTTATTAAACGTTGGTTTAATGTTATAACGTGGGTTTTAATAAAACTCATTTTGTATTTATTTTAAAACCGTTTGTTTTAACCGTTTAACATCCGCCCACTTGTGAACGGATAACCACAACTTTAACACCAAGTTTAACCGCGCGCCTTTTATGGCGGTTCCGCCCCAATTTTGGCGCTTATCCCCATTTTGTCTGCGTTATCTGCAGTTCCTCCACATTTGGTGGAGTTTCCTAAGGGGAAAGAGGCAGTTTACTAAAGAGGCCATAACTTTTGATGGGGAAGGCCTTTGAAGACGAAATTTTTTTTGATTTCGGGTCTCTTCGACCTTCTGAAGCCATTGGCACAGGTTTCACAGTCATCTGAGGTCGTTTGCAGGTGATTTTTCTTCATGGAAGTTCCGGGAGCCACCAGGGCCAAATCAGTTTGGGAGCTGCATTGGGAATTGTGCAGTCAGTTAATGTGGAACGAAGGTCATTCCTGAAGTTTTTCAGCAGTCTGAATCCATTTCTACAGCTCGTTTTTCCTTTTGAGGAATTCTTCTCACTGTTTAGCTTCATGGAAGCTTTCAGGGCCAAGAGGGCCATTTCAGTGTTGGAGCTGTTTGGGGACTATGTTCTTCCATTTTTGGTGATTCAAAAGTCTATTTCTGATATTTTCGACCTTCTGATTCTAATGGAAGAGGTTTCAGAACCAATTGAGGTTATCTTCACCTCGAAATTCTCCATGCAAGTCTAAAGGGCCACCAAGGACAATTGGGGAAAAGTACTGTAACAGGTACAATTTCACTGTTTAGTGTTTGGGAAATAGCATGTTTAGCTAATTCCTATCTTCTGATTCTGTATTTACAGTCAGATCTGTCTTTCGAGACACTCTTATTCTTGTATTAGCCTTTGTAGCATTTTTAATACAAGAGGACAAGCCTAGTTTGAGAGGCTTGGTCCAGCAGATGTAGCCCAGAGAAGGGGGTGAACTGCTTATCATTTTGATGTCTTTATTTGCTGAAGATGACATGCTAAACAAAACTGATATAAATTGTTAAACAGCAAATATACATAACTTTCATATACACATAATCACCTACTCAGCTGCAGAAAGTTATTTGTCTTATTCCGCAAGACATCAAATTTCAAGTATGTGAATGTCAAAGACTTCTAAGTGTTTACATATTATTTCCTTAGGCAGAGTGTGTAGAGGGCCAGGTAGCCTCCGGATTCATCCTTTCCTAGAAAGGTGAAACATCCGGTGAATGCCCCTACAGTCCATCTCTGTATAGGAAATAGTTTGTTCCCACATTTTCAGAGGTCACTTGGAGTGTATAGCTCAATTTGAAATTATGGGAAATGGATACCTTGCACCCTCAAACAAGTACATTCCATTTTCAGATCAAGGACATTCGGGATTTTAAAAAAATTACCACAGGGTGAAGAAAGAATTTTTTTGGGATGGCCTTAAATCTGATATTCAAAAGTTTGTGGCGGAATGTTTGGTTTTCCAGCAGAATAAAGTTGAGACAATTAAGACCCCAGGTCTTCTACAACCTTTATCCATTGCAAGTCAACATTGGGGGGAAATTTCAATGGATTTTATCACACGTTTACCTAAGTCCAAAGGAAAGAGTGTCATCATGGTGGTAGTTTATAGACTTACCAAGTATGCACACTTTTGTGCATTATCTCATCCATTTAAAGAAATTACAGTTGCTACTACATTTATGGACACAATTCAAAAGCTACATGGAAACCAAAGGGTTATTGTGAGCGACAGAGATCCCATTTTTACTGGAAATTTTTGGATGGAGATATTTTCTTGTTTGGGTACTCAATTAGCTCATAGCTCATCTTATCATCCTCAATCTGATGGTCAAACTGAGATAGTAAATAAATGTTTGGAAGGATATCTTCACTTTTTTGTATCTGATAAACAAACACAATGGGTCAAGTGATTATCTCTCGCTGAATGGTGGTATAACACTTTCTTCCATACTACAGCAAAAATGACCCCATTTATGGCACTTTATGGATATCATCCACCATCCATAACATCATATTTAAGAGAAAATTCGAAGGTTCAAGCAGTGGAAGATCACATTGAGCATCAAAAAGTTCTCCAATTCTTAAAGGACAACTTGAATTTGGCACAAAATCGAATGAAACAATAGGCAAATCAACATCGAAGCGAGAGAAGTTTTGATGTAAGAGACTGGGTATTTTTACGGCTACAACCATACAAAAAAATGTCCCTTAAGCAAGCTAAAAGGATAATAAATTATCACCAAAGTGCTATGGTCCTTACAAGGTGTTGCAAAATATTGGTACTATGGCATACAAATTGGATTTCCTACTTCTTCACGAGTGCATCCAATTTTCCATGCTTCTTGCTTAAAGAAGGTTATAGGTGAAAATCTTCCAATTCAAACAATATTTCCAAAACTCGATGAGGAAGGAAAAATCATATTGGAACTTGAAGCGATCACGGAAACAAGAACTCAACAACTATGGAATCGATCAATTTCAGAGTATCTCATCAAGTGGAAGAACTTACCCACTGAAGATTCTACATGGGAGGATGAGAATTTTATATAGAAGCACCTAGAGCTACTCAAGCATTGAGGGCAACACTTTTTTGAAGGAGAGGGGCATGTTAGGTCCCTATATTACTAGTATAGTCCCTTATTGTTGTAACCCCCTTATTGTTATTATTGTACCCTTGTAACCCCCATATTATTATTATTGTGCCCTTAAATTATTATTGTTAGGTCGGCTAGGATTACATTGTGGCCCCATGGAATACTATATATAAAAAGGAGGTTTTGTAATTTTAATCATCCAATAATTGTTCATTCATGTAATGTATTGGAGGTTTCCCCCTCGAAGTGGCTTATTTCTAAGGCATTGATATCTATTTTCTTCTATTTTTGGAGCTGGTTTCACAACAGTTAGATCTTAATATTTATTTTCAATAATTTTGGGGCCATTATTTTAAAACCAAGGTGAGGGTATGGTCTTTTCATGTAAAAAAATAGTATTTTCATTGTAGTGCTTATGGACCACACTTGATTTATTTTCAAGGTAAAATTGTTTATTTTTTTTGAATGATATCTACATTATTTTCAACTACATGACATGGGTTAAATTTTCTAAAGCATAATTTGTTGGATTAAAACAAGAACATGGCAAACACCAAGGACATTAGTGGTAAGAAACATTGTGATCTTTTGAATAGTTTCAAGGATCATGAAGGAGATAATACATAGTTAAGTAAACATTCAAAAGAGAAACACATACAATTTTCTCAAGAAGAGTTGTAGTTAATGTTCTTCTTGGGTTCAATTTCTAGATTGGAGATATGTGCAATTTTATTCAAGGGTAGATCTTAATTCACAGATAAATTCAAAATTTATTTAAAATATTGTTATAGTCTTTTGTAGATACAGGTTTCAAACTACAAAAAAAAATTCTTTGTAAATATTAAGCTTTTCTATAGCAAGATGAAGTGATCAAGAAGAAATATGGAGGTATTGTACCAAAATGACCTTCAATTTCAAAGGTAGCAAATCACGATCAATTTCTTTATTTACCAGGCATTAATGTTGGCATAATCAAACAAGGTATTCAACTTCACCATAGGCATCATGATTTGTAAGGATCAAGGAAGTATTATTGCACTAAGATTTCATTGTAGCATGATCCTTGCCTTTTTTTGATAATTTTTTGTCTTTCAACGGTTTTCAAAGAAGCATTAATCAGTGCCATAAGTTATTTCCTTACGACGTTTCCTTTGCAACATCTGTGACGATTGCTAGTATTAAAATTTAATAATATATTTATATAAATATTAAACCATTCATATCACTAAAAATAAATCTAATTTTAAAACGTTAGTTTAATCAATTGGTCAATTTTTAATTATTTAAGAAATAAAAAATATTGATAAAAAATACGAACGTTACACTTTCATAGTCCATATACATATTGCAAGGTTGACTTTAACTTAACTATTTTTGGCTAAATGGAAAAGGTGAAGAAAATCGTTAAAATTTTATAATAATTTTTTTCTTTTATATATAATTAAATTATATATTGTTAAATATAAATAGAAATGTAGGTGTAGTGGGTATCATCTATACTGATGGACACCTCAAGCTCTCACTACTTCTCTAAACTAAGGAAATTTTTTTACTTTGGATCTCATTGCTTAGAAAAACCAAATATTAAAATATAAAGTAGAGAATGATGACATAAAGGTAGAATGGCATGGGTTAGCAGAGGTGATAAGAACACTAGTTACTTCCATAAGGTAACATCCAAAAGGAAAATCTCTAATATAATATGGCATATTTGAAATGCATACAATATAATCCTTATTTCATAGAATGATATCCTACAGGAAGCTGCTAGTTATTTATGTAACCAATCAATACAAGGCTTCAGAGGTTTATAATATCAAATTACAAATAGAATTATTTCAATTATTCCCAAACATGGTGAAGGATGAGGATATCATTAGCATGGATTCCCCAATCACCAAGGAATAATTGTTGGTAGTTCTGAAAGAGATTTCTCCTAAATACAGTTTTGGGCTCTTATTCATGAGTGAGGTCTCCATAATCCTGTTGACATTAGTAATCAACAATAATTCATTCTCACCCACCCTATATGGACACATGTTGATACACTGAAAACCCCCTTAGAGCATCAAGCATAATGGGAAGCTTATATTAAAACATCCCTACACCAAGTTGGAATCTTATTGTCAAAGAGGGATGATAGAATTTCCATGGGTGGGATACCCCTCAGAAGAGAAATATTTGCTAAAGATACTTACAAGTACATCCATGATCTAGATTTATGCAGGAACACACCAGAATACACATATAACTATAAATACAATGATGCAATGAAAATAACACTTCATTTCATTAATATTAAAGAACTGAAATTTTCTTATAGACAGAATGGAAATAAACTAGCTAGGGCGCTGGTAGCTTATCTCTGAGAAGAGATGTGGCGGCTACAGGCCTCTGAACTATTAAAATGAGGCTCGAGGGCTTATTTATTATTTAGAAACAATGGAAAACCCTAAACATCCAAAAACCTAACTGTAGGGGATGAAGTGCCAAAACTATGGGCCTCGTTTGGGTAAATTAGTGTTTCAACTTCCCGGGGACATAACTTTGGCATACGATCTCTATTTGAGGCGCGTCATACCTCATTAGAAAGATCTATTTGAGGAGTAAAAATTTTGGTTGCATGGACCCATGTTTCTCCCAGGTTATCCAAAAAACATTGTTTAGGGCCTCAAAATGACTTCGGAAGTTCAGGTTTCGAAAAACTGCTAAAAATAATAAGTTGTACCGAAACTGAAAAATTGAAAGAGATAATGGTGGGGCCCCAAGTGGAATAGGAGGGTGGCCACCAATATCCACCTGGATCATTCCTCCTCCCTTAGGAAGCAATGGTCCTCATTGCATTGAGTTCCTCCATGAGATGAGGAAACTTTTGCTGAACTTGGTCCCTAGTGAACCACTTGCCTTGGTGCACGAGTTGGCCAGCTTTGACAACCCGATACAGTTGGATCATCTGTTGGTGAGTGTTCTTGATTTGCATGTCCATGATACAATCTGCAGTAGCATATTCCATGGTTTAACTCTGTTGGTGTGATTTGTTCCGCAATGTCAGAGGTGTCCAGTAGAATTGGGAAGTAGGGATGAAGGCGGTCCACATTGAATACTAGGTGCAGACCAAGGAATGGTGGAATACTAAGCTCGAAGGAATTGTTCCCTATAGCCATGGTGATGGTGTACACCCCATATTGGAGCGATCAAAGCTTGTGGTGGGGTCCAGTGAGGTGCTCCTTCTGCAAATGTAGCCACACTTTGTCGCCCACCTGGAAGTTGTGTGGCACCTCATGTTGATCATGTAGTTTCTTGTAATTAGCATTGGCTCTGTCCAATATTTCATGAACATATTGGCAGATGTGATGATGCACTTGATGAATCTGTTCACTTTGTCAGCTTCAGATTAGACATGAGCCGAATCAGCCTAAGTAGCCGCAAATGGCATGGCTACGTCAATGGGACATAGTGGTTGGAATCCCAAGCCCATCTGAAAGGGGATGCGGCCGGTTGAGCTATGGAGAGCGGGGTTATAACTATGTTTTACATAGGGGAGGCTCTCATCCCATGTGTGTGGATGCTTTGAATTGTACATGAGTAGAATGTGTATAATCATCCTTTTGACAACCTCTTTCTGGACATCAGTTTAGGGATGGAAAGCTGTGGAATTGGTGAGCTTGGTGTGCAGCATTGACTAGAGGCTGGACGAAAATGTGTTGAGGAACCTGCCATCTCGATCTGAGATGATATACTGTGGGATCCCAAAGTGCACCCACACTCATTCAAAGACGAGTTTAGCAGTGGATTCTGTTATGATATTCTTCTTGCATACCTCCATAATGGGCATCTTCGAGAATCTATCGACGACCATGAAAACAAAGTCATTTCCATGCTTAGTAGAAGGAAGGTACGACATGTAATCCATGGATATGGATTCCCAAGGTTTACTAGGGGTAGGTAACAGAGTATAGAGGCCTTGGTTCTTGATGGTCGGTTTGACAATGGCGCAAGTAGTGCAGGATCTGATGTACTTCCCGACATCCTGTCAAAGGTTCAGCCAATAAAAATAATTCTGCAGTACTTCCACCGTTTTCTCGACCCTAAAATTCCCAAAGAATCGTTTGTAGTGTGCTTCCCATATCATATTGGCACGCTCGCTTGAAGGAACACAAAGGTGTCCCATGTGACAAAACAATGCATCTTGGAGGTGAAAATTTTGAACTTGCGTACCCCCCAAGAGTGCATTATATGTGTGGATGAATGCTGGATCGCTCTTGTAGAGAAGCCGCAAATCAGAAGTCTCGTGCCCACAACAGTTGATAATGGTGGTTAGCGCCACGATCGGTGGTCGGCTGAGGCAGTCTGCAACATTATTTGTACTACTCTTCTTGTACTTGATCTTCAAATGAAATTGTTACAGATATGTGGACCACATCTGATGGTGATTGTTCTGCAACTTCCCTTGTGTCTGTATGAACTGTAGGGGTCGGTGGTCTGTGTGGACGATTGTTTCCTTTCCCAAAATGTAATGCTTCCATTGTCGACAAGCCTACACAATCGAATACATTTCTTTGTCATAATTGGGATGCTTGCGGACTATGTTGGACAATGTCTCACTATGATATGCCACTGGATGTCCCTGTTGAGTAAGAACTGCCCCAATAGCATAGTCAGAGGCATCTGTCTCGATCTCAAATTGTTGTTGCAAGTCTGGTAATGTGAGAACTGGGGAAGAATAGAGGTGATGTTTCAAATATACAAACGCCTTCTATTGAGATTCTGACCAAAATAATTTTTCTTTCGCTCCTCCCTTGGTGACTTGACTCAAGGGCCAAGTGATATGAGATAATCCCAACATGAACCTGCGATAGAAATTAGCAAGACCTAGAAAGTTGCGAAGCTTTGTTAGAGTGGTTGGGGCTGGACAATCTTGAATGAATTGGATCTTGGTTGTATCCACATGCACCCCCTTTCATCAATAATATATCCCAGATATTGAAACTCGGTCATGCCAAAAGTGAACTTCTCCAAATTGGCACACGAATGGTGTTGCCGTAGTGTTTGGAGGACTTGTCAGATGTGGTGGAGGTGCTCTTCCCAATTATGGTTGAAGATCAAAATGGAATCCAAGTACACCACTAAAAATGAGTTGATGAATGGCCGAAAGATGTCATCCATCAACCTTATGACGGTTGTGGGAGCATTCATCAACCCGAAAGGCATGAATAGCCATTTGAAAAATTCCTCCTTGGATTTAGAGGCAGTCTTCCACACATCGGAGTGTTTGATTGGTACCTGGTGATACCCAAAATTCATGTCGATCTTGCTGAAATATTTCTCCCCTTTGATTTGTTCCAGAAGGTCATCAATCTGTGGTATTGGGTACCTATTCGGGATAGTGATCTTGTTCAATGCCCGATAGTCAATACGGAGTCTGCAAGTCCCATCCTTCTTTTTTACCAACACGATCGGGCTCCCACAGGGAGATGAACTCTGTTGGATGTGACCTTTCTATAGCAGCTCCTAAATCTGCCTCTTGATTTCATCATTATCCAGAATATAGCACCAATATATTGGTCCATTGGGTAGCGGTGCACCTGGGGTTAGATCAATGTGGTGCTTGACCTAACAGTGCAGAGGCACCCCTGTGGGTGAGGTGAAGATGTCCCCGTACTCTTCCACAACCTTGTCCATTTGTTGTTGTCGTGTAGAGGAGCATTATCTGGAGGTCATGGAAATAGTATTCTTCTTGCCCTAGGGGCGGATCATCAAGAAAACAAATTTCCTGGTTTTGGAAATGAGCTTATTGCATTGTTTTTAGTAACCAAAGAGATAACGACAGGCAGTGGTAACTCTGGTATCCTGTACAACTTATTTCCCAAAGTAACAATAACAACACGATGCTGGGAATCATACATAGCATGTCACTTCCACAAGTATGGTTGGCCTAATAATACATCAAAAACATCAAGAGGGTAAATTTCACATAATACCTCATCCATGAAGGGCTTGATGTTGTAGGGAAGGTAGAACTGCTAGTTGACACAGAGGTTCCGTCCTTGGTGAAGCCACTCGATGGTGTATGGATGTGGGTTTGTTGTGGTCAGTAAGCCAACTGCTTTACAACATCTATCGAAATGAGGTTCTTTTGGCTCCCATTGTCGACAATGAACTGTAGCAAGGAACCCTTTATCCACATCTGGAAGTGGAAGAGAGGCTCCTCCTCCTTTGAATCTTCCAGTTCCTCCTTCTGGATCTTCGCAGTGGAAACAGTGGCATTGAGCTCCACATCAATATTATTTTTCCCTTTGTCATTCTCCTTATTAGGTTCTTTATATTGAGAATAGGAGCATGCATCTGATTCAGAAGCCCTCATCTTGGCCACCAACGACTGCTTGGCCCACCACTCACTTGTGTTGTGATTGGATCTCTTATGGAACTGACACCACTTTCTCTTATCCTTCTTTGGCTTCGTGGTGTTTTTCTTTGCTTGCGGCTTTGGGAAGCTTTCTTGGGCCACCATGCCTTAGATGTTTCATTTTTTATATTGTTTTGGGGCACCTTTCCCTTGCTTTTGATTCAGAGATCCAAATTCTCACTTCTTCTGTTTAAATTTATGCTCAATCTTGGCAGCATACCGGTATGTTGTACCAAGCGAGGAGATGTCGAGGAAATCCATTTCCTCATGAATGTATCTGTGTAGAAAAATAAAATAATTTAGCACCAAATGTTTCTCTGAACCTTTTATACCCAAATTTGTTCACAGGGTATGGAAAATATTTGTTAGCTCATGCACATCTTGATCCCTTCGTTGCCACAGCGTGGTCCATTGTATGTGATTGTCCTCATAGCTACCCACGGGATAGTATTGTTCCTTGATGGTGTCTCGAAAATAATTCCAAGTGGGTACAAATAAGAACAAAGAGTGTTTTGTCTCATCCTTTTTCTCACAATAGGTTTCCCACCAGTCCTTGACATGGCGGGTAGCTTTGAGAAGTGCAAAAATAATATTCTCTCGGTCGGAAAAATTCATGAACTGAGAAATATCTTTCTAATAGATTCAACCATATTTCTATGGCATTTGCATCTATTTGACGCTCAAAAATAGAAATGTCAAATTTTACTTTTACCTTAAAGGGACTTGCACCTCCAGAGTGGCTATTGGATGCAGATGCACTACCAGTGGGTAGTCGTTGAAGGATCTGGGCAAAGTTATCCATCATCGCGTTCCTTTGTTTTTCGAGGGCCTCCTTGAGCAATATTTTGATAGGAGTCTCCTACTCCCTCATCTTTCTTTTCATCCCCCATGGGCAGTCGTCGGGGTTTGCGAGGTTGATCTTGCAAAGTTTCAACCAGATCGAGCCCTAAATCCTTATACTCGGACCTCGTTGTGGACATGCAAAGAAATATCGAGAAAAATCAGACCGCTCTGATACCACTGATCCATATTTATGCAGGAATGCAACATAATACACATATAACCATAAATACAAAGATGTAGCTGAAATAACGCTTCATTTCATTAATATCAAAGAATTGAAATTTGCTTACATACATAATGGAAATAAACTAGCTAGGATGCTAGTAGCTTATCTTTGAGAAGATATGTGGTAGCTACAAGCCTCTGAACTATGTTAAAATGAGGCTCGAGGGCCTATTTATTATTTAGAAACAATGGAAAACCCTAAAAATAAAAAAACCTAACCGTAGGAGATGAAGTGCCAAAACTATGGGCCTTGTTTGGGTAAATTGGTGTTTCAACTTCCCAGGGTCGTAACTTTGGCATAATATCTTGATTTGACATGCATCAATCCATGGACCCATGTTTCTCTTGGCTTTCCCAAAAAACATCATTTAGGGCCTTAAAATGGCTTTAGAAGTTCAGGACCCCAAAAATTTCTAAAAATAGTAATTTGTGCCGAAACTGAAAAACTGAAAGAGACAATGGTGGGGCCCCAAGTGAAATAGGCGAGTGGCCACCAATATCCACCTAGATCAATCCATTATGAGAAGAGAATAGGTCCCCAAAATGAATGGTTGGCCAAAATATGGAGATGGAATGTTCCACAAAACTGAAATTCTTTGGTTAGCTTATAATTCGAAATCACATTCTGACTTGGGATAATTTAGCCAAAAGGTGTTATAGGTCAATTTGGGCACCATTCTTAATGACCTGGTTTAACTGGACATCATCCCCATAACCATGAATAGGGTCTATCATCCCCTACCATTTCAGTTGCTATATTCCCTAAGCCAAAGAATAAAGACAAATCATTCCTGACTTCCATTGCAAGGTTTCCAAGGTTTGAAGTATATTTTATATCACCAATGAGCTCACCAACGCAGTCTCTCAAGGGGCTAAGTGCATTTCATATGCAAGTACCTCCATTCAAAGGTGCTCTACAAAGAAATTCCCGACACTCAAGGGTGCGTTGGTCAATTGGGAGCGAAATTCTCATTGTTCCTGAATCCATGTGTCCATTTGATACCTCTGAGCTTGGGAACATGTCTTGCCTATTACTAGAAATTCATTGATAGTAAAACTACATCCATCTCATCTATAAATTGAGCACAGATCCTCGTGCTTGGTAAGGAAGAATTTGAGTAGAGAAATGCTGGTGGAATTTCAATTGAGGAATTGATTTGAGTGATATGCTGCTGGAGAGATTTTCATTGTGATGAGGATGTGATGATGCTAGAGATGGTGAAATCAAATCAATCACTGGTTGTAACCTCCTCTTCTATCCATTAATAAAGATTGATGTTTACTTTCCCACGTATGTATCTGTATAAGCTTCTTTCTTCCATGTTATGAATTCTTATCTGATGTATATGGTTCATGTTTCATTGATTTAACTAAATAACTTGAATAGGCATCTATATATTTCTATCACTTTTTTGTTTAGTGTTCATTCTTGTAGGAAATATTTTGGCGATCTAGCTTGGATTTGAAGCTACATCAAGAGCGACAAAAGGAGAATTGGAAGCGCTTGGACTCCAAGTAAGTTTCTTGATCTGTTTTGTGTGTCTATTTACTGTTAGGAAAAGTGTCTGCAAAGTATTTAACCTATTGTTCTAAATGCATAGCACCACATTTAGGGAAGAATGTTTTATCCGTAATCCATAATTCCGTATAACAAAGTGGTGAATCCACTGGGGAGTTTACCCTTCATCCTTGGTGTTTTTGCCTATGTTTGTCTATGTTTATTCACCCAATACCATTTACTCTGAAATATTAGGCTTTTTGAAATCAAAATTTTCATTAGAAGTGTGTTTTACAGTTGAGTTTTTTTTCTCTGCTGTGCCTAACGCACTATTGAACAGGACAATGCTTTGCATAGAACTGTCTCCCACTTAGGGGTGCGTTGCAATGCATTGTCTCCCCTTAAAGACTACGTTTCCCCCTAAAATCAACCAAATTCCATTGAATTTTTCATTGAATTTGCTTTCAGTTTGTTGTTTGCTGTGTTTTAAAGAGCCTGGTACCTCATATTGACTAGTGACTTTACCTACCTCTTCCTCCTTTGAAAGAAAAGTTTGTTCAATGTTTATTTAAAGTGTTTTTCTTTACCATTGATGAATTAATTTCAAAGTATTTTCATTGCTGCATTAGATCCATTTTCTTTTGAAAAGGAAATTTTCATTAAATTCTTTGTTTCCCATAGGATAAATTGTAGTTAAAATCTCATTTTTCCTGAAAAGAGAAATTGTTGTTCCATTCCTCATTTCTCAAAGTAAAAGGCATTTGTTTTTATTGATTTGATGCACTTAGTTTCCTTTTATGCATTAACATTAAAGGGATTGAAAAGAAAAACCTGCATTTTCATGTAGTGGATTGTGTGTTTTCCATAGGAACAATTAGGAAAACTGCATTTTAGTTTGTGCTCTTTGATTGTTTTCTCTCAAATTGATTCCTCTTTCCCTCTAGTAGCTAGGATTTTCATTGAAAAACTAAAATTGAAAATATTGCTTATCATTTTAGTTTGCATTTTAGGAATTTCCAATACATCATCGCTGTGAACCTTGAAAGTAAAATTGATAAACAAGATCAACTTAAAATTTATCCCAATTTACCTAACAAAGCATTGGAACCATAACGATAACATTTAGAAGGTCTAGGCTAGAGACATGTTCCGGCATCATAAAACATAGAAGTTGTCATTAATTGTCTGCGATACATTCTGAGTGTGAAACCTCACTCCACGTACGTAAGTATATCGTAGCTCATCCAAGTACTTTCGGTATATCGGGCGATGTTATAGTACGAAAATTATAAAGGGGTGCTCTCACTGTGTGGTTTCACATTAGACAGTGCTAATACGGACTTGGGCCTCCACGTACCTTTGGTATATTTGGGAAGACAAATTTAGGTTACTATCCATCCATAGTGAACCGAGTCGGCTGCCTTTTAAATTGTGATACACCGAACACAACATCCGGGGAGATTTCCTGCTCGTACTTCTTGGTTCACCAGGAGGTATTCTGCAGTTCAAGTTTCTTGGTAAACCATTTGCCTAACATTACCCTTTTATTTTGTTTATTTTTTTTTGGTTAAAATAAATCAGTCATCGTGGAAGAACAAAATAATTTTCCCTATTGTTCACGTAGACGAGCATTGAAACCAACTTTACCACCAAAATTTTCTTCTGGACAGTGAAGGCGACATCACTCTACCGAAAATAGTACTATTAGTACCTCTGGTGAAGCATCATCTTCCCATATACCAGAGTCGGCACAAGTTGTTTCTACAAATCCTGGTTTGTCTACTGTTGTCGAGACAGAGTCTTCACAGATACCCGTGGTCATGATCCATCCAATCAATGAGACCATACCTCCTGAACCCGATGTTGTTCAACTAGAAGTTGATCCAGATCCTGTCTCTTCTTTGCCAGAAAATCTGAATCTTGAAGTCGAAAACCAGAAATTATTCTTGTATTGGTCGATCCACAATCTATTATAGCCATTGAGTCTCCCATATCACACAGTCAACCACCTGAAATATACTTTGGGCCTAACAGTGAAATACTTCCACTTGGTTTGATTTCGATTGAAGAAATCCCAGAAGACGAGATAGCTTTAACTCCAACCCTTTTGGGGAGGAGCTTTACCGATACGAGTCTTTTCCTCAATCACCTTCCTCTACTTTTTGTTGATCCTGTTTCACTTCAAGTTCCTATAGATTCTATAAGGTATACATTGGGTCATTTGACCATGGCTGAGATAACATCCCAAACTGAACCATCTATTTCAGCTGTGACAACATCTACTGTTGCTTCATCTTCGATGTTTTGTCCATTGACTTCACCCATGTCATCATCTGGAATCCTATCTAGTTCCTCCCTTATGATTAATAAATGGCTTGATCCTTTATTCACATCTTCAGTGCAATATCAAGATGATCCCATTAGTTATTCTCCTTGGTGGCTGGTGATTTCACATAAATTACCCTCACATATTCCTAAGTTCAATGAAAACCCTGGTGAAGACCTATCAACGCATGTTATAACTTATCATTTGTGGTTCTCATCAAGCTCCTTAAATGATGACTCCGTTAGGCTACATTTTTCCAATGCACACTCACTAGGCCAACTACACAATGAGGATGGTTCTTTTCCTGTGTCAACCTCCTTAAAAAATGAATCAGGTTATGAGGATGGTTCTTTTTCTGTGTCAACCTCGTTAAAAAATGAAACAGGTGTTGAGGATAGTTCTTTTCCCGTGTCAACCTCGATAAATGAAACAAAATCCCATGAGGATGGTTCTTTTACTATGTCAACCTCGTTAAAAAATGAAACAAGTTTTTAGGACAGTTCTTTTACTGTGTTAACCTCATTAAAAAATGAAACAAATTTTGAGGATAGTTCTTTTATTGTGTCAACCTCATTAAAAAATGAAACAAACTGTAGAAATTTGAATAAATGTTAAATTATTCACCAAGATTATCCTGATCACACACTATTTGAGCTTCATGCATAACACATAACCTCTTCTACTATTGATCATCAATTTGCGGAAATATAAACAACTGCATGCTCACATTAAAACCATAAACAATCACACATATAAACACAATATTTATGGGAAAGCTTAAAGCTGAAAATCCCAAACTATCTGTATATTATAATGATAGAGATCATGTAAAAATCATTGTACAAACTCCTCACAAGCTCTCAGTACAATCTCCAATTGTTACACACTACACAAGCTCAGATCATACAAAACACATGCTCCAATCTGCTCCACCTGTTAGCTAGCCTCTACTGCGCAATCCAATATGGATAATTACCAGATCAAGGTTCAAATCCCATTGGTGTGTACTGCACAATCCTCATTGGCTTCTCAATCAATGTGTGTGCAATTCTCATGCACCAGTAACTGATAGTCACACTTGCTCTTTCACCTACCTCTTCACTGGTCTCCACTGAAAATGTCCATGCACTGAAGTTAACTGATGTATTCTTTAGTTGATTAATGAGTTAATAATTAGTGAATTAATTAATAATTAATTCACACCACTCTCACTAATTGTATCAATCATTTAGACTAGATACAAATTGCTCAATTAAGTTAAACTGAACACAACTCCATTAACTGTCTCATCAACTCCACCAAACTCTGTCACATGAGTTATAAGTGAAGTCAAACATGCAATAGCTCCACTAAACCCTAGGAAAAACATAATTCCTTCTGTCAGGTGCATGTTCCGCATCCGTGAATCGAACTGAAGTGCTCCAAGAGGATAAGATAATGTTTAGAGTCCAAATATTATTAAGAGCTAATAATATTCGACATATCTATTTTTAGACTGGTAATCTAAAAATAGATTCCGCCCAGTATGTCTAAAAATAGAAGTCCATCTATTTTTCCTGACTTGACCAACCATCCACAAATAGCATCGTGCAACTCATAGAACATGATCCATATGTCTAAAAATAGACATAGTCTAAAAATAGACTTTGCGCCAAAAATACCCTGCGGGCCCACTTAGTGAAGGTGACTCCTTTCCACTAAGCTCATCATCTTGTTGCAATCTAAACACTCCCTCTCAACAAGATATGGATTATTTTCAACCCCTATCCTACCTCTGTGGTATTCGAATTTGCTCCTGGTGAGCGCCTTCATCAAGATATCAGCATCCTGATCCTCCGTAGGAATGTATGAAAGTAACATGATTCTCCGCTACACACAATCTCTAATATGATGATACCGGATGTCAATGTGTTTAGATCTATCATGAAATACTAGATTAACCGAGAGTTTGATGCAACTCTAATTATCACAATAAATCACAGTAGGCTCTAAGTGTGAATCGAACAACCCGACCAGGATCTTCCTCATCCATATAGCCTCGCATGCAGCCAAACTCGCTGCCATATACTCGGCCTCTGCTGAACTGAGTGCCACGGATCTCTGCTTCCCTACTATGCAAGCGTATTTGTGCGACCCAGGTAAAAATCCCTCCGGAAGTGCTCTTTACGTAGTTGGGCTCCCTACCCAATCTGCATCCGTGAAGCCACACAGCTTCACCTCATCCGACTGTCTATACCATAATCCATATCATGATGTGCCTTTGAGATATCTCAATACATGCTTGCCTGCCTTTCAAAAGAGTTTGGTAAGCTTAAACATGGCTTGTGAAAGCTGGTTAATAGCATAGAATATGTCAGGTCGTGTATTGACCAGATACATAAGCGACCCCACCAACTGTCGATAAATAGTGGCATACACTACCTCCGCTGAAGTAGCATCCTCCTTCCTCCAACCACCAGGAAGAGGAGTATCAATAGGCTTGAAGCCATGCATGTTGAGCTTCTCCAGTATCTCCCGGGCATACTTGCCCTGAGAAACAAATAGTCCATCACTGCGTTGCCAAATTTCCAATCCCAGGAAATAATGAAGGAGGCCCAAGTCCTTCATCTCAAACTCTTTTGCAAGATCCTCCTTGCATGAGAGTATCAACATCTTATCACCTGTCAAAATCAAATCATCTACATAAAGTACAATGATCAACAACTTACCCTCCACCACAATCTTGTATAGGTTAGGATCCACCTCACTCTTGGAGAATCCAAGTCCGGTGAAATAACTGTCTATCTGTGTGTACCAAGCACGAGGTGCTTGCTTCAACCCATACAGTGCTCTCTTGAGCCTGCACACATGCGACTTGCTGCTGAAGATCTCGAAACCTTCGAGCTGCTCTATGTACACCTCCTCCTCAATGAATCCATTGAGGAACGCAGACTTCACATCCATCTGATGAATGTGCCACCCCATCTGCGCTGAGAGAGCAAGAATCGTCCGTATGGAAGAATACCTTGCGACATGTGCAAAGGTCTCCTCATTATCGATCCCCTCTATCTGTGAAAAGCCTCAGGCAACAAATCTTGCCTTGTACTTCTCCACACTCTCATCAACTGCCTGCTTTACTTTGTAGATCCATCTCAAAAACGCCATTGATTTCCCCTCCGGCCTCGGGACAATCTCCCATGCACTGTTTCTGACAATCGAATCATACTCTTCCAACATGGCATCTACCCATGCGGGTTCCTCCACAACTTCCTCGAAAGAGGATGGCTCTGTCATGATACACTTGCTCACAAGAGCTATGTATCCAGTGTACCAATAAGGTGACTGTCTCTGTCTGCGCTGTGATGTAGGTGCTCCTACAACCTTCTCTGCATCTTGAGCCAGTCGCCCAGCTTCTGTAGTGCGCTTCCGCCCTCTGATGGTTGGCGTTGCATGAGTGGTCTCTTCCACTCCATGAAACTCATCTTGTGGCTGATCTACATCCTGAGACTCATCCTTAGGAACTAATAGCTCCTCCTCTGCATGCAAGTGTAGCTCCCTCTCAAGCGAACACTTCATGGCTTTCTCCTCCTGAAATTTGATATCCCGTCGCACAACAGTCTTGCGACTGTCTGGAAAATACACATGATATTTTTGGGGCGTATCAGTGTACCCCACAAATATCCCAACCTCTGCAGTCGGCTCCAGCTTCTTCCTGGCATCCTTCGTCACATGAATGTAAACAGGTGAACCAAAAATCCTCAAATGGGAAATATCAAGCCTCTTACCAGAAAACACCTCCTCGGGTGTACTCATGCCAAGTATCCTGTGAGGACAATGGTTCTGCACATATACTGCAGTATTGCATGCCTCCACCCACAAGTGAATGGGTAGGCCCTGATCATGCAACATCACCTGTGCAGCACCCACGATCGTTTTGTTCTTCCGCTCAGCAACCCCGTTCTGCTGTGGGTTATGAGGTGCTATGAGCTCTCTTCGAATTCCTTCTGCGCTACAAAAGTCCTTGAATTCGCTAGAGATGAATCCACCACCATTGTCGCTCCTAAGAGCCTTCACCTACTTCCTCGATTCTTTCTCAACCAGTGCCTTGAACTCACAGAACTTTGAGTATGTCTCGCTCTTCTTCTACATGAAGAAGATCCAACACTTACGAGAAAAATCATCAACAAATATCACATAATACCTGTGCTTTTCTATCGAAGCTACTGAGAAAGGTCCACACACGTCTGTGTGAATTCTCTCAAGGATTGTCATGGCGCGACTATCCTTCTCGTGAAAGGTGGCTTTCACAAATTTTCCCAAGGTACACCCCTTGTACTGATCTGACTGCGCAAGAGTGCCTTTAGGAAGCCCAGTAGAAATCTGCTGCAGTATCTTCAAAGCTCCATGGTGAAGGTGGCCCAATCTCCGGTGCCACAACTTGCCATCATCTCGGCTCACCACTCCTTCTGCCTTGCCTACCATTGCTGCGCAGCCATCTACCTGCAATTGATAAAGGTTCTTAACTCGAACCCCTATCCTCCGGGTTTCACCAGTTGCCTTACTGCGCAAGAAAGCCTTTCCCTCGCTAAAGACAACATCATATCCCTTGTCTTCCAACATAGCCACAGAGATAAGATTCTTCTTCAATCCTGGAACATGCATCACTTCCTTCAATACGAAGGGTTTACCAGACTCCCTCTCAAAGGAAATGGTACCGATACCAGTCGCACTGTATCTACCATCATCACCCATCTCGATGTGCACTCCAAGATCCTTCTCATCCATATCAGCAAACAAATCTCGATCTCCTGTCATGTGAAAAGATGCACCACTGTCCAGAAACCACACTGATCCTGCCACACTTGAGACCAAGCATGCGATCAGCGAAAAATCCAGCTCAAACTGCGAGGCTAAGGCCTCTCCAGCTGTAGATCCAACAGCCTGCTTATTTTTCTTCTTTTGCGGTCAATTTTTGGCATAATGTCCGTGTTGGTGACAGTGAAAGCACTTCACCTTGGACATGTCCTGCTTCTTGCCTTTCGCACCGGAATGAGAAGCTTTCTTGCTCTTCCCCTTCTTTGTTTTGGCAGCCAAAGTGAAATTCTCTTCATCAGAGTTCCTTGATGAATATCCATCCCTAGTACTCCGCCTTATCTCCTCTTGCACAAGATTCGACCAAAGTCGCTCCCATCCTGGCAATTTCTCCCGACCATTGACAGAGTCCTGATAGGAATGCCAACTCTTAGGAAGATCGAGGAGAGCCAAGATCACCAATTCCTCATCATCAATAGTCACCCCCACACTTCTCAGCTCATCCCTGCATTGGATGAACTTCATGAGGTACTTGGGCATACTGTCGCCTTTCTCCATCTTTATGTTTTTGAGTTTATCCTTGAGCGCCAACTTCCTCTGGTCGCTCTTTCTTTGGAATAAATATGTCAAGGCTTTCCACATCAAGAATGGAGAAGCCTTACCATGAATGTTGGACACTATGTGATCCTTCATGCCCTCCAACAGAATCCTTCGACACTTTGCTGTCTTCTTTTGCCAAGCCTCAATTACGGCAGCATCGCTAGAAGTAGGCTTTGGGACTTCTGCATCTATGAACTCCTTCAACCCATTGTCATCCAACACCACCTCCATCCTATCCTTCCATGCAATATAATTCGAGATTCCCTCAAGGGCATACTCCAATCGCAATCCGTTTAAAGACATCTCAAATTTGACACCAAGAAAACACTGCTGCAAATTCGAATTCCACCAGCACAAAACTCAACCGCTTCAATGTTTTGCAATTGCTCCAATGATCAATACTGCTCTGATACCATGTAGAAATTTGAATAACTGTTAAATTATTCAAAGTTAATACGATCACACTAATTGAGGCTTCATGCATAATACATAACCTCTTCACGAATGATCTCATTAATTGCAGAAATATAAACAATCACATGCGCACATTAAAACCATAAACAATCACACATATAAACACAGTATTTACGGGAAATCTTAAAGCTGAAAACCCCCAACTATCTGTATATTATAATGATAGATATCATGTAACAATCATTGTACAAAATCCTCACAAGCTCTCAGTACAATCTCCAATTGTTACACACTACACAAGCTCAGATCATACAAAACACATGCTCTAATCTGCTCCCCCTGTTAGCCTGCCTCTATTATGTAATCCAATATGGATAATCATGAGATCAAGGTTCAAATCCCACCAGTATGTATTGTGCAATACTCATTGGAAATCTCAATCAATGTGTGTGCAATTCTCATGCACAGCCATAGTCACAACTGATAGTAGACTCACCCTTTCACCCACCTCTAACACTGGTTTTCACTGAACTGTCCATGCATTGCAGTTAACTGATGTGTTCTTTAGTTGATTTATGAGTTAATAATTAGTGAATTAATTAATAATTAATTCACACCACTCATCACTAGTGTATTTTTCAGTTAGACTAAATACAACTAGTTCAACTAAGTTAAAGCGAACACAACTCCATTAAAACACAACTCCATTACTTGTCTCATCCAGCTCCATAAACCCCTCTGTCTTTTTTTACCAGGTTCTCCTTAAAATTGACTCCTTTATCACTCCATAAACCCCTAGGAATAGTGTAGATTTCAACTATTTTAGCTGCATGTACCCATCCAAATACGACTCGAACTGAAGTGCTCAAGAGGATAAGACCAAAGCATTCTAGAGTCTAAATGTATTGAAACTAATAATATTCGATATAATTTATTTTTAAGGCAGCGAATCTAAAAATAGATTCCACCCAATATGTCTAAAAATAGAAGTCCATCTATTTTTTCCGACTTGACCAACCATCCACAAATAGCATCCTACAACTCATAGAACATGATCCATATGTATAAAAATAGACATAGTCTAAAAATAGACTTTGCGCCAAAAATACCCTGCGGGCCCACTTAGTGAAGGCGACTCCTTTCCACTAAGCTCATCATATTGTTGCAATCTCAACACAAACTTTGAGGAAATTTCTTTTACTATGTCAACCTCATTAAAAAATGAAGCAGGTCATGAGCATAGTTCTTTTTCTTATGTCAAACTCGTTAAAAAATTAAACGAGGTTCCATGAGCATAGTTTTTTTCCTGTGTCAAGCTCGTTAAAAAATGAAACAAATCCTCTCCTAATTAAAATGAGTCTTCCATTTGATCTCATAAATGAACCTTCATTCCATCCAACTATTAGTAACCAGTAATATACTTAGGTGAATGAAATGAAGCTTGGGGGGCATTCGACATGTGCTCTTTCAAGGGGCATTCAAAACATTCTTACCTATTGCACACAATCAACTGCTGAAGTTCGGGGGAAAAACAGGTTCAGAGCTTCAAAATGCAAATGGTAACTTTCAAATGGTAAAAAGGAATAGTAAATCTCTTTTAATTAGTCATATGATTATTTTAAAATGATATTTATTGTTGTGACTATGGTTTTATTCTATTTTTTTCATGAAATAAGTATTTTTAATCCATTTGATGTTGTTCTGAATAGGTTTTACAACTGATGAACAGATTAGTTGTGAAAAATTATTTCAACAATGATTTGACCACAAAGCATACTTTTATCCTTATTTTTCGAGATTTTTCAAAAATGAAAAAGGACTTGAAGTGCACTTTTATCTCTCTTTCGAGCTTCGATAATAGTGAAAAAGGAACCTCTGGAGTCTTCTTTTAGCTCTAAGTTTCAGACTCCGAAAATGTGAAAATATTGTCGAGCACTTGTCTTTTTGAGCTCATAAAAGTAAATGAATTGATATTTACTCAGTATAAGTTTAACCATTTTCTGGACTGAGATAGATTATTTATGGAAAAGGAATGCCTTAGTCAAATATGACTAAAGAGGTTCTCTCAGATATTATTTTACACTTTTTTGGATCTAAGCAAAAAATTTATGAAAAAGCACTTATGGATTTTTCTTTTGTCCTCTTTTTTAAACTTTCTAAATATGAAAAAGGATCGAGCTGTCCCTATTGTTAGGCTCGTTAAAACATAAATAGTGATGGGCTTGTCGATCATGGCAAGAATCGAGTTTCATTCATTGCTAGACTCATTAAATTATTAAATAGTGATACATTGTTCACCCGAAGGGTTTAATTATAGATCAAGCATATGTTATCCTCCTCAATATTGTTAAAAAATAAAGAGGTATTGGTCGACAAATGACTGGGGAAAATTTGGGAAAGTGAACAAAATTTTTTACGGTAGAAGGTCACTCTTGAACATGGAACTTCACTCCATCACTGTGACTGTTTGGTTTGGGTAATCTTCTTGATGGTTCATCATACCTTCACTTCGGTTCTGGGTCAATGCTTCCAACTCATCTCAGTGTCACCGATATGTTCAAGAGAAGCCATCCAGTGAATACTCATCCTTCTGCAATACTCATAAAGCTTCATTCTCATGACAGTCATCCCTGAACATTGCTATATCAAGTCATCCTTTGTCTCCGAAATCAGTAACTCTTGTTTCGCAATAAAGTGGTATCCTGTCGACGAAAAATCATCATCCAGGAAGTTCACCTAGAAACATCATATTCCAGTACCATGACGCTTGTTATAGCATTGATAATATTCTCACTTCCGAATTTTTGACCAAAATATTTTGTTTGGCATTTGACGTCAAATCATCTTTTCATGCCTTAAAAAATGTACTACAGTACCTTGAGGGCCATTGACATCAACGGTGGTTCTCTCGCATTTTTTAACTGTTCACATCATTGGCTAGTAATCAAACGATGTCTTACCATGTTCAACTACAAATCATATATTCGCATGGCTAAAATTGTACCTGAATGATCGAGGGAATGAGATAAGAAGACCCCGGATCTAGTTTCAGCCATCTGGGTTGTGATTTCAGGATTGTTGTACACATCATTTGTATGGTGACCTTACATACAGATCGTCATCTAAACATGGGCCTATATCTATAGGAATATCTGTATTGGGCAACATTCCAATGTAGACGAATTTCTGCACTATGTACATGTCATTAGATAGTTTATTTGTTGAGCATGGGAATGCCTTCCCTTAGCAATTCATGATCAAGAGGATATATCATGATGTAATGTATTATAAGATTGATGCAGGTCACCACTCCGCTTCAGCTCTAGCCCACCATAGTGTCAAGCATCTCATTCAAAAAATATTGTTATTATTATTCTGACTTCATGCTTTAGGGGGGAATCTGTTATAGGTCAATTTGGGCACCATTCCCAATGACCTAGTTTAACAAGACATCATCCCTAGAACCATGAATAGGGTCTATCATCCCTTATCATTTTAGTTTCTATATGCCCTGTTAGGTCCCTATATTTTTGGAGATACGACAGCAGAAATATAAATCAAATGACACACACAACATTCAAACACACATAAAGACAGCAGATTTTTAACGTGGTTCACCCAACCAATCTGGGCTACGTCCACCTAACAGGGCATCGGAAATCTCATTAATCAATTGCAGAAATACAATAGCAGAGTTTCTCATCTTCTCAGCTCTTCCTCACAGCACATTCCTCCTCATACTCACTTGCCTCTACGGGCTTACATTTTATAGCTGTGAATGAAAACAGACTCATAAATTCTCTCACAACAAATATAGGATGCATTAACTCCTCATCAGTAACTAATGGAGCCAATGTAGCAACAAATCCTATTGTTGTCACCTACATGAGATTTTTCTCCAAATTTAATTAAAAAATAAGAAATAAAATCTCAACAATCTCCACCTTGACAACAATTAGCCTGATACCATGTTTCATTATTATTTTTATCTTTTCTGCAAGCCAAGAGAAGCCAGACACCATCGTAGCTTCTCTAACAAAACTGGTTTCGTGAACATGTCTGCACAGTTTTCCTTTGTATGCACCTTTTCAAGAGACACTCCCCTTTCAGTGATAACCTATCTTACAAAATGGTACTTGATAGGTATATGCTTTGATTTAATATGATAGGCGGGATTTTTAGCCAAGTGAATTTCACTTTGACTATCACAAAATAACTTGATGTTGTCCTACAACCTACCAAACTCACCAAATAAACCTTTCAACCAAACCGCTTCTTTGCAAGCATGCGAAGCAGCTATGTATTCTGCTTCTGTAGTGGATAAAGCAACAATGTTCTGTAGCTTTGACATCCAGCTAATAGCTCCACCTGCAAGAGTAAAGACATACCCTGAAGTTGACCTTCTCTTATCCAAAACACCTGCAAAATCAGAATCAACATATCCGCAAACAAATTCACTGCTCCTGTTATAAGTGATACAGTAATCACTTGTGCCTCTCAGATACCAAAGCACCCATTTCACTGCTGACCAGTGCTCTTTTCCTACATTTTCCATATACCTGCTGACAACCCCAACTGCATGTGAAATATCTGGTCGAGTACAAACCATCGCATACATCAAACAACCTACTACATTGGCATATGGAATTCGAGACATATATTCCTTTTCTTCATTAGTGTTAGGACATAAACTTGAAGAAAGCTTAAAATGGGAAGCAAAAGGGACTAAAACAGGCTTCACATTGTTCATACCAAACCTCAAGAGTATCTTCTCAACATACTTCTGTTGTGATAGCCACAGCTTACCATTGCTCCTGTCTCTGAAAATCTCCATGCCCAAAATCTGTCTTGCTGCTCCTAGATATTTCATATCAAACGTCCTAGCCATCTGAGCCTTTAATCTGTTGATCTCTGTTATGCTTTTGCTTGCTAAAAGCATATCGTCAACATACAACACTAAGATAATGAACATGCCATTACTTAATTTATTAAAGTAAACACATTGATCATATTCACTTCTTATATAATTTTGACTCATCATGAAAGAATCAAATTTCTTGTACCACTGTCGAGGCGACTGCTTCAAACCATACAATGATTTCTTGAGCCTGCAGACAAATTTCGTGTTGCGATTTTGAACAAACCCTTCCGGTTGTTCCATGTAAATCTCCTCATCTAAATCTCCATGTAAAAATGCAGTTTTAACATCTAGTTGCTGTAATTATAAATCAAGTAAAGAAACTAATGCTAACACAATCGGAATTGAAACAATTTTCACAACTGGTGAAAAAATCTCATGAAAGTCAACGCCTACTTTCTGAGAAAAACCTTTTGCGACCAGCCTCGCTTTGTACCTGTCTTCTGTACCATCAACACCTTTCTTCAATTTGTAAACCCACTTACATTCCACAGTTTTTCTGTCTTTAGGAAGTTCTACCAGATCCCATGTGGCATTCTTCGCTAACGCCTTCATCTCGTCCTTCATAGCCTCTTTCCACTTACCACTGTTTGAACCTTCTATAGCTTCTTGACAGCACAAAGTTTCATCATCGTTAGAAGTTAAAGCAACTGAAGTAACATAATCATCATACCTTTTAGGAAGTCGTCTGATTCTCGTAGACCTCCTTAAAGATGTTTCTGGTACTTTCACAATTTGCTGATTATTATCTGTAGGAACTTTTCAATGATCAGCATCTGAAACACGTTCATGATCTGCATCTGAAACTTGTTCATGATCTGAATCTGAAACTTGTTCATTTGGACTATCATCAGTTTTTGAACTGGTTTCAAACTGAATGTGTTGAAGCTTAGGTTCATTATCCTGTTTCAATTCATCATCTACATTTGGATTTTCAAGTGAGGATTCATTAAATTTAACATCTCTGTTAATGATGATCTTGTGAGTAGTAGGATCCCACAACCTGTATCCCTTAGTCCCATCACCATATCCAACAAAGATATATCTTTTTTATTTAGGATCTAATTTAGAACGTTGATGTTTCAGAACTAGAGCATATGCATCACAACCAAAAACTTTCAGTTTAGAATAATCACATGGATAACCTTTCCATACCTCTTGAGGAATTTTGCATCCTATTGCAGTTGATGGTGATCGATTTACCAAGTAACAAGCTGTAGAAACCGCTTCTGTCCACAATTCCTTCTGCAAATTGGTGTTACTAAGCATACTTCTTGCTCTCTCTAAAAGAGTCCTGTTCATGCGTTCAGTAACTCCGTTTTGCTGAGGAGTATATACATTGGTTTTATGTCTTTCGATCCCAGCATCCTTGCAATAATTATCAAATTCCTTTGAAGTGAAATCACCACCATTGTCAGTTCTTAAACATTTAATGGTTTTTCTAGTGATGTTTTCAACTAATGCTCTAAACTGCTTGAAAACTGTAAATACATCAGACTTATTCTTTAACATGTAGACCCACACTTTTCTAGAGAAATCATCAATAAAAGATACAAAATATGACGATCCTCCATATGAGGTTGTAGGAGATGGACCCCAAACATCAGAATGGATATAATCAAGGATTCCCTTACTAGTATGTTTTCCAGTTTTAAACTTCTGCTTGCTTTGTTTCCCAATGAGACAATGTTTGCAGAAATCTAACTTAGAAGATTTTAAACTAGGAAGTAACTTACGATCAGATAAAATTTTTAATCCTCTTTCGCTCATATGGCCCAACCTTTGATGCCATAAAAGAATATAATTACTATCATTTTCAGATACTGTAGAAGCATGATCTGATTGTGTTATTCCTTCTAACTGATAAAGATTTCCAACCTTCTTTTCTTTCATTACTAGTAAAATTCCTTTATAAACTTTCATTACTCCACCTTGAATAAAGGTTTTATATCCATTAGTGTCTAGTACTCCTAGTGAAATGAGGTTTTTTCTTAGTTCAGGTACGTGTCTTACATCAGTTAGAATTTTATTTGTCCCATCAAACATTTTAATCTGGATGCTTCCAATTCCCACATATTACACGAGACATCATTTCCCATGTAAACAACTCCATCATTGATTGACTTATAAGTTTTAAACCACTCTCTATGAATGCACATGTGATTTGACGCACCAGAATCTAATAACCAATGTTGATCATGATTAGACACACCAACTGATAACACTTCATCACTCATACCTGAAATAGATGCCGAACCTGTATCTGTCGTGTTTGCTTCTTTCTTCTCTGTCGAAGAGTCTACTTTCTTCTCTGTTTGTTGTCTCTTCCAACAGTATTTCTTCAAATGTCCCGATTTGCCACAAAACCAGCACTTTACCTTACTCTTCTTCCCTTTTGATTTTGAACGCGAGTTGTTGTGCTTACTGAAGCGTCTTTCTTTAGAACGACCTCTGACCATCATTTCTTCTGATGTAGAGGTTTCTGAATTTGACCTCTTCCTTGTTTCTTCGGACAACAAAGCTCCAACAACATCATCAAATTCAAGGGTTTATGATGAACTAAGACTTATAGAAGTAACAAAATGATCCCATGACTCGGGCAACGAGCATAATAAAGTTACAGCTTTATCTTCTGACTCAAATTTTACTTCTATACTTTCTAACTGCACCAGGAGAGTATTAAAGGTATTCAGATGATCAGTTATCGTCATACCTTCCTTCATGCGCAAACTGTACAATTGTCTCTTCAGAAGAATCCTATTGGTTAAGGATTTTGTCATGTACAGTTTTTCAAGTTTTGACCACAAACCAGCAGCAGTTTTCTCTGACACGATGTTAAACAAAACATCATCTGCCAAACACAGTCAAATGCCGCTCAGTGCTCTTTCATCCAAGTCACTCCATTCATCATCTGTCATGGTGTAAGACTGTTTGGATTTTCCCAACAGTGCCTTCGCCACGCCTTGTTGCACAAGTAGATCATACATCTTCACTTTCCAGATGTCGAAATTGTTTTTGCCATTGAACTTCTCGATCTCAAACCGGGCACTTTTTGTTTTTGCCATAGCTTAATAACTTGTGTCACAAAAAAATCTCCAATTTCAAAAGGAATTAGTTTTGATTAAAAAAGCCCTTGCCTTTAAAAAAAAAATGTCCTTCTTCTTATAGAATGTCTTTCCTCTTAATACCATATGAAAATGGCATTAATATTACAAATTGATTTAAAAATAAAATGCCCTTGCCTTATAATATCATGGCATAATACAATTTAAAAAACCTTCAAATCGATTTTATGGCATATAATACACCTCTTAAATAAAATGCCATCTTATGAACTCCATTAAAAACTATTCATAAAATATGGAGTTACCATATTTTAAAATAAAGTCATTGGCATTTTAAATGTCAAATCGAATTTAAAAGTTCTACGATCCAAATTGATTTATAATAAAACAAATGGACCTTTTTACAAAGGCATTTCATAAGAGCTTTATGAAAAGCTTCACTTAAACTTCAAACTTCAGATCCATTCTAACACAAATCGATTTTAAATGTATTAACACATATCAATTTAACTTGACGGCATTTGAAAAAAGGAACTTAACGTTTTAATAAACCGATTCATACCAACATTTTGTTTTAAATAGCTTTTGACCACCATTCAACGCAGCGGTGGACACGCTGGCAGCAACGGCACTTTTCAACATGGCCTGTTCACAGCTTATAGCAAAGACAAAATCTCACGGCGCTGTGGAGAACCTCCTCACAGCAATCGGCATTTCTGGTCATAGCTCATGGTGTTACAGCTTTCACACAGCGGCAGATTTCCCAAGCAGACTCTCGGCTTACGTTTTCTATAGCCAGCGGTTCAACTGGAATTCTTTGCGCTCAGCAAAAGAACTGGCCTCACCGCCTTTTAGCAGGCCATGGCTTCTTGAACAGAGCTTTCGCTCAAGAACTCAGCACCTCAAATAATGCGCACATGAAACCATTGATAACCAGCGTATACCACTTGCTCTAATACCAAATGTTGGAGATACGGCAGCAGCAATATAAATCAAATGACACACACAACATTCAAACACACATAAAGACAACAGATTTTTATCGTGGTTCACCCAACCAATCTGGGCTACGTCCACCTAACAGGGCATCGGTAATCTCATTAATCAACTGCAGAAATATAATAGCAGAGTTTCTCATCTACTCAGCTCTTCCTCACAGCACATTCCTCCTCATGCTCACTTGCCTCTACGAGCTTACATTTTATAGCTGTGAATGAAAACAAACTCATAAATTCTCTCACAAAAAATATAGGATGCATTAACTCCTCATTAGTAACTGATGGAGCCAATGTAGCAACAAATCCTATTGTTGTCACCTACATGAGATTTTTCTCCAAATTTAATTAAAAAATAAGAAATAAAATCTCAACACTATATCACTAGTATAGTCCCTTATTATTGTTAGTGTAACCCCCTTATTGTTATTATTGTACCCTTGTAACCCCCATTTTGTTATTATTGTACCCTTAAATTATTATTGTTAGGTCGGCTAGGATTACATTGTGGCCCACTAGGATTACATTATGGCCCCATGGACTCTTATATATAGAAAGGAGGTTTTGTAAATTGTATCATCCAAGAATTGTTCATTTATGTAATGTATTGGAGGTTACCCCCTCGAAGTGGATTATTTATAAGGTGTTGATATCTCTTTTCTTCTATTTTTGGAGTTGGTTACACAACATTTGATATCAGAGCTTTGGATTCTAGGGTTTCATTTCTCCAAACAGGTCATCGTGGCATTTTCGCTATAAAAATTTTTCTACGACATTTCAGAAGCTAAAATTTTTAGGGTGCGAAGCCGAAATCATGAGGAAGATTTTCTAAAACTTTCAGAGCTTGATTCGCAATATTTTCGGAGATATGATCTGTGGAAGTTAGGTCTTTTTTCAGGCTCCTAAACAGGTCATCGTGGAATTTGCACTATAATTTTTTTTCTACTAAGGTTTAGAATCTGAAATTTTTAGGGTTCTAAGTTGAAATCTTGAGGAAACTCGTCAAAACATTTTAGAGTTTGGTTCGCAATATTTTTGGAGATATTATCTATGGAAGGTAGTGCTTTTTCAAGCTCCCGAATTTCATCTCAAAGAGGTGATCGTGGGAAAATATTCATAATTCTCTCTCTGAGCATCGGATTGGAGTGCCGTAAAAAGTGGTCACAAGTAAACAGATTTTAGTTTCTTGGATATCAATTTCAGATCCGAAGGATGAAACAATGACACGTGGAAAGTCGTACAAGTTCGCTCTACTCAACTAGTCCAAAAGTGGGTCATTGTGGGAGATTGGACATAACTTTGTCTTGAAGAATCCAAATTAGATCATACCTATGGAATTTGAAAGAATCTTTAGAGGGCTACTACATGGCTGAATTTCAGATATTGAAGAATTTCAATTACAGATATAATTCAATTTCAATAGCAAGCTCCTAAAAGAAAGTAAAAGGTGTGTATTTTTTTCCCGAATTGCATAAGTCTTGTTTGAAGAATCAAGTTGAATTAATTCCAAGGGCATATTGTAGAATATATATCAATATTGGATGCTAAAATGGCCCCTAAAAATAATTCAACACCCATTAAGCCTTTAGAAGGCTCTACTATGACTCATGAAGACGAAGAATGGCAACATGACATATCAAAATTACAAGAGCAAGTGCAACAAATTTCGCTCTTGCAAAGAACAACAAAAAATGAAATTGAAGTTTTGAAGAAAGGTGTGGAAACTAAGATGGATGGTTTGAAGAAAGGCGTGGAAGCTAATATGAATGGTTTGTAAGCTAAGATGGATGGCATGGAAGTGGGCATGGAAGCTAAGATGGATGACATGGAAGCTAAGATCAATGAAAAAATGAAAGACAACATGGAAAACATGAAGAAGGATCTAAAAGTAGACATTGAAGGTTTGGAAAGGTTGATACAAGAAATGTTTCCTAATGGTGAAAAGATAGTAGAGGAAACTCATGATGAGAACAAAATAAATGTTAATCGTGATTTCATAAACTCTACTGTTGGAGGGAAGAACCACCATATTCCAAAAATGGATATGAGGAAGTTTGATGGAAAGGATCCTGTAACATGGATACTACGGATGGAGCAATATTTTGATCTCAATAATGTGCAAAACACACAAAAGGTACGCATTGCAACTTTACATTTAGAACAAAATACATTTGTATGGTATCGATGGCTTTGCTCCCGTAAACAAATTGTCACTTGGTCAATTTTTACGGAGGAAATGATAGCACATTATGAGGATACAAAGAGCAACACCTTCTTTAGCCAATTGATAAATCTCAAACAAAAAGGGTTTAGTGGGGGAGCACATTGAGGACTTCCAAAAATTGAATATAAGGGTAACTGATATTCCAGAGGAACACAGGATTGATCTCTTCATAGGTACTTTAAAGGATAACATCGAACATGAAGTTCGCGTTTTGGAACCTGATTCATTGGAGAAGGCATTCAGGTTGGCAAGAAAAATTGAATGTAAAATTATGGCGACAAGGAAGCCTACCACTCACTTCTATAAAGAGGGAAGTGTTGCTACTCCTAGATTACCACAACCTACAAGGTTGACACCACAACAATTGGAAGAAAAAAGAGCAAAAGGGCTTTGCTATATTTGTGATAGCAAATACACTAAAGGTCATAAGTGTGCTGAGAAGAAATTATTTTACATAGATTGTGAAGAGGAAGAAGAAAATGAACAAGAAGAGGATATACACCAGGAACCAGCCCTAGAAGAGCAAGAAATGAATCCGACCATATCGTGTAATGCACTGGCAGGAATTACCACTCCTCAAACTCTCAAGATAGAAGGACATATCAAGAAGAAAAAGGTAATAGTGTTGATTGATTCGGGTAGCACCCATAATTTTATTCATTGTAAGGTAGCCAAGGAATTAAATTGTTTCCTATACCCAACACCAGAATGTCAAGTGATGGTTGCAAATGGAGGAACTATAAATTTATCTAGAAAATGCAATAATATCAAGCTAACCATGTCGGAATATGTATTGACTAGTGCAATGCTTTCCATTCCTATGGGAGGTGTTGATGTTGTACTAGGAGTACAATGGTTACAATCTTGGGGACGGTAGCTTTTAATTTTCAAGAACTTTCTTGAATTTTTTTTCAGAAGGAAAGGAAGTCGAATTACGGGGTATTGCGGGGAAGGTGGGAAATTTAATAAGCTCTAATGTCATGAAAAAGCTTCTAAAGAAATAACAATGAGGCGTAATTTCACAATTATGCTCACTAGAAGTTCCAACATCAAAATCATCTATTTCTGCAGATCTCCAACAAGTCTTGGACAATCATTCCAAGGTGTTTGAAACTCCCAAAGGACTCCCACCTATTCGTGATCATGATCATGCTATTCATTTGATTCAAGGAAGTGTTCCTCCAAACATCAGGCCTTATAGATATCCTTACGTCCAAAAGAGCGAAATTGAACGTATGATTGCAGAAATGTTAGAGGCAGGTATAATTCAACCTAGTCAAAGTTCTTTCTCTGCTCCTTTAGTATTGGTACACAAGAATGATGGATCATGGAGAATGTGTCTGGATTATAGGGAGCTCAATAAGCTCACCATTAAAGATAAATTTCCCATTCCTGTGATTGATGAATTATTGGATGAATTATTGGATGAATTACATGGAGCAATTTATTTTACCAAGTTGGATCTTCATTCAGGATATCATCAAATTAGAATGAAGACTGAAGATATTCCAAAAACAACATTTCGAACTCATGAGGGTCATTATGAATTTTTTGGTCATGCCTTTTGGCCTTACCAATGCACCTTCTACATTTCAAGGGTTGATGAATTCCATTTTCAAACCCTTCCTTAGAAAATTTGTGCTAGTATTTTTTGATGATATACTAATCTACAGCAGGTCTTGGAAGGATCATGTTGAACATGTTGACAGTGTGCTCAAACTATTGCAGGAGAAACAATTATATGCAAAAACATCCAAATGTTTCTTTGGAGTACAAGAGGTGGAATATCTGGGTCATATTGTATCTCACGAGGGTGTTAAAGTAGACCTAACAAAATTAAAGCCATTAAGGAATGGAAAGTCCCCACAACCATAAAGCAGTTGCGAGGATTTCTCGGGTTAATAGGGTATTATCGCAAGTTTGTTAAGAATTATGGGAGAATAGCAGCACCTCTAACAACATTATTGAAGAAAGATGCATTTTCATGGACTCATGAAGCAACTAAGGCCTTTGAACATCTTAAAGAGGCAATATTACTACTTGATATACTTCACAGACTTCACAAAAACCTTTCTTGTGGAATGTGAGTGCCGTTAACTTGAGATCATCCAATCGAAGGAAAGTATTTACAGAAACCTATTTATGAGAAGGAAATGTTAGCAATACTGCATGCACTAAAGAAATGGCGAACTTACCTAATGGGAAGACACTTCAAGGTAAAAACTGATCATGATAGTCTTAAACACTTTTTGGAACAAGGACTATCATCAGAAGAGCAGCAAAAATGGGTCACAAAGATGTTGGGTTATGACTTTGAAATAATCTACAAAAAAGGAAAGCTTAATGTTGTTGCAGATGCACTCTCAAGAAGAATGAAGAGGTGGAAGCATTGCTTTGTGCCATTTCTATTATCCAACCAGATTGGATAACCGAAGCAAGAGATGAATGGAAGAAGGAAAAAGATGTATGGAAACTCATTCAAAAGTTGCAGCAAGATCCTAGTACATCTGATACATTTAGTTGGAAAAATGATTCCTTATGGTACAAAGATCGCTTATATCTTTGTAAAAATTCCCAACTAAAACAAAAGATTCTTCTGGAATTGCACACTTCTCCTTTAGGAGGGCACTCAGGATTTTTAAAAACTTACCACAGGGTGAAGAAAGAATTTTTTTGGGATGGCCTTAAATCTGATATTCGAAAGTTTGTGGCGGAATGTTTGGTTTGCCAGCAGAATAAAGTGGAAACAATTAAGACCCCAGGACTTCTACAAACTTTATCCATTCCAAGTCAACGTTGGGAGAAGATTTCAATGGATTTTATCACAGGTTTACCTAAGTCCGAAGGAAAGAGTGTCATCATGGTGGTAGTTGATAGACTTACCAAGTATGCACACTTTTGTGCATTATCTCATCCATTTAAAGCAAGTACGGTTGCTACTACATTTATGGACATAATTCAAAAGCTACATGGAAGCCCAAGGGTTATTGTGAGTGACAGAGATCCCATTTTTACTGGAAATTTTTGGACGGAGTTATTTTCTTGTTTGGGTACTCAGTTAGCTCATAGCTCATCTTATCATCCTCAATCTGATGGTCAAACTGAGATAGTAAATAAATGTTTGGAAGGATATCTTCGTTGTTTTGTATCTGATAAATAAACACAATGGGTTAAGTGGTTACCTCTCGCTGAATGGTGGTATAACACTTCCTTCCATACTGCAGCAAAAATGACCCCATTTATGGCACTTTATGGATATCATCCACCATCCATCACATCATCTTTAAAGGAAAATTCGAAGGTTCAAGCAGTGGAAGATCACATCGAGCATCAGCAAGAAGTTCTCCAACTCTTAAAGGATAACCTGAATTTGGCACAAAATCGAATGAAACAACAGGCAGATCAACATCGCAGCGTGAGAAGTTTTGATGTAGGAGATTGGGTATTTTTACGGCTACAACCATACAAACAAATGTCCCTCAAGCAAGCTAAGAAGGATAATAAATTATCGCCAAAGTACTATGGTCCTTACAAGGTGTTGCAAAAGGTTGGTACTATGGCATACAAATTGGAGCTTCCTGCTTCTTCGCGAGTACATCCAGTTTTCCATGTTTCATGCTTAAAGAAGGTTATAGGTGAAAATCTTGCAGTTCAAACAGTATTGCCAGAACTTGATGGGGAAGGGAAAATCATATTGGAACCTGAAGCAGTCATGGAAAAAAGAACTCGACAACTACGGAATCGATCAATTTCGGAGTATCTCATCAAGTGGAAGAACTTACCCACTGAAGATTCTACATGGGAGGATGAGAATTTTATACAGAAGCACCCAGAGCTACTCAAGCGTTGAGGACAACACTTTTTTGAAGGAGAGGGGCATGTTGAGTCCCTATATTAATAGTGTAGCCCCTTATTATGTTAGTGTAGCCCCCCTTATTGTTATTATTGTACCCCTGTAACCCCCATATTGTTATTATTGTGCCCTTAAATTATTATTGTTAGGTCGGCTAGGATTACATTGTGGCCTACTAGGATTACATTATGGCCCCATGGACTCCTATATATAGAAAGGAGGTTTTGTAAATTGTATCATCCAAGAATTGTTCATTTATGTAATGTATTGGAGGTTTCCCCCTCGAAGTGGCTTATTTCTAAGGCGTTGATATCTTGTTTCTTCTATTTTTGGAGTTGTATGTACGATGACCTTACATATATATTGTCATCCAAACATGGGCCTATATCTGTAGGAATATCTGTATTGGGCAACATTCCAATGTAGACGACTTTCTACACTATGTACATGTCATTAGATAGTTTATGTGTTTAGCATGGGAATGCCTTCCCTCAGCAATTCATGATCAAGAGGATATATCATGATGTAATGTATTATAAGATTGATGTAGGTCACCACTCCACTTCAGCTCTAGCCCACCATAGTGTCAAGCATCTCATTCAAAAAATATTGTTATTATTATTCTGACTTCATGCTTTAGGGGGGAATCTGTTATAGGTCAATTTGGGCACCATTCCCAATGACCTAGTTTAATAGGAAATCATCCCAAGAACCATGAATAGGGTCTATCATCCCTTATCATTTTAGTTTCTATATGCCCTAAGCCAAATAACAAAGAAAAATCATTCCCAACTTCCATTGCAAGGTTTCCAAGATTTGAAGTATATGTTATATCACCTATGAGCTCACCAACACAGTCTCTCAAGGGGCTAAGTGTGTTGCATATGAAAGTACCTCCATTCAAGGTGCTCTTCAAAGGACTTCTCGACACTCAAGGGTGCGTTGGTCAATTGGGAGCGAAATTCTCATTGTTCTAGAATCTCCACTTGGTCAGTGCCTTCTAGAAGAGTGCAGATGTGTCAAACTTCGAATCCATGTGTCAATTTTATACCTCTGAGCTTGGGAGCATGCCTTGACTATTATTAGAAAGTCATTGATTGTAAAACTACCTTCATCTCATCTATAAATTAAGCACAGATCCTAGTTCTTGGTAATCAAGAATTTGAGTAGAGAAATGTTGGTGGAATTTCGATTGAGGAATTGATTTGAGTGATATGCTGCTGGAGAGATGTTCGTTGTGATGAGGTTGGGATGATGCTGGAGATGGTGACATCAAATCAATCACTGGTTGTAACCTCCCCTTCTATCCATAATAAAGATTGATGTTTACTTTCCCACATATGTATCTGTATAAGCTTCTTTATTCCATGTTATGAATTCTTATCTGATGCATATGGTTCATGTTTCATTGATTTAATTGAATAACTTGAATAGGCATCTATATATTTCTATATTTTTGTTGTTTAGTGTTCATTCTTGCAGGAAATATTTTGGCGATATAGCTTGGATTTGAAGCTACAACAAGAGCGAAAGAAGGATAATTGGAAGCACTTGGACTCCAAGTAAGTTTCTTGATTTGTTCTATGTGTCTATTTACTGTTAGGAAAATTATCTGTAAATTCTTTAACCTATTGTTCTAAATGCATAGCACCACATTTAGGGAAGAATTCTTTATCCATAATCCATAGTTCCGCATAACAAAAGGGGAATACATGGGCCATGGTGATGCCCTCTATGTCGATCCCCATATGAAGATAGCCATCAACTATGGTTGGATTGCACTTATGCGTTCCTCATTTGGGTAGAGGTATCTATCACTCTCATGATATTATCATTGGTGGAAAGGTCTTCTATAATTGATAGTCTACCTAACTGAACAACTAGCCACCTACAACACAAGATTATTCCTTTATACATATTTTTGGGTAATTTGGAAATTCCCGGTAAACCACCATTTTACATGGTTTTGGGGTTAGAGCTATTTCCTTTATACATATTTATGCATGTGATACATATTTTCATTTCATCCTTTTAGATCTAAAGAATAGTTTGACTCATGTTCTAAATCCTAGTTATTAATTCTGGGAAGTGATTATAGTTACCAACAAGGCCATGAGGTATTCAGCAACTTTTATTTAAAGGTTTTGTTTATTTTTGTCACACTCTTGATGGTCACAAAACTATTTTTGGAAAAGGATTATGGGCTCGGCTCTTCCATAAATTATGGTTACAAAATTTTAAGTGAATTTTTATGTTCATTAAAATAATTTTAATCTAGATGTGATTTTAATGACTTAACGAAAATGAGGGATGACTACATCCTCCAAATGGGTTATTAAGGAAATTGGAGGTGCAAGGTTGGAGTGGATATATTAGGGAGATGGTTTTAGGTACAAGGGAACTTGATAGAAAATATTATTATGGAAATAATTAGGCACATCAATTAGCAAGTTGGATTAGAGAGTAGTGTAAACAAGCAACTAGTTTCCTCTTAGGAGAATGATGACGATGACACCACCATTTTATAGGGTTTTTGGGTCATATCTATTTCCTATATACATATTTATGCATGTGATAGATAAAATGTGGAAAATAGAAAATAATGAAATACAATCTCATACCAGCCATAATGAACATAAGATACGTTATGAGAAACCCTTAAGGGAGAAAACCATTCACTCATAAAATAACATTCCAATCTCCACCAATGGCTCATATTCCACTTTATATACATTATAGGCACCATAAAAAGGAGTTGAAGTACACAAATTTTCATTTTTTATTACATTTTTTAAAGATGTAGGAATTAAATTTGTAGAGATTGCAGGCCATTGCTCCTCATAATTCTAAGGCTAAATTGATAGTTTCAAATATTTTCATACTTTGTAGCTAAATGACCACAATTAAATTGTGAATTTTTTACCTTAAAAAATAAGATATTAATGATCAAAAAAATATTAAAACTATGATTTTTTTCTTAAATATGTGACAGGTATAATATAATGTAGCAAAAAAAAACAATATTCCATTGAGAAACCTAACCATTAGTTGAAATTTGTTCTTGAAATAATGTCAGAATTTAGACAAATCATTGAACACCTCTATCAAGTGTTTTTTCAAATGTGTGACATGAAAATATTGGTGAAAAACTTAACATAAAAACAAACTCTGGATAGCATTCAAACCCATACATGTGTTTGTAGGGACTTTTAGTGATAACTATAACACGCTACATGTAATATTATCCTTTAACAACAAAACTATATATATATATATATATATATATATATATATATATATATATATATATATATATATATATATATATATATATATATTATAAAGTGTAAAACCAAATTTGTGTGATGTTAGTTTGTTTATATGTATATATATTAAATTGTAAAATTATTCAAGTTTGAATAATAAGTAGATTTTCTTAATAAAAAAATATAAATTTAAAATTTTTAATATATAAATTTAACCCAAATGAACTTCAGCTCCCAAAAATTTCAAAAAATAGATACACCGAAAATATTCTACAACAATTTCAGTGATAGCCTTAATTATAGCAGCCTGATGGAGTTGACTTCTATAAGTCACGGATGTTGATCAAAGCAGTGCTCTGACATGGTGGCACGAGGAATTCCGAGATTGGTGGTAGGAATAATCATCAAGAAGCTATGGATTGCCGAAACTTGAACCCTTGACATTGTCATGGTGTGAGGCATATCCTGCCTTTCTCCTTGCCCACATCCTCTGCTACAACCCTAAGCATTATCGCCCCAGCCAGAGTTCCTTTTGGAAGAGGCGAGACATGCCATAAGATTGAAATTTAGACCAAACATAGAACTTATGAAACTGAAGTAGACCCCATGAAAACACATTGAACCTGAAATTCCAAGAATTCCACTATCTACCAAGTAGAAACCCAACCAGGAAAACACTTGGCCTAAAAAGAAACAGAGAGGTTTGGAAAAAGAACCTAGCCGGCAACAGAAGATACCTAAAAATATAAGAGTGCATAATACGAAATATAGATAAGAAGTAAATTCAAAAAGCCCAAAAACCTCCCCAGCTTGAGCCCGACCACAACCCAAAAGGATGTAAATAATTATCTTCAGAGCCCAAGATCCCTTTGGATATAGGTATGTCCACCAGAGAGGCCCACCATTTCCCAAATTTACCTAATCCAGTTGGAGCAACTAATACATATTTAGATAGATATCAAGTTTCAAAGCACATACCTCCATTACATTAGAGAAGAGATCACTAGTACATTTGGTCAAAATTCCGACACTTTAGTTCTGACACTTATGACATATTGTCGGAAATTTCCCCAATTTTTTTCAACTTTTAAAATCCTGCCAACAAACGTCGCTATAGCACCGTTTAGGAACATCATCGGTATTACGAAGTTTAGGAATGTCGTCAGAATACTAACATTTCAGGACACAACATCGGAACTGCGAAATTTCTAAGACATGAATCGGTATTGCGAAATTTGGAGACAAGCATTGCTATTGCGACGTTTAGACATACTTGTCGGTACTGCGACGGTATTGGGGACAACCATAGGTATTGCGACGGTTTTCAGACAACCGTCAATATTGTGACATTTGGAGACAAGCGTCACTATTGCGACATTTAGAGACGCTTGTCGGTAGTGTGTCAGTATTGGGGACAACTGCCGGGATTGCGATGGTTTGTGGACAATCGTTGGTATTGCGACGGTTTTGGGACAACCATTGCTATTGCAACATTTTGACCAAACATCAAAATAGCAATGACGGTAGACATTTTGTAACATTTTGTAACATTTTGTAACGATGGATATTTTTTAATGTTGTTTTTTTATTTTATTAATTTTTATAGGATTATAATAATATATTTTTTATTTTTTTACTAGGGTGATTTAATTGGTGATCAGGAGATCAAGTCCTTTGTGGAAAAATGCTCAAAAATTTAGTGGCTCAGAATTGGTCCAAACTAAAATGACTGGAAAGAGCTCAGAAAAACGATCCTGTAGATGTGAATGACACTGACAACCGACGTTGTATGAGAAAGTTATTCAGCTTTGAAGTTTTCCAATTTCAATAAAAAATGGCCAATTTGAATTTATAAAAAAAAATTATTAAAAAAAGAATATTCACAGAATATTCTACGAAATATTCCGCAGGAAGCCAATCAAAGGGCGCCACGTGGCCATCCCGAAGGCTGCCACATGGCCCCAAGGTCAAACAGAAATGACTATTTAAAATTATTTTGGACGCGACAGGGTTCGACCCCGGGTCGGCGGGACGATAACGAAGCGGCCCGCATTAGGGGAATTTTGAGGTCTAAAATGGGCCTCCTAAGGAAAATGTACAATCAAAATTCACTTTATGAGAACCAATCACATTTTAAGGGATGACATCATCCCTAATGGTTGAGGTGGCATTGATTGAGTTAAAGGTACTTACTTGTCACATTCTCAATGGTGGATAAGAACTCATGGTTAACCATGGTAGTGCTCTAAGTACTTTTAAAGTCAAAGTAATGTACTCATAATAAATGTCATTTCACACTTTTTGAATAAAAATATATTATTGTCATTTCATATTTCTTGAAATAAACAATGCATATCCCAATGCATTTATTATATTATATTATTTTTATATAGTATATTAATTACATGTTATTATACAATTTAAATAATATAAATTTTAATTAATAACATATAGTAATTAAGAATTTATAAATTTATATTTATCTTTTATTTTAAGTTATTTAAGTACAAAGGACAAATGCATTAGTTGTTCAATGATAATGAATTTTTCTTGAAAAGTTCATTTTTTTTTATAGTCACATCAATACAACTTTTTATTAATTTTATTTTGGTACAACTTTTGAATTGAATTTAACTACGGTTACATGGATTGTGGTGCAAAAAGTGAATTGTAAAATCATAAATATTATTTTATTTGTTTATCTATTATTTTATTATTTCCTTAGGAGGCCCATTTTAAACCTCAAAATTCCCCTAATGACCATTGGACCACGACATTGGTTCTTGTTAAATTATGCAATGAGAATATATTTAAAGTTGGTTTTTAAATTTGGTGGGGCCCGAAAGGGGGCCAGCCCCCTCAGCATTGGACCAACCGCTTGGAACCATGGCCTAAACATGGGTGGATAACATAGTTAGTGGGTCATGGTCACGCGCATTCCGGCGGTGGTTTAAACATATGGTTTTAACATTAAACAAACCCGCAGATAACTCAAAGTTTTTAAAACAATTCCATTCGGTGTGGTCACAAAGGGCTTATCCGCCAGCCCTTCAATTCGACGGTAAATTCGGCGGTCCCCCCAATTTTAGCTCCTGTCTCCATTTTTTTCGGGGCTATCTGGAGTTGCTCCACATTTAGTCGAGCTTTTCAAGGGGTAACTCGACAAAAACTTGTACTGGTCATAACTTTGGCTAGGGAAGTCCTTTTGAAACAATTTTTTATTTTTATTTTGGGGTATTGAAGCATTTTGGAGCTGTCGGGATAGGTTCTAGAGCCATCAGGGCACTCTGTCAGTAATTTTATCAGCGAATTTTCTTGTGGAGCCACTAGGGCTTGGTGAAAGATCAGCTGTATTGGACTATACTCATCCATTTGAGGTGAATGAATAGTCAATTTTTACTGTTTTCAATCCTCTGTTTTTGAATTTGCAGCTATTTTAGCCTTTTGAAGCTTTATTCACAGTGTAATACTGATTTTTAGCATTAATGAAAGAGGGAAAAGCCTATTTGGAGGCTTTTAGACCCAGCAGAGGTAGCCCAAGAGAGGGTTGAACTGCTTAAACAAATGCTTACTGTTATGCTATGCATTTTTGCTGCTATATTCTAGATTTACTACATTAAACAGTAATTTTTAATAATTCCACTTTTCACAATGAGACTTATACAGTGATCAAAACTCATTTGTTTCACTTCAAACCACATTACTTCCATTGCAGAATACTTGAACTTGCTTATTCACACATAAAATCTGGTTAATGAATACTTTGCAAATATAAACGAATACTTTAATTGCTAGATCGATTTAGTGTTTACCTTATATTTCTTTAGGCAGAGCCAGTAAGAGGGCCAAAAGCTTCTGGTTTCATCCTTTCTAGTAAAGGTGAAATAACCAGTAAAATCCCCTACTGTCTATCTCTGTATAAGAAATATTTTTTTCACACATTTCAGATCAGATTGGTATCAGAGCTCTACGTTTTTCTTAAGAGTTTGTGAAATTTGTGCAAGAATATTATGTTATTCTGCAAAAAATTGATGCTTACTAGGCTAAAATTGAAAAGAGGGGAAGGTCAATTGGTGAGTGAACAAGATAATCCTCAACCAAGGAGGGCTAGGGTGCCATTATCTCCACCTTCCATTTCATCCTTATTAGCCTTAGAATCAGCCACAAACATGTCTTCTAGAGAAGGAGAAGTACATGAGGAAATGGATCCCAAGGAAGAAGAAAGAGTCTTTAGAAAAGCTTTCTTGGACATGACTGAGATGGTTAGGATCATCTATCAGGAGAGAAATGACAGGATTGCTGGAGAAGGGTCTAGAAACCAAACAGAAGAAGGAGATTCTTCAGGAGGGAAGAAAGGGAATGGAGGAAATGGTGATCCTTCATGTCCATCGTCATCCTCTTCCTCTACATCATCCTCTTCAAATTTTGTTAATCAGTCACACAAAACAAAAACATCTATTAAAAATCCTTTGTTAAAGCTTGATGTAAAGTTTGAGTTGTCGATGTTTAATGGCGATGTGAATGTAGAAAAATTGGATAACTAGATTAGATAGCTGGAATTCTATCTAAGAATTCAGAATTTGCATGATGATGACACAAAAATCCAATTAGCCTCATTGAGAATGGATGGAGCAACTTTGGTTTGGTGGGAAGCCAAAACCAAGGAGGAAATTAAAAAGCATGGTAAGATAACTCTAACATGGACTGAGTTCATTACAGATATTAAGAAACAATTTTATCCTCTTACTCATATTCAGAAAGCAATTATGAATTGGAAAAATTTTAGGCAACTTAAGGGTCAAAATGTGCAATATTATACCCAAGAGTTTAGAAGGAGAGAACTTCTACTTGGAGTAGACTTACAAAGTCAAGACACCTTGTTCAAATACATAGGAGGTTTGCACAAGTACCTTCAACATACTATTATAATGTTCAATCCTACCAGCTTAGATGAAGTCTGTGTCGAGGCTACACATTTAGAAACTAGAGGAAAGAATGCTTTTGATGCTTTGAATGAGGATAGTAATTTCAAAAACAAAGGAAAGAAAAGAGTTGAAAATTCAAGAAAAGAGAAAGGAAAGTTCTTTTGCAAGAACTGTTCAAAGACAAGTCATGATGAAGATCATTGTTGGAAGCTTCATCCTGAACTGAAACCAGAAAAATACAAGAACAAAAACAAGACCAAATAAAAGGAGAAAATTGTAGCAACAGTTGAGCAAGACTTAGGGTCAGACTCAGGAGATGAGACAAAAAGCATAGCCATGGTTTTAAAGAACAATAAGGGGAAAGAAGTGGTGTGAGACACAATTCCCAGTTATAGCTCTTTGAATTGTCACAAAGATACTCATGAGGAAAAGAAGAGGATAGAGCTCTTCCATGTGAGGGTAATTTCAAAACATACCAAAATTGACACACTATTTGACAATGGGTCACAAGCTAACCTCATATCTGAAGACTTGGTCAAGCAACTTAAACTTGAGACCATTCCACATCCGAAGCCTTATCCACTTGGATAAATATACAAGGATGCCAATTTCCAAGTCTCAAGGAAGTGCATATTGCGCTTTGCAATAACTGCACATTTTATTGACACAATTGAACTTGATGTGGTGCCGCTTGATATCTCAGGTATTGTTTTGGGAAGTCCTTATTTATTTGACAAGAAGGCCATCTTTCATCGCCATGAAAACAAGTATCACTTGTTCAAAGATGGTAAAGAGTACATTGTGAGAGAACACAAGAAGAAGCTGGAATCTTCTTTACTCAATGCAAGTCAATTGAAAACACTGGTTAATGCAAGTCAAAGTCTAACTTTGTTAATGTTGAAACGACCAGATTTTGAGCATTCGCCTTTTTATGATGTTGCTAATGATTTTTCTCAGTTTAATAAAAGTTTGTCTTTGAAAGAAGATGATGTTATGTTGCACAAATTACCTTTTGGGTCAGCCAATGCAAAGAAGGAAGTGTCAAAACAAAGCAATGCAAGCAAGGAGGACACACAATTCAGCGTGGGACAAAGTTGGTTTCAGAATGGTAGAATTCGCCATGGGAATAGTTTGCAAGGTGAAGGTTATTTTAAGTCTTTCTGGAAGTTTGATCAGTGTAGAAAAAGTTTGTTTTCTCCAGATTACAATTGTTGTTCTGCAAATTTTAATCATTTGCATGATGACTCTGTCAATCTTAGCAATGGTCAATCAGTTGATTCCAGAGACAGTTTATCATTTTCTTAAAATCTTCATTTGATGAAATCGGGTATATTTCAGTTATTTAAGGGTGGAAGAGTGGAGAATCAGTCTCCACATTATCAGTTTCACTAGTTAGAGAGCTTTTGGGGTCCAAAAGCTTCCCATTTGGGAGGTGTGATCAGGAGATCAAGTCCTTTGTGGAAAAATTCTCAAAAATTTAGTTGCTCAGAATTGGTCCAAACTAGAAAAAATGGAAAGAGCTTGGAAAAAAAATCATGTAGACGTGAACGGCATTGAAAACCGACGTTGTATGAGAAAGTTATTAAACTTTGAAGTTTGCCAATTTCAATAAAAAATGGCCAATTTGACTTTATAATTTTTTTTTATTAAAAAAAGAATATTCCACAGAATATTTTGCAGAATATTCTGCAGGAGGCCAATCAAAGGGCACCACATGGCCAGCTCGGATGCTGCGATGTGGCCCCAAGGTCAAACAGAATTGGAAATTTAAAATTATTTTGGATGCGGCAGGGTTTGACCCCGGGTCGGCAGGACGATAACGGAGCGGCCCGACCGTTGGACCATGGCATTGGTTCTTGTTAAATTGTGCAATGAAAATATATTTAAAGTTGGTTTTTAAATTGGGTGGGGCCTGAAAGGGGGCCAACCCCCTCAGCATTGGACCAACCGCTCGGAACCATGGCCTAAACATGGGTGGATAACATAGTTAGTGGGTCATGGTCACGTGCATTCCGGCGGTGGTTTAAACATATGGTTTTAACATTAAAAAAACCAACGGATAACTCAAAGTTTTTAAAACAATTCCGTTTGGTGCAGTCACAAGGGGCTTATCCACCAGCCCTTCAATTCGGCAGCCCCCCCAATTTTAGCACCCGTCTCCATTTTTGTTGGGGCTATCTGGAGTTGCTCCACATTTAGTCGAGCTTTTCAAGGGGTAACTAGACAAAAACTTGTACTGGTCATAAATTTGGCTAGGGAAGTCCTTTTGAAATGATTTTATTTATTTATTTTGGGGTATTGAAGCATTCTGGAGCTATCGGGACAGGTTGCAGAGCCATCAGGGCACTCTGTCAGTAATTTTATCAGCGAATTTTCTTGTGGAACCACCAGGGCTTGGTGAAAGATCAGCTGTATTGGACTATACTCATCCATTTGAGGTGAATGAATAGTCAATTTTTACTATTTTCAGTCCTCTGTTTTTGAATTGGCAGCTATTTTATCCTTTTGAGGCTTTCTTCATAGTGTAATACTTATTTTGAGCATTAATGAAAGAGGGAAAAGCCTATTTGGAGGCTTTTGGACCCAGCAGAGGTAGCCCAAGAGAGGGATGAACTGCTTAAAAAAATGCTTATTGTTATGCTGTGCATTTTTGCTGCTATATTCCAGATTTACTACATTAAACAATAACTTTTATTAAGTCCACTTTTCACAATGAGACTTATACAGTGATCAAAACTCATTTGTTTCACTTCAAACCACATTACTTCCATTGCAGAATACTTGAACTTGCTTATTCACACATAAAATTTGGTTAATGAATACTTTGAAAATATAAAAAAATACTTTCACTGCCAGATCGATTTAGTGTTTACCTTATATTTCTTTAGGCAGAGCCAGTAAGAGGGCCAGAAGCTTCTGGTTTCATCCTTTCTAGTAAAGGTGAAATAACCAGTAAAAGCCCCTACTATCTATCTATGTATAAGAAATATTTTGTTCACACATTTCAGATCAATTGACAATTATTATATTAGCTATTAATATGTTAGCTAGGTCAAGCTAACAAAAATAATAATATATTTGTTATATTAAATTGGTATTAATTTCTCTTTAACTTATAACATGTTTAATCTTAAAAATGAATATATATATATATATATATATCTTTAAATTTAATGAATGAATAAATTAGAAGTTTTATTATAAATTTTTCAAAATATAATGTCCTATGTATTGATGAATATTTACCATTTTTTCATTACAGTATTTTTATTGTGATTACCCCACAAATTGTAGCCCACTGTGGGCCCTCCCCACCTGCTTTGACATGGTGATAGATCACACTTTCAAGAGTTTGATTCATGAATGTCACTCATCTAGTACTGACTAACGTGCGCGTCACCTTGGCAATTCACTTCAACATGAAATTTTGCCTTCAACATTACTTAATTTTTGTACCATGCCAGTATAACCTTGCACATAACCACATCATCATTGATGGTGAAGACTTTGTATCATAATGGTAATATGATGGATCTCATTCATTGTCAAAACACCCCTAATCACTTCCCCGAGGAAGCAACAACTATGGAAACCTTGTGCAACAAGAGCATTGGCATGTAGCACAATATACATCGCAACTCCAAGTAGAGTGAAACACCCTTAAATCATGCATAGTGTGCTCGAATAATGGTAATTTGATCTCCCTCAGTCTCAACAATATTATGCATTCCAATACTCTCATGTGCTTTAATTACCATGACCATGCAAAGTTATTTAAGATCAACATCTCTTTTAGCTTCATATCATTTGGTGCAGGTTGCAATATGTGTTGTAAAATTTGTGATTCAACTTCTCAGCAAAGGCCTCTTGACCTTAAGGACTTTGCCTTCTAGCCATTCTTTGCCTTCAATAGCTCTCCCTCTCTAGACTTCTACTCGAACTTTCTATTACCCTCTCCTATGTTCATGCATGTCATACCTTTAGCCTTTTTGCAAGCTTCACATCCCAATTGCCTTTATCCGAGCGAGTCCAGTCAGGTCGAGTGGGGTCGTGTTAGGTCGTGCTGTCAGGTCAGGTCGTGTGAGGTCGAGTTGGGTTGGGTCGTGTGACGTCGGGTCGGGTCGGGTCGTGTGACGTCGGGCCGGGTCGGGTCGTGTGAGGTCGGGTTAGGTTATGTGAGGTCGGGTCGGGTCGAGTCGAGTCGGGTCAGGTCCTGTGAGTTCGGGTCGAGTCGGGTTGTGTGAGGCCAGGTCAAGTCGGGTCGTGTGAGGGCGCCCAAGGAACGTGTTCGAGTTGGGTCGTGTGGGGGTTCCCAAGGAAACACGTTTGGGTGGGTCGGGTAGGATTCGATCGGGTCGTTTCATGTGAAGTCACACAAGGAAATGCGTTCAGGCAGGTCAAGTCAAGTTGTGTCATGTGAGTGCACCCAAGGAACTGTGTTCGAGTGGGTCGAGTCAAGTCGTGTGAGGGTGCTCAGGAAAACACATTCGGGCAGGTTTTCTCGGGTCGTGTCATGTGAGGGCACCCAAGGAAACGTGTTCGAGCAAGTCGGGTGTGGTCAGGTCATGTGAGGGTGCCCAAGGAAATTCGTTCGATTAGGCCGGGTTGGTTTGGGTCGGGCTGGGTCAAGTCATGTGAGGGCACACAAGGAAACACGTTTTTCACGGGTCGGGGAGGGTTAGGTCATGTTGAGTCGTTTGATGACACCTAGGGAAACACGTTTGGGTGGGTCAGGTCATGTGGGAGTGGCCGTATCAAAATGTTAATTTGTGACTGCCCGTATGCCTTGTACTACACGTTTGTGCGATCTATTTTCCATTTTGATCTCTGTCCTACCTTTGTTTGGGTTGCATTGCATGAGGGAGGTCGTATCAAAAATTCTAAGTTGTGACCGCCCGTGTGCCTTGTGCACATTTATGTGACCCGTTTTTTGCTTCCTCCCTTGTCATGTTAGCTTAATTGATATTCAGGTGTGTCGGGTTGGGTCAGGCCATGTGATGGCGGCCAAGGAAACGCGTTCAGGTCGGGTCGGGTCATGTCGTGTGAGGGTGCCCGAGGAAATGCGTTCGAGCGGGTCGGGTTGGTTCGGGTCGAGTCGTTTGAGGGCTCCTAAGGAAACATGTTCAAGCGGGTCGGATCGGGTTGTGAGAGGGCACCTAATGAACTGCGTTCGGGCGAGTCAGGTCAAGTTGTGTTGTGTGAGGGTGCCCAAGGAAACGTGTTCCGGTGGCTCGAGCTTGGTCGACTCGGGTTGGGTTGTGTGAGGGCACCCAAGGAAACGCGTTCCGGTGGGTCAGGGCGGGTCGGGTAATTTGGTTGGATTTTTCTTGATTACAAATAATGGTAAACAACCTGAATTAATGCTGCTTTCCTTTATGAAACAACCAACATGAATAAGAGTGTGTGATAAGGAGTGTTAGCAAGTTCTAGGTGTGGTAAGGAGGGAGTGACAAGGATAGGTATGCTAGGTACCCTTAACCCATTTAACCCCCTAAACCCTAAACCTATAAACCCTTAACCCGTAACCCTTTCCTTTTCTCCCTCATGCCAGCTTAATCGACGTTTGGGAGTGTTGGGTCAGGTCAGGTCCTGTGATGGTGCCCAACGAAATGCGTTCGGTTCGGGTTGGGTCCGGTTGTGCCATACTATGAGGGCACCTAAGGAAATGCGTTCGGGCAGGTTCGTTTTCTCCATCGTGGCATAGCCATTTACAAGTGTGTTGACATAAATTGAATATTCCTTGATGTGAGTTCATGCAATGGCAATTTATTACAACAAAAAATCGGAATATAACAGACTCAAGGGTTTCCTTACACGCCCTCACATGGCATGACCCAGCCTGACCCGACCCACCCAAACGCGTTTCCTAGGGCACCCTGACACGTTCAAAAAGACCATTAAAAAACATCAGAATAACAACATGGATAGAAAACGTCAGAAGCGTGACATAGGCTATTAAGATTGTCAGAATAGCGATGATATGAAAAGACCATTTACAAAACATCAGAATAGTGACGACATGAGGCTTGTTATGGATTTAATATATTATTTCATATATTAGTGTAGTAATTTTGTTAATTTATATATATATATATATATATATATATATATATATATATATATATATATATATATATATATATATATATATATATATATATATATATATATATATATATATATATAACTAGCTCTTATCCTAATGACTAGTTTAGCCATTTCTAAAAGAAAATATATATATAAAAAAATAAAGGAAATATATAAAAAATAAAAAATAATATATATATATATATATATATATAAGAAGAAAAATAAATTAAATAAATAATTATAGATTTTTGGCTTCTATGATCCATTGTTAAATTATGAAGAAATATTTCGGTAATAATCACATTAAAATGAACAATGTCGACATGTTTCTAACCAATGAGTGTGTTTATCATCAGGACTAGGTGAGAGATCATATCCGGTCGTTGAGTTTAAATAGATGTAGAAATGGAAAAACTGGCCTCTAAGATAACAACTAGTTTGACTTTGAAATTTAATAATGGTTAGTTCTATTAATTTAATTATTTAATAAAATCCTAATGGCTAGTTTGACTTTGAAAATAATAACAGCTAGTTCTATTTAATAGTTTAATTATATAATAAAAAATATATAAAAATATTTTTATTTTATTCAATATAGTTAAGAAGCATAGGATAGGATTGCCAAGATCCTTAAGAATCATAGTGTTTCTTCTTCCTTCAAGCCCCTTAACACAATTCACAGCTCTCTTAAATAGGTTAAAGATCCGATGAACCCTAGGAATGGAAAATGTGTCTACATTATTCCTTGTTCTTGTGGGACACCTTACATTGGTGAAACTGGTAGGTCTATTAGCCAAAGGATCTGTGAACATGCGGCTGACATTAGGCATGGAAGGTCTTGCACCTCCGCCCTAGCTGAGGATGCGGAAAATACTAACCATCATATCTACATCGAAGAGGCTAAGGTCTTAGGCAGGATTAACCACTTCCATCATCGTAAGCTAAGAGAGGCCCTTGAAATTGAAAGAAGACCCGTAATTCTCAATAGAGATGATGGTTGGAATATAAGCAGGTGTTGGATCCCTGCCCTATATTCTTAATTATCTATTTTTTTTAATAAATAAATCAATAAATATAATGGTTAATAAAGAATTGAATAAATAGTAATAAAATAATAATATTAATAATTAATTAACTATATTGAATAAAATATCTATATATATATATATATATATATATATATATATATATATATCATATAATTAAACTATTAAATAGAAGTAGCCGTTATTATTTTTAAATTCAAACTAGCCGTTAGGATTTTATTAAATAGTTAAATTAATAGAACTAACCGTTATTAAATTTCAAAGTCAAACTAGCTGTTATCCTAGCGGCCAGTTTTTCCATTTCTACATCTATTTAAACTCAACGACCGGATCTGATCTCTCACCTAGCCTTGATGATGAACCACACTTGTTGGTTTGAAACGTGTCGACATTGTTCATTTTAATGTGATTATTATAGAAATATTTCTTCATAATAAATAAATTAATTAAATGAGAATATATATATATATATATATTATCACACTAGAAAATATGGCCCAATTTCTGACAGCCACTTCGTCGTTACTTCAACACATAGTCATCACAAGAGCGACAGTTCGAGGATGGGAAAAATGTGGTTTGCCATTACGTCGCAATTCCGATGCCTTGACAAAGTGTCGCACTACTGACACTTTTTCCGTCGCTTCCAAATAAGCGTCGCTCTTCCGACGTTTTGAACGTCGCTCTTCTGACGTTTTGATACCGTCGCTCTTCCGACGTTTGTAAACTGTCACAATTCTGACGAAATGTGGTCCGACATTTTGAACGTCGCTCTTCCGATTTTTTTATACTGTCACTCTTCTGATGTTTTTAAGCTGTCGCAATTCAGACACTGTACAAAAGTGTCGCAAGACCGACGCATTGCAAAAGCGTTTCAATACCGACGCATTCCAAAAGCGTCACAATACCGACCCTAGGAAGAACTGTCACAATATCGATGGACGTCACAAGACTGACGAAAATGGAAATCGTTCAAGACGTCGGAAGACTGACACTTACAAAGCGTCGATATACCGATGGCGGGTTCAATTTAAAAAAAAAAAATGAAACTTTAAGATAGGACAGTAAATCTCCAATATTTGTTATGAATTGTGGGCGTTCCAATTGTTATGAACATAATTCGACTGTGAAATATTAATATAATAAACCACCCCGCAGCGCTTTGACTATAAACAATCATATAAACATGGCTCTATATTTCAAAAAACAGGTTTAAAATAGAAACAGGGCAACATTTTTTTTTTCCAATTGTTATGAACATAATTCGACCATGAAATATTAATATAATAAACCACCCCGCAGCGCTTCGACTATAAACAATCATATAAACATGGCTATGTATTTCAAAAAACAGGTTTAAAATAGAAACAGGGCAACATTTTTTTTTTCCAATTGTTATGAACATAATTCGACCGTGAAATATTAATATAATAAACCACCCCGCAATGCTTCGACTATAAACAATCATATAAACATGGCTCTGTATTTCAAAAAACAGGTTTAAAATAGAAACAGGGAAACATTTTTTTTTCTAAGTAAAGTTAATCTATTAACAATGGGAATAAAATTGCAGCATGACCGAAGTCAAAAACATTGCCCAGACTTATGGCAAATTTGTCATCAAAAAATCAAAAAAGAAGACTGCCCTCATACGGGGAAACCAGTCTTGAACGTTTTTCAGGTCGTTGCATTGCCCACGCAGGGGAACCATCGTTTGATATCTTTGACGATTACAGTGTTTACAGAATTCAAAAATAAAACAGAGGTCCAACATAGTAATATAAGCAAAAACATGCCCAATTAAGTGGGCCGCGAAGCAAGAAAACCAAACCAAAGAGAAGCAGCTACTCATCCGGTGGTTCTTCGACAATTCGGCACCATCCTTCGGCAAACATAAAAATGAAACTTTAAAACAGGACAGTAAATCTCCAATATTTGTTATGAATTGTGGGCATTCCAATTGTTATGAACATAATTCGACCGTGAAATATTAATATAATAAACCACCCCGCAGCACTTCGACTATAAACAATCATATAAACATGGCTCTGTATTTCAAAAAACAGGTTTAAAATAGAAACAGGGTAATTTTTTTATTTTTTTCTAATTAAGGTTAATCTATTAATAGTGGGAATAAAATTACAGCATGACCGAAGTCAAAAACATTGCCTAGACTTATGGAAAATTTGTCAAAAAATCAAAAAAGAAGATTACCCTCATACGGGGAAACAAATCTTGAACGTTTTTCAGGTCGTTGCATTTCCCACGCGGGGAAACCATTGTTTACAGAATTCAAAAATAAAACAGAGGTCCAACATAGTAATATAAACAAAAACATGCCCAATTAAGTGGGCCGCGAAGCGAGAAAACCAAACCAAAGAGAAGCAGCTACTCATCCAGTGGTTCTTCGACAATTCGGCACCATCCTTCGGCAAACATGTCACTATCCATGGCGGGAGCAGCTTCAGACATGGAAGGTCCAGGATCTCAAGGCGCTATCTCCACATCATGAGCCCAATGAACCTGAGCATCCGGTTCCTGCACATTCACGCCACCGCTCCCCTCTTGAAGGCCCGAAAGTTGGGCTTTCTCTGAGCTCAGACCCGCGGGACGGGTGCATTGTTCCTCCACTTGGGCCTCTTCACGGAAAACCACGGTGATTGAAGCTGTGATTTGTGGGCGATTCAGAGAGAAATTACAGGAAAAAAGTGCAATGCGCGTCGTGGGAGAAGGTGAAGCGGTGGGGAAATGAGGAGCAGGGGAGCCCATATGGTGACCAGATCCTAGAACCTGACCCCGCCCACTTCTAGTATTTGGATAGTGGCCTGCGTAATAATCACTTGATTGGGAAGACGACTTGGTTGAGGGGCTGGAGGGAGCGCACAGGGGTTGGCCTCTGGTGCTACCCCTGCGACAACGCATCCTTTGATGCAGGCGAGGCATGGGTGCAGTCTCAGCAGTGGGCACAAGACGAGATGGAGAAGCAAGATTCCAAGAAATCGAGGAAGACAGACACAGACCAGACTGAGAGAAATGCAGATTTGCACCAAGGTCTAAGCAGCAGTTTAGCTGGCTTCTCCTTCCCGTCACAGTGAGCAGGCAGTGTAACCCAGCAACCATAGAGCATCTGGAATTCAAAGGTTGCAGTTCGTCTGAGAAACCATAGAGAAACGCCATTTTATTGACCCTACTGCAATGACATCGAAGAACGCCTGTCATAAATCTCTCATTGATGAGAGTCGAAGTCTGGAGCATATTGGAGCATGCGGAATCACTAACAGGAGTGGAGGTTCGATCTTGAACAGCATTAAAACTTAATGCAATTGATTGAACGGCGATGTTGAAACTTAAAGCGATTGATATGACAAGCCAGAGGAGGACACGTGGCAGAAATTGATTGGAGCAGATCTTTGTTTGGGCCGGTCACGCAGTGGAAATCCGGACCCGAAAAAGATTAGGGTGAATTTGATAAGAAATTCGCATCACAACTCTCTCTCCGTACGCCAGCCCAAATTCGGACCCGAAAAATATTAGGGCGGAATTCATTTGGTTTTCCCATCACAAAATTGGCCGACGTCAGCAGGCTATTTTGGAACGCGAATTTGGTTTGAATTATGGTTTATCGTTGTTTGAAGTCCGGCGGGCTCCATGGCTAAAGGGTTCGTTTGAAGTTTTGACAAAGGTTTTGTTATATGTTTTATTTTATATAATGCGCAGCGGAATAGTTTTATTGTTTGTTAAGGTCCCACACTGGTTTTGGTAATATTTTGTTTTAAATGCGAAGTATATATGTTTTATATATATATTTCATATATATATATATATATATATATGTTTTATATATATATTTCATATATATATTAAAACATTTATAAATTGTGGACCCCAGGAGCATTTTAATAGATTTGTTATTTGCATAGTTTTGTTATGTTTTTAATATATGCGTTGCATATAAAAGAAAAGGGTTGTGAGCCTGTTTCGGAATGTAGTTGTAAAGTTTATTATTACACACAATAGCAGTGTAAGTTTTTTGAAGAGCACAACAGTGCGTAGTTTTAGAGACAGAGAAGAATTTTGAGTGCACTGCGTTTTGCACCAGTCACATTTTGTAATCCCTCTCAGTGAGGAAGAATTTGTAATAGTTTTTTTTGAAGGAATAGAAATTTTTCAAAGTGTTGAACTCTGTTTCCAGTGAAGAAATTTCAATATTTTCTGTGTGTTAGTAGAGAAGAGTATTACTCTCTCCATTGTTATTCTGGAATTTTCAAATATTCAAACACATGGCTATAAATGAAGGAGATTGTTACTCATCAACATCAACATGTTTTCAAGTAGGAGCTGCCTAATTTTGTAAAAAACTTCTCTCTGGATGTCCAAATTTGCAGACACTGAAGATTACTCAGGTGATGTCTGAAATTTCCATTGAATTCCTATAAGAATCTTAGATTTGTGACAGAAATCCTTTTGCTAATATATTAGCTTACTGCTTTTAAGTTTGTCTCATTCAACTAATAAAAAATGTTTCAAGGAGTATAATGAAAACTAGATTATGTGTGAAGCATAAAATAATCATTGATGCTAGACTTGGAAGTTAAGAAGTATAATAAGAAGTAGATACACTTCTCTAAAGCATAATACCGTTTTTCTGAAGCATAAGACAATCATTGATGCTACACTTGGAAGTTCGAATAAGACGAGATAAAAAAATGAAAAAGGCATTCCATTACTTGCATGAAATATGAGTACCGCCTTTTACCATTAAGCTGGGAGCAAGGTCTAGATTTTGACTGGCATCAATTCCTGTGAACTCAAATTTTACTAAAAACATATTTTTTTTTATGTTTTTCAGCACATGGTTAAAAATGATAGTGCATCAAAATCTGTTGGGTGTGGAGCCTGATTATCTTGTTTACTTTGTATCACAACATTGGACCCCTGTACCTTAAAAGGGGTGGCAATGCCGCCCGAAATTTAATCGCTACCGTGGGGGGTCCAGGGGGGGGGCGGCAGCGCTTTTCGAAGCCCCCCCCTGGCGGGGGTTCGGGGGCAGCACCCCCGAAGCTAAAAATAGATGTAAAATTGCCTTGTAAAAGTATAGTAATTTCTAGTCAATCTGGGCCGTTCATTAGGCAAATGATCTGACGGTAGAAGTTATGTTTAGATTAGGGTTTTTTTCCCTAGAAGGCAACCCCCTTGTATATATGGGGGCATTGTATTACGGCTGAGCATTGTGAGTGTATTCTCGGAGCGAGAAACACGAGCTTGTGAGGAGAACTTGGAAGGGATATTACGTGAGGATTTGGGCAGAGTTTTGTCTCTTCATTTTGTTGGATAATATAAAGGAAGAATTTGGATGTTCGGAATTGGACGTAGCCCAAGCTTGGGTGAACCACGTATATACGTGTCTCTCTAGTTTTCCTCTCTCTAGTTTAATAATGTTTGTGTGCTTGTATTTTCTGTATATTTTATGTGTTTCATTTCTCTGTAATATTATTTAATTTTAACAAAATATATATTGTTGGGCCGAATACATAAGTAATAAAAAATTATCTTTACCAAGTTATTCACTTCATCAAAAGCCTGATCTTCACATGTGACACTTTTTCTAGGGATAAATATCAAGTGGGTTGTGACATTTTAAAACTTGGTTCGCGGTGAAGTGCCCAAAAGGCAAGTCTATCAAAGCATCTGCGATCTGTGTCATTTCATAGTAACGAATGCTTTGATATCATAATAGAGGTGCTCCAATTCAATCAGTGTAGAAGAGACAGGAGCCTACAAGGCAGATCCAAACTTTGGAGAAGACCAAGGTAGATCCTAGGAAGAATGAAGAATTTGGGAATCTGGGATCTCTTCCAGAGGCCATGATACCAAAGGTTTGTCTTGTTTGTAGATCTTTCTCATCTACATCCAATATAACCTTAAATTCCCACATCTACATCCAATATAACCTTAAATTCCCACATATATCACTGTCTATCAGGTGAGTCAAATGCTAAAAAATATGGAACAAAGTTTTCCAAACCTAAAGTGAAGGTGAGAAAAAAATGATCAATCCTAGATATAATTGTTGCGGCACCTGTTTGCATGCTAGAGGATTTGGATTACAGTACTAGCAAAGAGAAATTGATCGTTGATGCACATCCATTGCCTTTGGATCAGCTCAATCTCAGAGACACCACCAAGCAGAGGCAATATCAATGCAAAGATCTCAACATTTCAAAATTAATGCAAAGATCTCATGTAGTGGTAATGCATGTATTTCAAAAGAAACAAATATCAATGCACATTCTAACCCATTCAAATAACCACTATAGCAAGGGTTTACATATAATTATATCCAATCTGTATATCGATGGAAAAAAATTAATATAATTACATTTTCCGTACCAGAGGAAACTTTGCAAAAACAGAAAAGGAATATAAAACGAGGATGTCAAGATGTTTAGATAACTCAGTACAACAATTATTTGTGCTTAGTATAAACATCACTATATTCTTAATGCATTTTCTGTAGAATACTAAACAGATTTGTCAAAAATTTGAGATGCAAACTGTAGTCTCTACTATGTTTGGAAAATTGGAGGTTTATAAAAGATAAACTGTGAACAAAATTGTACCACTATGATAAGAAGCTGTCAGAAGCATTCCTTCTGCTTCACAAACGTGGAACTACCTTAAGAATGCTTATGGTTGATATAAATATTAGAGCATGGAAGTTAAATGTATTAGTTATGCTAAAATACTGAATAACAGCTTGAGAGTGCTCTTTAGATACTATACGAATGCACCAAATTAAAGTTGTACCATTACTAAAGATAAATGGCCAAAAATAGTCAATTTTGATATCATGAAGTTATGTATTTCTTGGTAGAAAACTGGGGATAGGATGGAAAATATGAGAGAACTAAGTTTCAAGGACTAAAAAAACAAGGCCAACATAGTTCTGGTTTGAATCAAAGACAAAACAAAGCTGCCCAAAAAAGTGTTTGCCACTGTCATCACCCTAAGGAGCGCAAAGTCAGTTGATGGTGCCAACCATTTGACGAAGCAAAGAGAAGATTCATGGTGCCAATGGTTGTAGCACAGTTTGTTGACATGAGCCATCATTGTAACAAAGCAGATTGATGGTGCCAATTGTTGTAGAAGTCCATTGAGAGTGCAAATACTGTAGTAGAGCAGTTTGAGAGCACCCATTGAAGCTCCTATATATAGCAGAGTCAACATTTTCCTATTGAACAAGTTTGTATAGTCAAAGCCATAGAAAGATCAGATAGCCACGATCCTAAATGAGAACCAGAGCCAAATCTAAGACAGATTCATGTTTAGCAGAACAAGACAACCATAGCAAAGGATCTGACCACAGAACCATATCATGAGAGATAGCAAGATTCTTGCTTCCATTGTGGAAATGTAGAAATTGTACAAGGGCTTTGCTTCCAGCAGATTTCATTGTGACGATAATTTCTATGGTGTTGTAAGCACTCATTAGTAGAAATTAGAATCTTAAAGCCATTCTAGAATTATTTTAACCTGGAGAGGGTTTTCTTTGGTTATAAATCCTCATGTTCAAATTCCATTGTGGATTGGTTGTGTTTGATATTATGTTTTTACTGTCCACAGTTGAATTTTTGCACAGAAAATTATCATTCTAAAGCGAGCAATTTTGTGATGTTTCTTTTGCTTCCTATTGTGAAGTATTTTGCTTGGAACTCTACTCGTTGTAACAGAGGTCTTGGGCATAGAACAAGGGACATGGGTTTTTTGGAATCAAACTTCAGGTTAATATGTTCATCTGAAGAATGGCACAATGAGCCTTAGCATGGAGTTGGGAATACCAATTTGAAGTGCAGGTAGGGAATTTTACAATAGACCAGTTAGATTTCTGGACCCTAATACAAAAGTTTCATCTTCTTTCAAAATGTGTTTCTCGTTTTCCGTAACCAATGTGGGTCCTGTTCTTGTTTCAATTGGGGATGGATCAACATTTTTTATTGCTCCAGATGATCACACTCTTGGTATCCCTGGAGGCGATTTGGGGGTGATGAGTCCAATAGGTCTCAATGAACTGTTGCCCTCGCCGGGGAATACTATTGCAGTGGAATTCGATACTATTTTGGATGTTGAATTCCACAATCCTATTGGAAACCAGTACCTTCAGCTCCAGTACCTATTCAAAAAAGAGGGTGCCATATTCATTCATGCGTGTAGAGAGGGTGAATTGTAGGCATTGCAACATGAGGTGTTGTTGTTGTTGCATTGGCCACTAGATTGTTTGTCTGGTTCTGTTACAAGCGCAGAGTATTGAAAAGGACAGACAAATTTAGTTCAGATATTGTGAAATTGCCTCGGAAATTCACCTACAAAGAGCTCAACAATGCTACGAAAGAATTTTTTTGAATGTGATTGATAATCGATAATTGAAAGCAAGGGTAATCCCCTTGTGAAACCCAAATTTCTAAGCATTTTCTAAAACCTGATGACAGAGTCATTGTAATTAACAAGCACCTAGGTCCATATTACATCCAAATCTACCAAGCACCAAGATATATAAAAGAAATCCACAGTATCTGCGAACTAAGAAGAAGAAGCAGAAAATGTATTCTGCTTACTTATTCGAATATTGGTTGGGGTTTACCATGGCAAAAATTTGACAGAGCCCATGTAGCATTTCTTATCATTGAAATTCTAGAAGTATCATTCAACTGGGAAAGCACCTACCTCAAAGCTCCATGACTGAGGGAAAGATCCCTAAATTTTGCAGAGTCTCCAGCAATATTTCCTAAAGCCCAAACAGCCTTACATGAACACCAGTTGAACTCAAAGTTGGGTACTAGTTTTTTAAATCAAATTCCAAAATTACAGACATATAAAGATAGTTGGGAAGAATAATTTTATGCCTCTAAAATAAATGTGCTACCTGTTCTTGAACATTATCATTCCCAGAGGTAAGAAGTTCCACAAATATAGGTAGTGCCCTGTAATCAATCACAACCTTTGTATTCTCAGAGGTTCCTGAGACTATATTAGTCAAAGCTAAAGCTGCTTCAAACTGCATTATCAATCACAAGGTATCACCATCAAAGCTATAATTTTAAGATAAAAATTTATCTACCATTGAAACTATAATTTTAAAATAGATACACCTAGTGATATAGACACCTAGTGAGAGTAGAGGTTAGGAAATTATAATAATAATTATTACAAGATATCACTCACAGTGCAGTTGATTGTTCATTGTTTGCTGTAACTATAATTTTAAAGAAGACATACTTATTGATATAGACACCACCAAGTGAGAGCAGAGGTTATGAAATTATAATGAGAATTATTTCAAGATATCATATTACTCATAGTACATTTAATTGTTTATTTTTTGGTGTAATAATTTTTTATTATTTATAAACACAATCAAACATATTATGAGGGACGGTGATGAAATTGACAATGGTCTCATAACAAACCATAATGGGCACATCCCCTGGCAAGATAGACTCTGAATAAGAAAGAAATCAAAACAAAGTGATTACTTACAGGATCATAGGCTTCCTGAAGAACAAGATCCAGAGCAGCATTTGTAACCCCTAAAGCAACACCTCTCTCTGGAAGAAGAATCACTACATCTTTCATATGTAGTTTAGAAAATTTTATGAGCTCATCACGAGAAATAGGATCAAATACAACTATCTCATCAAGTCTATTCAATAGCTCTGGCCTGAAATGTCTTCTAACCTGCAAAAATATTCAAATGCATGTCAAAGCACTACATACAACTTCATGATAAAATTATATGAAAAATATGCATACACAGAGTCCAGGAGAATGAAACGGCAGGTGTATTGGAAGTTGCCGAAATGCAGCAACTAAAATGGCAGGTGTATTGGTAGTTGCGGAAATGCAGCTACTAAAACGGCAGTTCTGTCGACGGTTGCAGGTGTGTGGATGGTTGCTAGTATTTTTAGATCGATTCCATGGAAATATACCAGAAACCAGTGGTATGTCAAACCTAGAAGGTAACCCTAGAGACTGTGACCGTCAGATTAAACAAGTAACAGGTGTCGTGCCTAGATAAGAAGTGTTGACAAAAAAAAATTGATCTCTTTCATAACGAAAGGCCTATCAGCCTAAATATGTAGGACATGTGGCACTCCATGATAAAGACACATGGTGTGTGGATTTGAGTTTTTCAGGTGGTCAAGTGGGCCGAAAATAGGTGAAATGTGGCACCACTCAGAGATTGACATGTGCCAATTGGTACAAGTGGTAGACAATTGGCATGCTCAAACAACTAGGTGATGCAGGAATGACATGAGGGAGAAAATATCAGAAAAGCCCCAAATCTGGAGAACTAAAGCTCATCACCAACCTGAGATTGACAACTTTACATGATTTAACCTATGAAATCGTAAATGGAGAAATCATAGTAACAATAAAGTAACCTAAGTAAAAATAAATTTGGATTCATCCTGGGAGTGGTAATGAGAGAAATCATAGTGAACAATAGGAAACATGCAGAGTTGCTTACAATCAAATAGATGAAAAAACACATACAAAAAACCTAGATAATAATCATGAACAAGCTTAATATTGAATTATGAATTGTAAAGGAACTTACAAAATGTGACATTACAAACCTGGTCAAGCACACAAGCAAAAATATCCTGGACATGACCCTAGTTGACAAGTTGTATTGCTCATGATGCAAGAGGATTTGTACCTGCACTGCCAAGTCAATCAAAATCCATCATTATCTATACAATAAATACAAGTAATTGATGTAGTATTTTTTACTCTAAGATGCATTCTTATGATAATGTTAGAACATATGTTGAAAATGTCAAAACATACCCGAATAAGCTCCTCTTCATTTCAAGAACAATTTATTGGAGTCGCATGAACTTGGAACAAGCCTCCCACGATCTGAAAGAGTAGCAACTAAGTCAACAGTGACTTTTTTGTTGCTACGCTGGATTGAGGGAGGTTTGCTCCAAGATTAAATCGCTCCAATAAATTATTCTCTACTAAACAGGGCCAACCACGTGAAGGTGGAAGCTCTTATGGCCCCTCCCCCCCCCCTCACATCACTCTCAATTCCCTAATACCCAATCTATATTTCATTTTTTACTTTCATGAGCATAAAAAAAAAATTCAATAACTAATAAAAAAAACAATTCAACAAAAAGTATGCAAGGAAACATTGAAATTAATGCTTGACATAAAAATAGTATGATAAATGAGTTTTTTATATAATGCAAAAAACGTTCCAAGTATGGTAACGTTCGTCTTATAATAATACAATATTTTACATTATCAAATTTTATTTTTGTTCTTCCTATTTCTAAAGCTCCTAATTACATCATCAATATCATCGTGCTCTGCTCCTGTTTCGTGCCTTTCGATCCGTACTGCTGACCTAGTTGCGTAGTCATGATGTCTGGTCTCATCCAGTGATGGGGCATCACCTACAAAAACATATAATATTAAATTTTAATTGTCAGTTTTTAAATATCATTGAACTAGTTCGGTAATATTAATAAAAAAAATTGCAATGAGATTATTTACCTGGTGCACCAGTTGTCACTATTGGGATTGTTGCCCTGTCTTCCTCTCTGGTGGTAAGATCCTTAAGGGAAACATTCTCTGTCATTTAAACAAAAAAATTTATAAGGACAACCATCAAGGTATAATTAGAAAAAATTATAAGTGGAAATTAATTACCGTCACGACCCTCACTGATAGTAGCATTGTCGGCCTGGTCCCAACTACAATGATCAGGTTGCACGTGAGGATCGTCTACATCTGGCTCTAAAAATAGGTTATTTTCCTTGTCGGTATTGCTGCTCCCCTGATTTAAACAAAGTTGTTAGACATTAAATTTATGGACGAAAACAAACATATTGAAAGGTTAATGTTTTACCGTATCAGGCATTCTGGATCTTGGGACCTGCCCCAAGCTTCTGCGACGTTCAACTACGGCTTGATAGCCGAAATGGAAAGTGATATTTTTATCTTCCTCTGTAGTTTCTGTTCTGAATTCATCACCCTAGATTACATATGATTGTGTATTTTTAATCATATTTGATAGGATTACAAAAACGTTGGAAGGCGATACAATTAATTATAAGATGTTTAGCTACCTAATTACAATTCTTGCGGCTAATTTCAAGTAGCCTCCCTGGCCTAGCTTGTGATGGCCCTTTTTTTCAATCCTAGCTTTGGTTTCCTTCGAGGTGTCAGGCAACCTAGCATCAAAATATTGAATTCAGATATGACGTAGCACACTTTTATTTTAGACATAGAGAAAATTAAAGCTATTGAATTAAAGTTGTAATTTACCTTGCGAGTCCAGTTGGCATTTTTCCTTCTTTCTTTGCCCTTTTCTCTTTTCCATCATGGATGAGTGCTCTCCACTCACTCTCTGGAACTGTGAGAGGATGTTTGTATCTAGGGTTAAATTGCAATTGCGTCCTATAGGTGTCCATGGTATATTTCAAATATTTTCCGGCTACCCGAGCCATCACTGTTCTGTCAAATGTGCCCACCCCAAAAAGGGCTTCTAGATAATCTACAAGTTCTTTTTTTAGGTTGGAATTCTGGGAATTCCACCTTGTGCGTATGGTTGGGCCAAAAATTACCAACGCATGGCTCTCCAAAAACCTATAGAACTCATTGTTTCCTACACAAAAAAAAGAAGATATTATCATTAATTTAAAAATAAAAATCATGATAAATATGTTTTAGATAGAGTACATGAAATAGTTAAAATATTAAAATTTACCTGGGAGTTGTACCTGCTTTATAGGGACACCTTCATCGTTCACCAACAACGTGCCACTAATGGTCCCTGTGGAGCTGACACGTGTAGCTCCAGGAAACGCAATAATGTAGTTGGCAATATCAGCCTCATCACTGCCAACACATTTAGCAGTTGGTTGGGTGTCTGCTTAGGCAGGGTGCGTTTCTTGGCTGGCACCTAAAGCAGTAGAAGGTGTGTTAGGAATCTGTAATTTTAGCAGATTGGTGAGACTAAAACTGCAGAAGCAACATTGTTTCAAACAACTTTGGGATTCTAGGATCTAGCCCTCCTGAATCCGAAGAGGGATATCTCCAATAAGTGCAAAGATGGATTTGTCCTTGAAGTTTTGGGGTAATGATATTAGGCTAGTTATGAAGGCTAAGGGTTTTGTTTTTTTTTTTTGGATGAACGGGAAAGTCATTTACATCACAAGATTATTGAGATTTATAATGATGGAATGGAAACAATAAAGTGTTGGAGAGATGGAAACTGATAATAATTTCACAAAGGATTTATAGTCAGTCTAGACAAGAAAATCCTCTTAAGTAACTGTTTAAAACCAAGAAAGTGCAGGGCTAACCATTGAATTCTTGGGCAAGTTTGTATTAAAGCAGCTTAATTGACGAACAATCCAGTAATCCACATAATTACCTTCAGAAAATATGAAAACTTATAAGAGAAAACAGAGTGTAAACTTAAGATCAGATAAAGTACTTTTAAACCTAGTCTGCTTTCAGTTAACACTAAGGCAAACTTTCAGAATCTGCTTTTGGAGAATACAAGATAGAAACAAGGCAAACCATCACTTTTCTAGTCTAACTTTAATAAGCAAATAAGGAAAATAACTTTCAAGAACAATGTTTAAAGCAAACAGTAGGATGAGGGAACTCCAACATTCCTAACTGCTTAAACTGTATTAAATCATTCTTAAATAAAGAAATTGGAGGAAAACATTGAGATAAATCTTTTCAGTCAGAGAAGGTTACTGATATACAACAGGTCCTAACTCTATAAATGCTGTTCTTTATCAGTGAAAAGTGAAAAATATGACATACATAGAAGGAAAACAATAACAAAGAAAGGAGCACTTCACCAGTGATATAGACCAGGATCCCAAGAAATAGCTTGTTTATTGATGTCAAACCAGTTACAGTACTCAAGTCCAATGTTTCAGTTCAGCAATCATCTTCACTATTCAGCCTAACTAATCTATCACAAGCAGAGCTCCAAGGGCCAGTGAACACTATTTACAATCAGAAAATTAAGCTCAAGTGTATATCAAAGTTCTGCAACCAACCCCTCACTCATCTTCTGCAGAAGTATATATAGAAGAATGAGGAGGTGAGATCTGATAAAATATCTCCAATTACAATTAATATAAATTTAATCGCTTATTGGCCTTTGAGGGGCTTAATGAAGAAACTTACATACATATCCTCTGTATTAAATGATTTACATAAATATTTAAGCTCAGTGGGAGCTTTTTTTGACCTTTGAGGCTCTGTGTGCGTCAAAGTAACCCTACAGATGTCTGTCATTAAGTTCCTTGGTAGAATTTACTCTTTGGCTGCATTTTGAGACAAATATCAGATCCTGATCAATAAAATCAACTCCTAATTGAATACTTTGAGGCACAGGTGGCATTTCAGCAGCAGGGAGGAATCAATTTTCCTTAGATGTGGCGGTGGAAGCTTTCTTGTTGATAAAACCCTTAAGATCTTCTTTAAACTATGTTTTAAATCAGGGATTAGGCTTTTGATAAACATTCTTAGCCGTAATCCCCACAATAGCTGTCTTCAATCTTCTATTCTGATAAATTTTGGTCTTCGTCATTGATACTCTCTGACTGTGCCTGATTCATGGTTTTTTGTCAGTATGCAGGGCTGCACAGGATTATGTGGCACCAATGCTTCATGAATGATTGATGAAAACGATTTAACCCCTGTGATGATTTTCTTTGGTTAATCGAAGGCAGGAAGATCGTCATCCTTTACCTTCAAATTTTCTTCAAAAATGGCGACAAAACCATTTAAACCCTGCAAAATACAAACAAATATTTAAAAATCCTGCATATATAGGTTTATTGCTGCAGAGGACATGTAGAGGAAGCATGGCCGTTGGATGGCATCATCCAACGGTCGGGATTGATCAGGAGAAGGCGTAGTGAAGGCAAAAGAAAAGTTTAAATCAGAGCCGTCGATCGTGCAGAGATCAACGGTCGGGAGGGGAAACGGGAAGTCAAACCGAGAAACGTTGACTGGGTGATCAAATCAGGGCGATGGAATATGGACCGTCGATCTGCAGATCAGATCGATGGTAGAGATTTATTGAATGCCGCATCGTAGCCCAGTTAACTGTCGGGCATCTTCGGTGAGTGATAGCCATTGGATGGCCTGCCCTAGATTGAACGGTGTGCAGCGATATTGTGCGAGGTTCATGTCCGAACGTTAATGCGCGATGGACGACGGTTTTATGAACAGTGCCCAGGACCCGTGTCAACCAATGAGTGGAATCACTGGCGATCGGGAAAAAACCGCCTTCGCACAAAGGCAGTGTGATGAATACCGCGTGGTTTTTGGACAGGTTAGTGGAATGTGGGGACCACTGGGAGACAGACTCCGCACCATATGATCTTCAGATCAGATCGACGGTGTAGAATGGTTTAAAATTTGAACCAAAGGAAAAATAATAAAAATAATAAAACCAACTATTTTTAATATATAACCAAGGTTTTAACTTTGGCTGGGAATTATTTTATTTGAAGCGGATAGGCACCCGATTGCGGGGCCGTGGGCGCATGGGAAATGGTGTGACTGAGGGTCAATGGGAAAAAAGGTCTAGGACCCATATATGCCCAAAATGTGGGTTTTTATGGTTTTTCAATGATTTTCAAAGGAAATGGAGGGTTCCGATAAGGCGAAAAATGAGTTTTCAACCTTATAAAAGGGATTTTGATGAAGGGGGAAGGGAAAAATTATGAAAATGAGGGATTTTTCATGGGAGATGAAAGGGTTAAAATGAGGTTAGTTTTGGAAGAAGGGAAGGGGGAAAAGGTGCTTGCAGCAGTATTCAGGCTTGGAAATCAGCAGGATTTCTAAGTGTAAAATGGGAACAATAGTGAAGTTCAGACAAAGGATAGGCATGAGGGCTTCAAGAGTCTTCAAGAGCCAAAAATTTTTAGTAATAAAAATTTGTTCCTTGAAGGCTCAACAAGTCTTAGCCACCTTTTGATATAACAAAGTTTATAGGTGGCTAACAGTGGCTCCACTTGGGGATGGTGCCTTCTTGAAGACATCAAGAAATTCATATCTACTTTCTTTGGGAGGCTGACCTGTGCCTAATCCATTTATGTTCTCTGGGAGGCTGATCATTTGTCTCATCCATTGGGCTGCCTTTCTTTCTGTGGATGATGTGTTCTGAAAACATATTAACAGCCATAAAAATAATGAACCTTCATCAATACAAACTTCTACCTACCCAATCCTACTAATCTAACATTTTTTATTCATTAGAGTGCATTTGGATTGGCAAACTCTTTTACAACATTTTATTCTTTTGAAAGCAAGAAATATAATCTATTTATACTACTTATTTCTCCTTTAACTTAGATTAAACAGTTGAGTTCAGATGCTTCTCTACCTATTCTACTATCTGTTGGGATTAAACTGTCCAACAGATTTTTATTCTCTAGATTCTAAAACATAAATTTAAAAATAGTCAAGTCAAGATTAAGCTGTTCGACTTGCTGTGGTCTATGGCATAAAAAGGAGCTGCACATAGACATTTATTTTGCAGAAAATTTAAAACAAAAATGGAAGGCTTAAGATCTGAAATTTCCTCATCATGGCCTTCTCTTTTTATAGCTCTGTTTTGAATTTTGTTTGAGTTGTTCCTCCTTTGTTCTCTGGTTTAGATTTTGAGTTAATTAGAACCAGATTCACATGTTTTTTGACTCAGATAACGAAAATAGATTTGAGTCATCTCTTTTTGGAAACTTAGGTTCAGATTTTGATCATGTTTGAACCTTTAATTTCTATCCTAAAATATCTACAAATAAGCCAAGATTAAATAGTTTGGAAAACCAATTTCACTATCCTATCAGCAGAAAATTTAAATCTAATTAGTCAAGATTGGACAGTTTGACTAACTAGAATTGTGTTATTCAGGAGTGGCATTTGAGCTTGCACACTTTCAGAATTTGTTTCTCTTTTTTGGTATGGGGCTATACCTTTCTTGTTTTCATAATCTGCCCTCTTTTATTTCTTTCTTTTCATTGCTTTTGTATTTTTGACTTTTAAAACTTTGAATGCAATGGTGGATGAAACATTTATAGTGGAAAAAAGATAAAAGGATTTTGAAACATAACATGGATCAAGAGAAGTAATTCTTAAGCATCCTGCCATTGACAGGACCCCCAAATTTTTTTTCTCCATTCAACTCCTATAAGAAAAATGCGTTGTTACCAGCAGTTGAATGAATAGAGTAAGGGCCAAGCCATAAGTTGTCAAATTTTCCATGCTTTCCCTTCTATTCCCTCCTTGAGTCCCACTTTAAAACTTGGTTCCCAATTTTGAAATTGCTGGCCTTTTTTCTTCTGTCAAAAATCTTTTTAATGCTGATTTGTTTCTGCAATGCTTTGTTGTAAACTTCCTCTCTGGTTTGCTGAAGATGAATGGTCTGATTTATTCTTATGATCATGTCATTATCTTCAGTTTGTAACTCCTGAATCAACGTCATTACTGGTACACCAAGGCTGTTTGGAAAAATTGCACCAGTACCATACACAAGCTTGAAAGGTGACATACCAATAGATTTCTTCAAGGTCAATCTGTCAGCCCAAAGTGCATGAACCAGCTTTGTGTGCCAAGAATTTTTGTTGTCCTCCAACAGTTGATTATGTTCACTAAACTTTTGTTTGAGGATTCTGCAAGTCCATTACCTTGAGGGTAATAGGCCGTGGAATGCCCCAATGTTATCTGATATCTGTGACAGAAATCAACCATCTTGTTTGATCTGAATGCTGCTGAATTATCAGTGATAATATTGGTAGGATAGCCAAATCTGGAGAGAATATTAGTCTCCATAAATTTTATGATAACTGAATCATTGGCCTGTCTACAAGGTATGGCTTCTATCCACTTAGTGAAATAGTTTATGGCAGTGAGAATCCATCTATGCTGGGCAGAAGATGGGGGGTGGATTTATCCTATGAAGTCAAGTCACAGTGTTGAAATGGGGCTTCAACAGTAATTGGATGCAGAGGCAGGGGTAGCAATTTTATTTTTCCTTCAAAAAGTTGACATTTATGACAGGCTAGGATCATCTTGTGCACATCATGAAAAAGAGTAGGCCAATAGAAACCAGCCCTCAAAATTTTGTTGGCTGTTGTCTTCCAGTACAAATGACCTCCACACTCTCCTTCATGGAACTAGTATTTAACCTTCTCTGCATCAAACTCAGGCAAACATTTAAGAAATACACCATTTGCATTTTTCTAGTAAAGACATCTATCTATAATGAAATAGTTTACAACTTTTAACTTGAGGAACCTTGCCTTTGTTTTTGTCAAACCAGGAGGTGTATTCAATTTAAGCAAAACATAAATAATATCAGCATACCAATGAGAGTTCATAAAATGATCTTCAACCATAGGAGTTGAGAATTCTTCTAGGTCATCCAAAGCATTAATCATATTAATATCAAGAACTTCAAAATTGGATTCAGCCATTAATCTAGCCTGACCTTGGCCTTTGATGAGTTTAGTGGGTTTTATCTCTAAATCATATTCAAGAATAACAACAATCCACTTACCTCTCTTACCATTTGGGTCCTGTGTTAGAATGTCTTTAACAACTGAGTTTGGGACAAAGGCAATGATGTGTGAGTGAAGGATGTACACTCTGAAGTCTTTCAAAGCTTTAACCAAAGCAAAAGCTTGCTTTTCCATAATGTTATACTTCAAAGGGGCATCCCTCAATGCCTTGCTAAAGAATGCAATAGGCTGCTCTTGTCCTTGGGGATTTTTCTGCAAAAGGACAACAACTATAGTATGTTCTGATGCAAATGAAAAAATATAAAAATCTTTTGAAAAATCAGGACTTATAAGAACCGGTGTTTTGGTTAACACTTGTTTCACCAGTTCAAAAGACTTCTTTGCTTCCAAGGTCCATTTTACCCCTTGCTCCTTCTTTAACATGTTTGTGATATTCCTAAGGAGCTTAGCCAAGTTGGGGATGAATCTTCTCAAAAAGTTAATCTTTCCAATGAAAGATTGCAACTCTTTGATGTTTTGAGGATGAGAGATTTGCAATATGGCCTCAATCTTTTTTGGATCTATCTTAATACCCTCTTCTGAAATAATGTTCCCAAGAAGTTTACCTTCTTGGAGACCGAATAGTGTCTTCTTAGGGTTTAAGGATATTCCAAACTTTCTACATTTCTCGAAAACTTTTCTTAAATGTTCTAAGTGCTCTTCATCTGTTTTTGAAAAAACAGTGACATCATCAAGGTATATAATGATGAAGAAGCCCAGTTCCTCCGAGAAAGCTATGTCCATGGCTCTTTGAAAAGTTTCTCCAGCATTCATTAGACCAAAGGGCATTTTCACATACATGAAAGTGCCCCATGGTGTAGTAAAGGTTGTCTTTAATTGATCAACAGGGTGAACTAAAATCTGATTGTACCCTGAATAGCCATCTAGCAAAGAAATTCTTCTAGACCCTACCACCCTTTGTAAAATGTGATCCATCTTTGGTAAAGGGTAGTTGTCTTTTAATGAAGCTTTGTTCAAGTCTCTAAAGTCTATACAAAGCCTGATCTCTCCAGTTTTCTTCCTAACCGACACCAGATTAGACACCCATTCAGAATATCTAATAGGGACAATAATACCAGCTTCATACATTTTCATGATCTCCTTCTGAACCAAAGGCAACTGAACAGGGTTTATTCTGCGTAGTTTCTGTTTGAATGGTTTTTGGTTTTCTTTGAGGGGAATTTGGTGCTGTATTATTTCAGTGTCATAGGATTTAAGATCTTCGTAACTCCATGCAAAAACATCAGAAAACTCTTTAAACAGCTCTATGTATTTAAGTTTAATGTGAGCTGGTAAAGTTTTAGACAGTTTAATCATCATAGGTTTAAGTTCACTGCCTATATTGCACTCCTTCACTTCAGTCTCTACAGGTTCTAGTTTTGGTTTATTTGCCACATCATTAAAATCAAACAACTCTTCTAAAGGGGCCAGACCCTTAGGCAAACTTTCATCTTTAGAGTGCAGAGTTTCTAACTCCTCTGTTTCTAACTCTGCATTCAATTTTGTTTTGTTTATAAGCTGGCTAGATAACAAGTTTATATTAGCAAGTTTAGGAGACGACTCTTCTTCATCAAGAAAATTTTCTTCCCCGTAGTCTGTTTCATAGTCTGAGTCCGAACTGTTTAGTTCGAATTCATTTCTGAATTGCATGAAGTCTTCTATTTGTTTGTCATTGTCAAATACCTGCCAATATTTCTCATTATCAAGAACAGCTGGTCTAAATTTTATCTGAGTTGTGCAGTCTTTGGTGTTATATGGCATTAAGCATGTTCTAGCTGCAAAGGCTAAATTGTGGGCCGCAATATTTCTTTTTCTTGGGACAAAAAAAAATTTGGACTCCTCGAATGTTTTCAAAAGGTCCATGACATCGTTTCGGTAGGCCCTAAGTCTGGGATGATTTGCATTATACTCCCCGTTGACTTGCCTAATGACTAACTCTGAATCCCCATACACATTGATTCTTCTGGCTCCTAACTTTTTCAATAGGTGTAAGCCTAAGAGAAGGGATTCATATTCCGCTATGTTATTGGAACACTGAAAGTTTAATTTGCAGGAAACGCTTTCTATGTGGTTGTTTTCAGTGTTAGTAATCCAAACACCTGCACCAGCATTGTTCTTCGTGCAGGATCCATCAAAATACATACTCCATAGAGGACATTTCTTAGTTTCATCCGTTTGGTGAATGTCCTCTTCAACTACTGTGCTTTCTGATTGTTGTGGGATCTCAACACTTAGTTGTATTTGTTTTGATTCCCCAAGATTTGCGTTTTTTTTAGGGTTGTTTTCTTGATTGTGAATGTTTAAGAGTAAAAGACATCTGCCCTGTAGCTCAAGACCTTTGTTTAGTTTGCTAGATTTTACAGGTTCATCAAAATGTTTAGACACACCTACATTGTGTTCCTCTTCCTCCCTGTTGGCCACTAATCCTGATAAAGTGACTTGTTCACCAAATGTTTCATCATTAAACATAATAAAAGAATCTAGGCCTGTATTTACAGAATACAAGGGAGAGTTTTGTGGTTTGTCTTGACTTGTAACTGTGAATTTCATATGGGACTCCCTGTAAAGTCTTCTAGTTTGATTGAAAACAGGGATAGTCGCATAGGTCATGTCCATTTGCATAGTTCCTTGTAACTTAGCCCCCCAAGATCTTGATAATAACATTCCATACTTTGGGGGCACATCAGCCACAACAATATCCATGACTAAACATTTGGCTGGAATTTGGGCTAAGTTAACATAGAGGTCTTTGATTAATCCTAAACATTTTACTCTGCTGGAATCAAAGGAGTAAAGGTCTTTGTAAGGTCTGGTGATTTCTAGACCCAGGCTCTCCATTACAGCTTTTGGCATTAAATTATGAGAAGCCCCAGAATCATGCATAGCGTTGTGCAAAATTTTGTCATGAACGTTTAAACTCACATAAAAGGGAGGAACAGGTCCCTCTTGATATCTACCTTCAATCTTAGGACCAAAAATCAGCTCGGGCTGGTCATCATTAAGATTGACTGTGTCCTCATTTTCTTCTATTTTTAAAGCCTTCAAAATTTGGGTTCTATATACATGTTGGGCAGCTAACTCAGTCAAGGGAACAAAGATTTTGATCTTTGAAATTTCCTGCTCCAGGCTGAAAGGAATTTGACTCTTTAAAGTGTTGGTTTCAGCCTTATTAGCTGTCATTCTATCAGCAATATCAGCTTGCTGATTTGTTTTATTTACACTTGACAAAATTGTTTTCACAGGAGTACTAGCTGAAGTGTTAGTACTGCTAATGTCTGCACTCTGTTTTTCTTTGTTTTGAGTGTCTTTCTCTTTATCATTACCAGAATTTACAGCCACTGTTTTGTCCTTTTGTTTGACAACTTTAGGTTTGGTTGCAGTGCTGTTTTGTGAAGATTTATCAGAGGTTTTGTTGTTGGGGGTTTGTTGACTGGTTTTGCTTCTAATGTCATATTCTTTTTGAGGTTCTATGATGACATTTTCCATGTCTTGATAATAATTTTCATCATCATCTCTTTTGTCATCATAAGGTGTGTATAGACCTTGTTTTCTATCATAATGAATCTCAAAGTCATCATTACCTAACCCCATCATGTTGATACCATCTTCCTCTGCTATTTCATCTATTTCCTCAACCTCACTTACATAGTTTTGATGAATGGGAGGAGTGATCTGTTGATCATCTTCCCTAGGTCTGTTTGGAGGTTGGTTCCTTCTAAAATTCTGATTCTGGTTCCGATTTCTATTTTGAGGAGCAATTTGGTTTTGGCTTGCTTGTGCTCTATTAATTATGCTCATCTCTTTCATCATTTCTTCCATAATTTTTTCCATATTTGAGTTGGAAGTAGAAGGTGTGGATTCCTCTCTAAAAGACACTCTCTTTTCATTTTTCATTCTTGCTCTCTTTTCCATTAAGTTGACTTCCACAGAAAGAGCGCCTCTTTGCATATCTTCAAGAGTTGCAAAATCTCTCTCTCTCAGCTGATAGGCCATCTTAAGGTCAAACCCTTCAAGAAACTTGTTTAAAGCTGAGCCATGTGGAGGTTTTAGTTTTGGGGAAAGTGCATTATACACACTATTAAATCTAGTGCAATAAGCTTTCACACTTTCCCCAGTGTTTCTATGGAGGTTCTTGTAGTCAGAAAGGACTTGGAGATGGTTTTTCTTTACTTCCCATTTTTTTAAGAATGTTTGATGGAAGGTTTGGAGATCATTAATACTATGGGGGGCTAAACCTTTGAACCATTTTCTTACTTCTCCCCCAAAGCTCTGAGCAAATAATCTAAGCTTGACAGAATCATCATCAATTTCATTTCTGTCAAAGTAGTCATTCATCTTATCCACATGTTGTGATGCAGTTGTAGCATTGCTAGCATCATATAATGGAATTTTGGACTGATAGTCCTATGGAAGATTGACTAATGGTGCAGGAAGGACTAAGGGAGCATACCATGTTGCCATGATATGTGGTGGGGGTGGATTTACAAGGGGTGGATTAAAAAAAGGGAAAGTGGGATGAAATGAAGTGGTTTGAACAGTGGATTTAGGGTGAACAGAAGTGGATGGACCAGGAATAGATGGCTGAGCTAATCTTGGATGAGAGACACCTAAATTGTGAAGGAAATCCAAATCAGGAGGTGTTGTTTCTCTACTGCCAAGATGTTCACTTGTTTCAGGAGATGAAAGTGAAGACTCAGAATCTAACTGATCTAAGTCACCAAGAGACCTAGTTCTAAAAGGATTTACTAAGTCAACTTGTGATTGTTGTAGAGCTGAAAGATTTTCAGGGACTGAATTAGCTCTCAAGGGTGATCTGAAAATAGTTGATAATTTAATCCTAGGAGACTTCCTAAGGATACTTTATGGGTTATCAACTAACTCAGGTGGATCAGGGTCAGGATAGGCTCTAGTGTGAATCTTTCTAGGAGCCACTATGCTGTGTTTTTCAGACCCAAATAAACAAGAAAAGTTCAACCATGTATGACAATCTTTAAAAGGTTAACTAGTTTGTTTGAAATTCAATCCTACAGTCCTCTAACTGAGTTTGAATGATATTATAATAGTAAGGGTTCTTCCCAGTGGAGTCTTAAGGTCTGTTAAGGATTGTGGAGTCGCCAAGTGGAAGTTTTTAGCTCTTTTCAGAGGTAAAAGGTTTTATGGTCCACCACCATGTTTATTGGATACCAATCTGAAATATTTTTAGGTTTTTCCGAGTTATTTTTCAGTTGTATGGTTTTTAAGAATATCCTAACTCTGTTTCAAAACTTTGCTACGGTTATGAGACCAAGAGAGTCTATTCTTATGGCTAAGCTAGCTGATTTTTCAAGGTTAGATAAATGCTTATGGGAATCCTAGGGTTCACCTAGTTTGTCACTGATTAAAACAAGTTTCATCATGATTACCATTCTTTGGTAGTGCTTGAAAATGCTGCTTTTTACTCACAAATTTTGTAAAAATGAAAATGATTAGTGGGTTTGGTCTCCTGAAGCAGTGTCACCGTAAATGTTAGGAATCTGTAATTTTACCATATTGGTGAGACTAAAACTACAGAAGAAACATTATTTCAACCAACTTTGGGATTCTAGGATCTAGCCCTCCTGAATCCAGAGAGGGATCTCTCCAATAAGTGCAAATATGGATTTTTCTTTGAATTTTTTGGGTAATGATATTAGGCTAGTTATGAAGGCCAAGGGTTTGTTTTGTTTCTTGGATGGTTGAGCATGAATATTACTTGAGGGGAAAGTTCTAAATGCAAAACAGTTTCAAAGGTGAGAAGTTGCAAGTGAATGGAACAATTAGGCTAAAAAGATAGATATAACGCTGGTTTTTAGTCCATTGGGCTATGGAGTCATAACAGGGCTTTAATTGAACAACAACATCAAGAGTGATCCAAGGGGCAAGTCATCTACATCACAAGATTATTGAGATTTATAATGATGGAATGGAAACAATAAAGTGTTGGAGAGATGGAAACTGATAATAATTACACAAAGGATTTATAGTCAGTTCGGACAAGAAAATCCTCTTAAGTAACTGTTTAAAACCAACCAAGTGCAGGGCTAACCATTAAATTCTTGGGCAAGTTTGTATTAAAGTAGATTTATTGACGAACAATCCAGTAATCCACATAATTACCTTCAGAAAATATGAAAACGTATAAGAGAAAACAGAGTGTAAACTTAAGATCAGATAAAGTACTTTTAAACCTAGTCTGCTTTCAATTAACACCAAGGGAAACTTTCAGAATATGCTTTTAGAGAATAGAAGCTAGAAACGGGGCAAACCATCACTTTTCTAGTCTAACTTTAATAATCAAATAAGGAAAATAACTTTCAAGAACAATTTTTAGAGAAAATAGTAGGATGAGGGAACTCTAGCATTCTTAACTGCTTAAACTGTATTAAATCATTCTTAAATAAACAAATTGGAGGAAAACATTGAGATAAAGATTTTCAGTCAGAGAATTTTACTGATATACAGCAGGTCCTAACTTTATAAATGTTGTTATTTATCATAGAAAAGTGAAAAATATGACATACATAGAAGGAAAACAATAACAAAGAAAGGAGCACTTCACCAGTGATATAGACCAGGATCCCAAGAAACAACTTGTTTATTGATGTCAAACCAGTTACAGTACTCAGGTCCAATGTTTCAGTTCAGCAATCGTCTTCACTATTCAGCCTAACTAATATATCACAAGCAGAGCTCCAAGGGCCAGTGAACACTATTTACAATCAGAAAATTAAGCTCAAGTGTATATCAAAGTTCTGCAACCAACCCCTCACTCATCTTCTGCAGAAGTATATATAGAAGCATTAATACAAATTTAATGGCTTATTGGCCTTTGAGGGGCTCAATGAAGAAACTTACATACATATCCTATGTATTAAATGATTTACATAAAGATTTAAGCTCGGTGGGAGCTTTTGCTGACCTTTGAGGCTCTGTGTGGCGTCAAAGTAACCCTGCAGATGTATGTCATTAAGTTCCTTGGCAGAATTACTCTTTGGCTATGTTTTGAGATAAATATCTAATCCTGATCAATAAATTCAGCTCCTGATTGAATACTTTGAGGCACGGGTGGCATTTCAGCAGCTGGGATGAATCAATTTGCCTTAGATGTGGCGGTGGAAGCTTTCCTGTTGATAAAACCCTTAAGATCTTCTTTAAAATATGTTTTAAATTAGGGATTAGGCTTTTGATAAACATTCTTAGCCATAATCCCCAGAATAGCTATCTTCAATCTTCTGTTCTGATAAATTTTGGTCTTCGTCATTGATACTCTCTGACTGCGCTCGATTCATGGTTTTTTGCTGGTATGCAGGGCTGCGCAGGGTTATGTGGCATCAATGCTTCATGAATGATTGATGAAAACATGGATTTAACCCCTACGATGATTTTCTTTGGTGAATCGAAGGCAGGAAGATCGTCATCCTCTGCCTTCGAATTTTCTTCAAAAATGGCGACAAAACCATTTAAACCCTGCAAAATACAAACAAATATTAAAAAATCCTACATATATAGGTTTATTGCTGTGGAGGACACGTGGAGGAAACGTGGCCATTGGATGGCATCATCCAACGGTATGGATTGATCGGGAGAAGGCGTAGTGAAGGCGGAAGAAAAGTTTAAATCAGAGCCGTCGATCGCGCAGAGATCAACGGTCGGGAGGGGAAACGGGAATTCAAACCGGGAAACGTTGACTGGGCGATCGAATCAGGGTGATGGAATATGGACCGTTGATCTACAGATCAGATCGACGGCAAAGATTCATTGAATGCCGCGCCATAGCCCAGTTAATTGTCGGGCATCTTCGGTGAGCGATAGCCGTTGGATGGCCCGCCCCAGATCAGACGGTGTACAGCGATATCGTGCGGGGTCCACGTCCGAACGTAAATGCGCGATGGACGATGGTTTTATGAACAGTGCCCAGGACGCGTGTCAACTGATGAGTGGAATAGCTGGCGATCGGGAGAAAAACGCCTTCGCCCAAAGGCAGTGCGATGAATACTGTGCAGTTTTTGGACAGGTTAGTGGAATGTGGGGACCATCGGGAGACGGAATCCACACCGTCCAATCTTCAGATCAGATCGACAGTGCGGAATGGTTTAAAATTTGAACCGGTGGAAAAATAATAAAAATAATAAAACCAACGATTTTTAATATATAACCAAGGTTTTAACTTTGGTCAGGAATTATTTTATTTGAAGCGGATAGGTGCCCGATTGCGGGTCCGTGGGTGCATGGGAAATGGTGTGACCGAGGGTCAATGGGAAAAAACGGCTAGGACCCATATATGCCCAAAATGTGGGTTTTTATGGTTTTTCAATGATTTTCAAAGGAAATGGAGGGTTTCGATAAGGCGAAAAAGGAGTTTTCAACCTTATAAAAGGGATTTTGATGAAGTGGGAAGGGAAAAGTTATGAAAATGAGGGATTTTTCATGGGAGATGAAAGGGTTAAAATGAGGTCAGTTTTGGAAGAAGAGAAGGGGGAAAAATGTGCTTGCAGTAGTATTCTGGCTTGGAAATCAGCAGGATTTCTAAGTGTAAAATGGGAACAGTAGTGAAGTTCGGACAGAGGATAGGCATGAGGGCTTCAAGAGTCTTCAAGAGCCAACAATTTTTAGTAATAAAAATTTGTTCCTTGAAGGCTCAACAAGTCTTAGCCACCTTTTGATATAACAAAGTTTATAGGTGGCTAACAAGGTGTACGAGAGGGTTGCTAGGAAATCTCTTGCCCTTGTGTCCCACTACCACCAACACTGGGTTCAGCAAGTGCCAGAAAAAGCTACATACAAAATTTTTTTTTGTTAGTTTAGTCAATGTAAAAATTAAAAATCAAACTATCACAATTCATCTCATGCAGAACAAAAAAAATATCCTTTTGACTTTTTATTATTACCTGATATGTTTCTAGCTGGGTCATAAGTTGTTTTATCCTCTCTTTTGTTTTAGGTGTTTGAGGCACGTTTATCAAAGTATTAAATTTCGACCTTGCATCTCGTGCATTTTTTCACAACAAGAGCACTGGAGATAGGGATGGAGAAAGCTCTTCCTCATAGAGGGAATCATCAGGTGTACCATGGCTAAGTGTCTGCATATTCGAAAAAAATTAATATTATTTCAATTATGTAAATAACTAAAATGATTGAAGATAGAGCACTGCTGGCACTTTACATGTTCTTCCGCTGGCCTCTTTCCACGATCATCCCGTCTTGGGGTTGTTCTTGTACTGCCCTGATCAGTCTGCCACATTACAATAAAATTATAAATGTAAAAACTTGAAAACAATATCAAACTTGAAAACACAAAATGAAAACTGAAATAATTTCTAATAAGACACCGAAAGACAGAGTTAGAGTTTCAAATATCCCTTGCATTGAATTTAGTCCTGGAAACATGTCATTGCACATTAAGGCACCCAAACAAGAGACGAGTTGACAATGAAGACCTTATTCAATATATTGTTGGAGCAACTTCTAGTAAACTTGTTGTGAAGACCTTGAGGACATTTTTGGAGCAACATTGTTGAAGCTGATGGTATAGCATTGTTGGAGACAATCTTGAAGGGCCTTGAAGTGAAGCTTTTGGGGAAACTATTGAAAAATCCTTAGAGCATTTAAGTAAGGCACTTTCTATCTTCAATCAACTTTTTCCTTTCAATATCCTTTAAACGATTTTTTTGATATTTAATGTTTGAAATCACATTATAATTCCTTGATTATATGTGTTTGGGGACTTTCCCTTTGAAATTACCCAAAAATACCCTGGAAATTTTATCTTCAGGATGCATGTCTGACCCTATTGTTCAATATTTTGATTGATAGTAGTAAACATAGAGAGTTAGGGGGCTCTTGACTTGGTTTGGTTGGGCCATTAGATCCCTAACACCTACTAGGGAGAACTCCCCTTGAGTTGGAGGAGAGCTAGCCCGAAGTGAAAAGAGGTTGGTGAGGTGACAATGGGGCTATTGAATTACACATGGTATCACACTTTAGCTTTAGGAATTTATCTTGAGAAGTGTGAGATTTTTCTATATCAATTCTCAAATTGTTTACAACACTATTGTTAAGAACTAATAAGAAGTGATGTTGAGGGGTTTTGGGTATAAGAAACAATACCATTTAAAAACTAGGGTTCTCAGTCCTTGGCATTCCTTCACCTGGGCCTAGGGGCACACAAGAATAATTTCACACTAAACCATACAAACTTAAAAGTAACTTAACAGATCCATAAAGTAATAATAATCATAATTCCTAATTTCCTATTGTACGATATGATGCAAATTATTCAAACATGAAGCAATGAAGACATGCAATGTCTGAATTTCAAGATTGATGAACCAATGCAAGAAGTTAGAAACTACAACTTTGATTCAATACTCTGTGTCCTAACTCCAGGAAGGAATCTAGTTTGTAGTACAGAACATGCATCGTGTATTATCAATTCTTAATTGACAACAACTAAGGTCATCTACCTCATCAATTCCTTCCCATTTTGTGTTTTTATGTTATATTCCTTATAAAAGTGTCAAATTTCTCTCAAAGTAAGCAACCACTAAATAAAATAAAAAATCGTTGAGATATGATTGAGAAATGGTCATTTATTTCTTGAAAGGATCTTCACAATTTCTTTGGTTGTTTTTCATCTCAAGAAACAAGAAATGACCTAAGAAACTATCGTGATGTAATATAAGAAACAACATGGTGCAATGGCCATTTTGAAAGCCAAATGATGTCCATTGAGGACATGGCCTTTATTTGGTTCTTGTTTCATAGGAGTTTCGGGTAGAAATGGAACTTTGTTGTACCATTTCCAGTAGTAAAAAGGGAAAATCTTCTTTTTCCATGGGAAATAATTTACCTTTCCTTTTTCAAGATAATCTAAATCACAAAAAATATGAACTATACTGCACACATTCTTGGATAATGTGAAAGTGGAAAAGGAATACCCTACACAAGTGATGCACACATGTACATTTGAACACTAATAGATTTTTGTAGTTGGAATGCAATGCTTGTTTCATTTAAATGTAGGGTTTTTAAATCAGGGAGAAATAATGGCTGCCAATTTAATAAGTGTTTCTTTGGGAAAAATTTAAATCTTGTATTGGGTGATGAAGATAATAGAGGGTATTGAATCTCAATTCTTGACATTGTGTTTAACTTGAATAACTCAAATGATTATAAATATCAGTGGATGAGTTCTTTTTTTCAAGTATGTCACTCAAAACTCTTATGTCAAAGCATTGTATGATGGCCAGCCTTTGCTTGTTTCCCTTTCTTCAGTTCAATGTAAAAAGTATATTAATGTATTGGAGCACGAATGATAACTACAATTGTTTTCTCTGCAGTATATCCAGCCCCAAGATTATGAAAATTTTTCTCAAGTGGAGCTATTAGTTATTGATGAAGCAGCTGAAATTCCATTACATGTTGTAAAGGCTCTGCTCGGGCCATATTTAGTGTTTCTGTTCTCTACTATAAATGGGTAATAATTATAAATGAGCCAACCACAATCACAAATTTTGTAACCATTCGGTTTCCATGGATAGTGATGATGATATTAACCCTATATATCAGTGACCTATATCTATATGAGAATGATCTCAACATTGACCTTGATATGGTTGTATGGATGTGACCTTTGGTATGTCATAAGAAAATCCCCAAATATCAGAAAATCCTCAAATCTGGAGAACTAAAGCTTATCACTTTCGATCTGGAGTACTACCCTTGTGATAAAGTTGATGACTTTCGATCTCCCATTCTCTACCACTTTTCACTTCACCTTCAATATAGATCAGACCAAGGGCAATTCGTTACTGGGTGTTGAGATGGATGAGTTTGTCGAACTAAAATCCATAGCTTAAACTTCATGAAACTGGTGGAGTCAAATTCATGCAAGCACAAACACATATTACACATCCTCTTTGAAACTCATCTGAAAGAAAATTGGAAGACATATAGAGAGAACCCTATAGCCTAACACAATCCAATGGAATTGACAAAAAAAACCCAAATAGAGTCAACCCTACTATAGGAGGAAGGGCCTGCAGTAAGAACTTACCATTTTGCAAGAGCTAAGGGTGAATGTTGTTCTGCAAGAGCTGAGGGCGAATGCTGAGGGTGAATGTTGTTATGCAAGAGCTGAGGGCGAATGCTGTTCTGTAAGAGATGAGGGAAAATGTTGTTCTGCAAGAGCTAAGGGTGAATACTGAGGGCGAATGCTGTTCTGCAAGAGCTGAGGGCGAACGCTGAGAGCAAATGTAGGGCGAATGCTGTTCTGCAAGAGCTGAGGGCGAATGTTGAGGGCGAATACTGTTCTGCAAGAGCTGAGGGCGAATGCTGAGGGCGAATGCTGTTCTTCAAGAGCTGAGGGTGAATTTTGTTCTGCAAGAGCTGAGGGTGAATGTTGTTTTGCAAGAGTTGAGGGCGAATGTTGTTCTGCAAGAGCTGAGGGTGAATGCCGAGGGTGAATGCTGAGGGCGAATGATGTTCTGCAAGAGCTAAGGGCGAATGCTATTTTGCAAGAGTTGAGGGCGAATGCGAGCGTGATATCAGACGTTAATGTAGTTTTTAATAAAATCATTTTTATGTAGTGTGCATATAAGTGTCATTATACCGACAGCGGCCAAAGCATCACTATTGCGACGGATGCCTCCAAACGTCGCAATTGCGACACTTAGACATTGTGTCGCACTTGCGATGTTTGGAGGTAGCCGTCGCAATAGCGACGCTTTGGGGCATAGTGTTGCAATTGCGACGTCTTCCTCCAAACGTCGCAATTGCGACACTTTGTCTAAGTGTCGGTATTGCGACATGTTTCTCTAAATGTTGGTATAGCGATGGTTTCGGGTGGGATTGAAAAAATTTGGGGAAATTTCCAACATTTAGTCAAAAGCATCGGAACCAAGTGTCGGAATTTCCCCCAAATGTACTAGTGTCACAATTAGTTAAATAATTAATTAATTACATAATAAAATAAAACTAGCCATTATTATTCGATTTTAATTTTCAAAGTCAAACTAGCTGTTATCCTAACGACTAGTTTAGCCATAAAATATTCAAAGCTATTAGATCTAGATCTCGGTTAATAATATTTTATTATCCACCATTAGCAAGGATAACTCAATATTTTGTTATAAATCAGATCACTTTTATTTTCTTTTTGCTTATTGAACTCCCATTGAGTTCAACACGTCTTGGGTTTTCTACACCATTGAGAGAGATAATTGCTAAACATAATTATTTTTTTCTTTAAAGGATAATTTTCATCAATGGAAGAAAACATTAGAGGTGGAAAACAAATTGAAGAGGGTGAAAGGGGTGATGGTAAAGTTTATTTCCCTTGCAAAAAAATGTTGTAGGAGAAATAATGTTAGATTTTTAATAGCAACAAAAAAAATGCATTGTAGGAAATATGGGCACATTAATGGTGGATCAAATGACTATTGTCCCGTGGTAATTAATTATCTATCTTCATTTTTATTATATCGTAAACTTTTATATTATTTTAATATTTGCTATATACGCACTAATTTTTAATGATTGTTTGTAATTTTTATAAAGGCACAGTTTCCCCCCAACTTTTTGCAGAACCAGCTTCCACAGCTAAATAGTAGTAGATTAGATGATGTTGCACCAATACAAGAGAATATTGCAGCAAATATTAGTTTTGGAAATGATGTTGTACAAGGTGAGAGCATGAAGCGAATGATGGAGATGATTTTAATGATCCCATGGAGGTAGATGATGACAATAATGAGACAGTTCACATAAATGATGGGAAAAATCAAATGCTCCAAGACTTTTATGGTGAGTCAGATGATGATGGTGAAGATAGTGATAGTGTTTATGTTGTACCTCTCATTTAAATGTCAAATGAATGAATTTTTGAACACTCTAATGCAACTCTTCTCTCTGCTACATTGTTGCTAGTGAACTTAAAGGTTATGAATAATTTGTGGAACAGATGTATGACACATATCCTAAGGTATGTAATATGTATATATGATCACACATATGTAAATTTTGATTATTTTCCCTTTTTTTAGTTGTGCAAAATAATAATTCAATACTTATATATGATTAATAATATTTACATTAACTATTTTTTGTTTATGTTGTAGATTGTTGGGTGAATTTTTGTTACCATTGCCAAATACTTTACCTCGAACATATCGATATATATGTGCTATTATGAAAGAATTTGGAATGGAATATAACACTATAGATGCATGTCCTAAAGATGATATTATATATTACGGATAACATGCGTCGAAAACAGAATATCTGAATTGTGGTACTAGTAGATATCGAACTGATCAACTAACAAAAAAGGTGCCTCAAAAGGTTTTTTGTCATATTCCCATAATTCCACGTTTGCATCGAATGTTCAGGTGTAAGTGCATAACACAGTTTATGGATTAAAATTCAAAGAATAGAAGTGGATATGGTGTTCTATGAATTCCTACGGATGGTTCTGCATTTAGGTAAATCGAGGAAAAATATGTAAATTTTAAAAAGGAACCTCCTAATGTCAGGATTTCATTGGCAGCTGATGGTGTTAATCCATTCCGAGAGCTTAATTCCACTTACTCAATGTGGCCTATTTTTGTTATCAACAATAACATTCCTCCTTTGATGTCAATAAAGAGGGAGCACATAATGTTGACTATGATTATTCAAGGTATTTGATACATTATTTTTTCGAATGTAAAATTTTCATTTCTCTCATTTTTTGCATAATATATTTTATTTATTTACTTAATTATATATACATATATCATGGTATTAATTATGTACCATAATTTTGAACAATTAGGTAAGTACCAGGTCAAAGATATGAATGTATATATTGAGCCTCTTATTGATGAGATAATAAAGTTATGGCATGGAATTACTATGTATGACATCACTAAACCAACCAAGCAAAAGAGATTTCAATGTCGTGGAATCCCTGTATGGACAATTCATGATGCCCCAGAACTAACACATTTTTGTGGTATGTAATATTTTGTTGCACTTTAATATAATATATAATTATCTAAATTAGATATACCATATTGCATGTTTTAAAAATAATCTCATAATATAATTGTTGTTGATCCATCTATAGCAGGTCTTCAAACAAAGGGTAGATTTGCATGTCCAATTTGTGGCCCTAAGATGAAGTATCGTCATTCGCCAGAATTAGGAAAGATGGTGTTTGATGATTTTAGGCACTTCCTCTCTAGGAACCATAAGTACCATACTACTGGAAAACATCTTTTCAATGATAAAGAAGAAACTGTATTAAAACCACAAAGAATGACACCTCGGTTGTGGAAGTTGGAATATAACATAATTAATAATCGTCAAGCAGTTGGTAAGTAATTTTTCTATATATATATATATATATTAATTGTTTATGTAATGTTTGGAATCTTTGTTTTAATTAATGAATTTATTTTATTGTATTTGATAATTATTGTTTTGACTTATTTTATTCTTTGATATCAAGGTCGTCATCGTGAAGGTACTAATATTGTACTTCCACCGGGAATGAAATGTTATCCTTCTCAATTCGCAAGGTTGCCCTACTATGAGGACCTAAAAAATATCTCATTTGTTTGATACAATGCATATTGGGAATAATGTGACAGAAAAATTATGGTGAATCATAGATGGTGCACATGATAGAGATAAAATTGACAAAAATTTTGCTGACATTGAGAAATCGAATCATGCAATGAAAAGTGTGATCGACCGATCAAATAACAACGGAGGTCGAAATTATAATAATATTCCATGGTTATTAACAGAACAACAAATAAATTATGTAAAAGAGGTCGTTAGAAGAATTAAATTTCCAACAGGTTTTGCTTCAAACATAAATAATATCTTAACGAATAAAGGTGACTTCAGTGGGGTTAAAACACATGATTGGCATACCTTTGCTAAGGTAATTTTTTTGGTATACATTTTTGTATATTATTGATTGAATACATCTTTTGAATTTTCCTTTTTTTCTGTTTAATTTGGAAACCAATAACGATTCATTTTTTATTGTTATAGTATGTTCTACCTATATCTCTCCCAAACAACTTTGACAACAATGTCAAACAAGTTATATATGGTCTTAGTAAATACATGAGGTAAGTAGTTTTTATTTATACGCAAAATTTCATTACAATTTTTTTTTGTGCTTAATGACATGATGTGTTAATTTAGTTGTAATGTAATATATATTATGTTTCATTGAAATAACCTTGCGTAATGATTTTCAGATGGTTGTCATTGAAAGAAATTCATCAAGATGAAATAAAGTATCAGAGGAGAGAAGTTCCTCAGCTAATGTGTGAAATGAAAAAGTTTCTACCTCCAACATTTTTCAATGCACAAGAACACTACTTGATACACCAAGTTGAGGAGATTGAAACATGTGGACCAGTACACACAAGGTCAATGTGGATGGTGGAGAGGCACTTGAAATCCTTGAAGGCTTTGGTTAGACATAGAGCATGACCTGAGGGTTCTATGGTGGAGGGATATGTGGTATATGAATCCATGGTGTATATTAGTCATTATCTTCCTATATTAGCTACACCAGCTATGGATGTTGTGGATTTCATTTGGGATGTGAACTCCATCAAAAAATTTGAAGTGGAGCACCTGTTGGGAAAAGGTAGAATGAAGAAAGTGAGAGGTAAAAGATTTATTATATATAATACATATAATGTTTCAGTCTTTTACATCATGTATATGATAATATTAATTTAAGTATTATTATTTCATCGTTTATTAATTAATATAATTTACCATGGTTATAAGTTATATTTAATATTGGTGAATTATTGTTTTTTTATTCAGGTGCTCAAGTTTACGAGGCACTACTTTTATACATTTCAAAAAATCTTGAGTGGATAAGTGAATGGATTGAAAGATGTAAAGAACGTAACGATGATAGTTTATCATGGAAACTAATGTCTGAATTGGTTAGAGAAGCTTATCGTAGTGGAGATGGAAATGTTACGGACAGGGAAATTGATTTAGCATATGGTTTGAAATATAGAAAGGTAAGCAATTAATTCACCTATTTTATTCATTACTTATTTATATTATATTTATAATGTGACAACAAGTTTGATTTTTTAGATAATTTTCAAGCTGTGTAAATTATATGATTAATTATTAATTGAGAATGTATCATTTTCATGTTTGGCATATTGTAGTTGAAACACCACAAGGCTATGTGGTGCAATGGTCATAAATTTCGTATTAAATAGTTGGATGATAACAGGAAAAAATATGATAGTGGGATAACTGCAATATTCCAGGTCACTAATGTTTCCTCCAGGAGTAACAGACATCCTCGAGAATCTGAAAATAGATATTATGGGTTTTTAGATGATATAGTTGAGCGTGACTTTAATTCCTTCAAATTATTTTTATTTGACGTCAAATGGTATAGGCTACGAATGAATATATGTGGTGATGAAAGAACTCTTATTCAACATGAAAATGGATTTCCAATGGTTAAAACCATAGTTTGAAGCAGGAAAAGATCGCTATGTTTTTCTAAGTCAATGTGAACAAGTATTTTACTCAGAAGTTCTAGGTGAGAACGAATGGTCATTTGCTATTAGATATGATCCAAGAGGAAAGCCAGTAGATTATACTGTAAAGGAAGAAGATGATATTGATCAAGAATAAGATGATGAAGTGGCATATGAGAAGGAAGATGCATTGACAGACGAAGAAGATACAGAAGATGAACCAGGCGTAGGAGACGAGGCAACAATTCTTGATGATGATGTCGATGAGGGTATTATTGAAAATAACATAATTGATGATGATGACGACGTGTTTGATCATTTCAACACCGTTTCTGGATCATATGTTGGTATATATGTCAATCAATTGGATGAAGATCAAGAAGATACAGAAGAAGAATATTGATACAGATGTTATGTTCGAGTATGAGCTGGTATGTTATAACTTTATATTTTAATATGTAGGAATTATTGTCTTTAAATAACTTACTAATTATGTGGGGTTATTACATGTTGTTTATTATTTCAAACCAACAAATAATGGCCATAATAGTGTACAGGATAAAATAAAATTATGTATTTATACAAACACATGAAAAATTTGTTTACGACCTTAATTAATTTTTGGTTTGTTCATATTCTATTTCATAGATTGGGTATTGGGAAAATAAAAGTGATGTGAGGGGGATGGGAGGGGCCACATGAGCTTCCACCTTCACGTGGTTGGCCCTGTTTAGTAGAGAATAAATTATTCTTGAAACCAAGAGAAGCTCATTCATCTTTATTTGCATTATCGTAAATGTCATCATTGTTCTTAGATTATTGCAGCGCCAAAATTGTTGAAATTGTTAGAAAACATTAAGTCACTTATGAAATGATATTACCATGTGTTGTGGTTCCTGTGATTTGGCAGATTTGGCAATACCAAATGACAAGAAAACATCAAACCACTTTGGGATCTCAGGATCTAGCCCTCCTGGATCCAGAGAGGGATCTCTCTATAAATGCAAAGAAATGTATATCTTTGAAGTTAAATTTGAGGTATTAGGCTAGTTATAAGGAACAAAGGCTTATGATATTGTTTGTTTGGTTGGGGAACATGAAAGAAGGGTTCAATGTAAGGTAAAGGAATGAGTAATGAAGGATTTTTGGAAAATGGGGAGATAATTCAAAGTGAAGACAAGACCATAAAAGGGTTTACTTGCAATTCAAATATCCAAGGCTTTCAAGGGGCTAGTCATCTATATCAGAGGATCTCTTAAGATGATAGTATGGGATGAAACAATAAGGAAATGAAAGGGAATGACAAGGAAAACATTCCAAGGCGACCACTTTGGAGTAAGTCTAGGGACAGGGCAAGCCTTAACCTCTATGATTACACTCCTAATGAGGCTAACTCTGAAGACAACAATACAACAATCCTCCTGACTGCTTTCAAACAATAGAAAACAGTTAAGTTTAACACAAAGTGAAGTCTAAGATCAGAGAAAGACTTTTAACCTTCTCTGCTTTTGACATTCAACTCAAAGGGATCTTAGAAAGACTAACTATTAGAAAAGGAACCTAGGGGACAGGGCTAACTCTAAACCTCCCAGTTTCCCAATTCTTTTAGCTTGAAACCAAGCAAGAACATCTAAGGAACAAACCCTAAATTCATACATCAATAAGCATGGACAAACCAAATTCTATACTTGTTAAATTATGTTGAATTAGTTTCTTAGATACATAATTAGCAGGAAACATTGAAGATAAGAAAATGCAGGAAGCATTAGGGTACTTGCAGTAGTATATCCTAAGCTAAAATTACTGATTCTTATCAAAGAAAATGAAATATGACGTATAATAGAGGGAAAACAATAACAAAGATAGAACACATCACCACTGATTTAGATCAGGATCCAATGAACATGCTTGTCATATTAGAAGAGAAAAACCAGTCACATACATCCTTGTCCAATAGCTTGATATCATCAGAAATCATCTCCCAGCCTATTTACAACTACTACTCACAGAACTCTAACTTAGTGAAACAACTTACAATCAGTGTTTTTTCAATATCCAACCAACATTTACAATGCATTTCTCATGAGTTCTTATAGATGAAAGAGTGATATTAGTGGTAGATAGAACTTAAAAGATTCATTAAAACAGAGGGAGAAGTGTTTTTTGAAGCCCATTCTATTTTAATGTCTTTACATTAACTTTCAGTACTATTTAGCTAAATCAGGGGTCTTTGACAGATTGATAATAACTCCAAGGGTATGTTCTTGGAGTACTCTCTGGCTGTTGGTACTCTGATTATACTTTGAGACAAGAAAGGATAAATATTTTCCCTTTGGATCTCCCATACTTCATAACCAATGCACTGACAGTTCTAGGAACTTTCTGTCAAAATAATAACTGTTAGGGGCTCAATGGGGAATAGAAAATGCTGTGGGAACTTGTCCTTCTTAGGAAAAATAACATTCTGTTGATACAAAAGTAATGATATAACTTGTTTATGTGATTTAGGCTTCATTAATTCTTCTTGATCATTCTTATGGTCTTCATCCGAGTCTTTATCCTTTTGAACACTGGATTATAAGCATTAAGTCTTCAACATTAGGCTTTAATCCCTTAATTCTTCTTCTAATACTCTTTGAGTTGTCTTCTGACCTATTTTGTGAATATATAGGTTTTCGGGGTGCTGAAGGGTTTGAATCAGGGTTTATACCCCGATCTTCATTGAAAAACATGCTATTAACCTTCTCAAGTGTTTTTCGCTGCTACCTTTGGCTATGGAACTGGTATTATGTGCTCTATATCACCATAGCCATGACTGTGGAGACAGTGTAAACTCATGGCCCTTTGACACTTGAAAAACACGATAAACACATTAATAAAACCGGTGGGGGAGAGGAGGATTGTTTCAAAGGCTCACAGGGGTGGTGGATCAGCGATGGAAAATGCGAGCGCAACAGAAAAATGGGTGAAAAACCATGTCGGAAGGCGAAAAACAAGTTTGATGGGAGTTTGGTGCGAGGATAAACTGGGACTGTTAGATCAAGATGATCAACGACCGCGGTTGCTTGATGGAGTCTTTTGAAATTTTGGATGAGTGCAAAAGGGATGGGGGTGAGATTATATTAGGGCCGTTAGATTGGAAACAATCTACGATGGAGATTTCCTGATGGGATTATTGGGGAGAGTCAATGAAAAAAAAACGAGGAGGCCGCGATGTAATGTGGGTCGTCAGATTAGATCAGTCGACGGCTACGATTAAAAGTGAAATTGCATTGTGGAGGGTGGTAAAGCGGAAATAGGAGTGGTTTTCACACAGCACCGAGGGGGGTATATGGTTTTCCGAAAAAAAAAAAAAGTTATTCCACTCGGCACCTGACACGTGGAAATCTAAAACCGCCCATTTTGCATTTTTTTTCAGTGTTGAAGTTTTGGCACAAAAATTATGCAAAACCAAATGTTAATCGTTGGATTATGGTTCATTGATCGGAAGGTGCGGAATAGCTTGAGAGTAGGTGAGATGTGCGGGTAGAAGGTGGGCCATCAGGTTTATTTTCGACTGTTGGATTGCTAGAATGAACGGTCGAGATTTGAAGGATGGAGCAGAAGTATTTAAAGAGGGGGAATGAGACGTTATATGGATGGCAGGATAGATCCTGGCCGTTGGATCTATAGAATGGATGGATGAGATCTAAGGATGAGGCGGAAGGTTTGAGAAAAAGGGAAAAGGGGGCCGGGAATGAATGGGTGCCCGATGTCGCGACGGCCGTTGATCTTGTGCAGATCAACGGTCTGTGTTCATTTTAACTCAAACCGTCGGTAGGTGAAAAAACAAAGGGAGAAAGGGGTTTTAATTGGGGTTTCTTGGCCCTTTAGCACCTTTTTTCAGAGCTTTAGGTCGCATGGAGGGTGGGGCTAAAGGGAATAAGCCCTTGGGGGCTTAAAACTTTAGTTGAGCGGAGAAATGTTTTTCTAAGCCTTTTGAAGGGATTTTTGGGGGTTTTTGGCTTTTTAGCCCCTGATTGTGGGGCTAAGGCTATATGAGGAAAGGGGCTAATGGATATAAGCCCTCGGGGGCTTAAGGCCTTATATAGTGCAAATAGACTGATTTTTAGGCCAAAACAAGGATTTTAAAGCCAAAATGAAGGTTCCGGTAGGCAAAAGAAGAGATTTTTAAACCAAATAAAGGGCAATATAAGGTTTAAAAGGGGTTCAGGATGAGATGGAAGTGAAATGAAGGGGTTTTGGAGGAATTTTTTGAAGGGAATAAGGGTGACTAATAGGGATTTTGTGGGAATGAAACGGAGCAAATGGAGGCCTTTCTAAAGCAACTTCTTTCACAAAACAGTAGGGCTTTTCAATGGAAACAACAGTGAAGATTTCTTCAAAGGATAGAAGACACATGAAGGCTTCAAGAATGATATATTCTCAAGGGAAATGTTTCTCTTGAAGACTTAGAAACATACTTAGCCACCTGTTTATTATGCCAAAATTTTATAGGTGGCTAACAGTGGCTCCACATGGGGATTGCATCTTCTTGAAGGTGTCAAGAACCTCAGAAATAATCTTTGGAAGTAGGCCAGAGCCTGGCCCTTGATCCTTTCTTTCTTTTTGATCAGATACTACACATGTGAAAGCATTATATTAGCAGCAATACTTCCCCAAACAATCTACCTACCCATCATACTGTCCTAACATTTTTTCTTCAAGGTGCATTTAGACTTGCAGACCTTCTTCATCATTATTTTTTTTTTTGAAAGAAAAAACTAATCTATTTCTACCCTTATTCCTTCATGAGACCATATTAAACAGTTGGACCCATAGCTTCTCTACCTAAACTAATATCTACCAGGATTAAATTGTCTGGCAAATTTTCATTCTCTACATTCTAAGACAGAAATTGAAACACAGGCAAACCAGGATTAGACTATCTGATTTGTTGTGGGTCCATGGCATAAAGACAAGCTGCCCATGAACTGAAACTTTGCAGGAAATTGAAACCAAAATTGTGAAGGCTTGCAATTTTGAAACTTTAAAGCATCCTTCTTTTTTCTTGTGACTCAGGTTTTGAGCTGATTAGAATCATGTTTTTCTTCATTTCAGCTTCTGATTTTGACCCTGTTAAAGTTGTTTTCTTCTTTCCTTTGTTGGTTCAATTTTTTAGCATGTTAGAACCAGACTTTCCTTTTCTATGGCTCAGGTTTTGGTCTAGTTTGAGCCATTCCTTTTAGTACTTCATAGGTTCAAGATTTGAGCTTGCTTGAACCTTTCTTCTTCTTCTTCTTTTTTTTGTATTTTTCTTTTCCAAACAAAACAAAGCAATGGTATTTACAATGGAAGTGAAGACTTCAAACTGAAATTTAACAGTAATAATGCTTGAGCATCCTACCATTGACAGGACCCCCAAACAGATCTGTACCATCCAATTCTTGCAGAAAAAATGCATTGGGACCAATTGCAGATTTAATAATGTAACGGCCTTGCCATAAACTATCAAACTTGCCATGCTTACCATTATCCTCTCTCCTAGAGTCCCATTTGAGTACTTTGTCCCCAATTTTTAAATCACAGGCCTTTGTTCTCTTATCAAACAAATTCTTGATGTTGTCTTGCACTTTCTGAGCTCTGTTGTAGACTTCTTCCCTTGTGTGCTAGAGAAGTATGGTATGATTGATCCTCCTTACCATGCTGTCTTCCTCTGACTATATTTCTTGGACAAATTTTATCGCTGGTACTCCCAAACTGGTAGGGAATACTGCATCTGCTCCATAAACAAGCTGATAAGGAGACATTCCAATGTATTTCTTTTTTGTCAACCTATCTGCCCATAAAGCATGCACTAACTTATTATGCCATGATTTTTTATTCTCTTCCAGCAGCTTCTTGATGATGTTAACCAAACTCTTATTTGATCATTCCGCTAGCCCATTACCTTGAGGGTAATAAGCAGTAGAATGACCAAGTGCAATTTGATACCTGTGGAAAAAACCAATCATATTTTTGGAACCAAATGCAGCAGCATTATTAGTGATAATCTTCCTAGGACAACCAAATCTAGATAGGATATGGTCTTCAAGGAATTTTATAATAACTGAGTCTATGGCATTCCTAGAAGGGATGGCCTCTATCCATTTGGTGAAATAGTCAGTGGCTATGAGTATCCATCTATGTTGGGGAGATGAAGCATGATAGCTTTCCCCTATGAAGTCTAGGCCCCACTATTGAAAAGGGGCTTCAATAGTGATTGGTTGTAAAGGTAAAGAGAGGATTTTTCTTTTTCCCTCAAAAATTTGGCATTGGTGGCAGGCAACTATCATTTTGTGGACATCTTGGAAAAGGGTGGGCCAGTAATAGCCAGCTCTAAGGATTTTATTGGCAATGTTTTTCCAATAGAGATGGCCTCCACACTCTCCTTCATGGGACTCATGCTTGATTCTATCTGCATCAACTTCAGGAAAACATTTAAGAAATAAACCGTTGGCATTTTTCCAATATAAGCATTCATTTAAAATGCAATAATTTCTAGCTTTCAACTTTAAAAACCTTGTCTTTTCCTTTGATAAATCAGGAGGAGCATTAAGATTTACAAGCATATACAAGATATCAGCATACCAAGGTGAGTTTTGGAACTGTTCTTTTACAATGGGAGCTAGTAATCCTTCATGTTCATCCAATGCATCTACCATATTTATGTCAAGGGCTTGTAAGTTAGATTCAACCATTAATTGTGATAAGCCTTGAACCTTGATGAGTTTAGTGGGTTTGATTTCCAAATCATATTCTAGTATCACAACAATCCACTTGCCTCTTTTTCCATCTGGATCTTGTGACAAAATGTCCTTCACCACTATGTTAGGCACAAAGGAAATAATATGACAATGTAAGATATAAACTCTGAAATCCTTCAAGGCCTTTACCAAAGCATATGCCTGTTTTTCCATGATATTATATTTCAGAGGTGCATCTCTTAATGCCTTGCTAAAAAATGCAATTGGCTGCTCTTGTCCCTCTGGTTTTTTCTGCAATAGGATAGCAACCACAGTATGTTCTGATGCAAAAGAGAATATGAGGAAGTCTTTAGTAAAATCAGGGTTGATGAGGACTGGTGCCTAGGTGAGTTCATGTTTTACCAGTTCAAAAGACTTCTTGGCTTCTAGAGTCCATTTAACTCCTACTTCTTTCTTGAGCATATTTGTCATGTTCCTAAGGAGTTCTGCTAGGTTGGGTATAAATCTCCTCAAGAAGTTAATCTTCCCAATAAAGGACTGCAATTCCTTAATGTTTCTTTGGTGGCTAATCTGCAATATTCCCTCAACTCTTTTTGGGTCTATTTTAATCCCCTTTTTAGATATAATATGACCAAGAAATTTACCTTCTTAGAGACCAAACACTGTCTTTTTGGGATTTAAAGATAACCCAAACCTTCTGCATTTCTCAAAGAATTTTCTCAAATGTTTAAGGTGCTCTTCATCAGTTTTGGAGTAAACTGTTATGTCATCAAGGTAAATTACAATGAAGTGACCTATTTCTTCTGAGAATGCAATGTCCATGGCTCTTTGAAAGGTGGCACCAACATTCATTAATCCAAAAGGCATTTTCGCATACATGAAAGTGCCCCAAGGAGTGGTGAAGGTTGTTTTAAGTTGATCTTCTGGGAGCACTAAGACCTGGTTATACCTTGAAAAGCCATATAACAGAGAAATCCTCTTAGAACCAACTACCCTTTGTAAGATGTGTTCCATTTTGGGCAAGGGGTAATGTTGCGTGTGGAGCCTGATTATCTTGTTTACTTTGTATCACAGCATTGGACCCTTGTACCTTAAAAGGGGTGGGGGGGGAGGGGGGGGGTAGCGCTTTTCGAAGCCCCCCACTGGTGGGGGGTTTCGGGGGTAGCGCCCTCGAAGATAAAAACATATGTAAAATTTCCTTGTAAAAGTATAGTAATTTCTAGTCAATCTGGGTCGTTCATAGGCGGATGATCTGATGGTAGAAGTTATGTTTAGTTTAGGGTTTTTTGCCCTAGAAGGCAACCCCCTTATATATATGAGGGTATTGTATTGCGGCTGTGTATTATGTGTGTATTCTTAGAGCAAGAAACAGATAGGGAGACTGTGAGAGAGAACAGAGGATATTATAGCAGATTTGTTGTAGGTTTTGTCTCTTCAAGTTTTGCTGGATAATAGAAAGGAAGGACTGGCTGTTTGGGGTGGACGTAGCCCAAACTGGGTGAACCATGTATATCTGTGTCTCTCTGGTTTTATTTGTTTGTGTGCTTATATTTTTCGCATATTTTATGTGTTGCATTGCTCCATAATATATAATTTTCTAACAACTGGTATCAGAGCCGAAGGTATATTTGGCTGATAAACTCGCAGGAAAGAAGGGTTCCTGGTTCAAGTGGGAGCAATGGCGGAAGATGGTAAATTTAGGGTCAAGAAATTTAACGGCCAAAAATTCTCGTTGTGGAAGATGCAGATGGAAGATTATCTGTATCAGAAATATCTGTACCTACCATTGAGCAAAAAACAAAGAAGTCAGCAGCCATGACAGACGCGGAATGGAACATTCTCAATAGAAAGGCACTCGGAACTGTACGGTTGTGCCTTGCGGCTTCAGCCGCCTTCAATATTTCGAAGGAAACAACAATAGAGTGTTTGATGCAGATGTTGGCAAAACTATATGAAAAACCCTCAGCCTCAAACAAGGTATTTCTTATGAAACGACTATTTAATATGAAGATGTTAGAAGGTGGATCTGTTGCAGACCATTTAAATGATTTTAATATAGTTACCAGTCAGTTAAGTTCTGTAGGGGTAAACTTTGATGATGAAGTTAGAGCTCTGTTATTCTTGTTCTCACTTCCATAGAGTTGGAATGGTTTAGTAATGGCCATTAGTAACTCTGTCTCTAGATCTAGTACTTTAAAGTTTGATGATGTTTTCGGTGCTATCCTTAGCGAGGAAATGCGACGGAAAAGCTCTGCTGAGACATCGGGTAATGCTTTGAGTGCAGAGTCCAGGGGAAGAAGAATGGAAAGAGGAAATAGCTTGGGTTATCGCGGTAAATCAAGGCAAGGAAGATCCAAGTCCAAATTGGGGATAGTGTGCTGGAAATGCGGAAAGAGAGGACACCTAAAGAAAGACTGTAGATCTTGGAAGGGAAAAGAAGGAGATGCACAACAAGAAAAAAATCATGAAGCAAATGTGACAGGTGATGTGTTACAAGATGCTTTGATTCTTTCTTTCGAAAATATTATCAATTATTGGGTTGTAGATTCAAGGGCTTCATTCCATGCCACACCTGATAAGAAATATTTTCATGACTATGTTCAAGGAGATTTTGGACAAGTTCGTTTGGGTGATGATAAACCCTGTAAAATTGTTCGAATGGGTAAAGTTCTTGTAAAAAAACAAAATGGAAACCAATGGCTACTAAAGGAGGTAAGGCATGTTCCATATCTGAAGAAAAATCTGATTTCAATAGGGCAATTAGGCAGTGAAGGTTGCATGACAACTTTCACAGATAAAACTTGGAAGGTCACAAAAGGAGCGCTAGTAATAGTAAAAGGCGAAAAGGTTGGTACATTGTATTTATGCAATGGTATTTCTAACTCTGTTAATGCTTTAACTTCCAAAGGAGCAGATGCAACATTATGGCATCATAGGCTCAGACACATGAGTGAAAAGGGAATGAAGATTCTTCACTCAAGAAATTTGTTGCCAGGTTTGAATAATGTTGATTTGGATTTCTGTGAGAATTGCATTTATGGAAAACAGAAGAGAGTCAGATTTCTCAGAGTTGGGAAAGAAAATAAGAGCGAAAAATTGGAGCTTGTGCATACAGATGTATGGGGACCTGCTCAGGTATCATCTCTCGGTGGCTCTTGCTATTATTTTACATTTATTGATGATGCAACTAGAAAAACTTGGATTTATTGTATTCAAAATAAATATGATGTATTTGATACTTTCAAGAATTGGAAATATTTGGTTGAGATTGAGACAGGAAAGAAGTTGAAGTGTCTCAGATCGGACAATGGAGGTGAATATTGCAGCAAAGAGTTTGATAGGTACTGTTCAGAGCATGGAATTCGCAGAGAGAAGAGAGTTCCAAAAACACCACAAGAAAATGGTGTGTCAGAAAGAATGAACAGAACAATCATGGAGTGTGCAAGGTGCATGAGATTGCATGCAGGATTGCCTTTACAATTTTGGGTAGATGCTGTAGATATTGTTGTTTATCTAATAAACAGAGGGCCTTTGAGTTCCTTGGATGGTGGTATTCCAGAGGAAGCATCGACAGGTAAAAAGGTAAACTACTCTTTTTTAAATCCCTTTGGCTGTGAGGCCTTTTTCCATATTAATAAAGAAAATAGAACAAATCTTGAGGAAAAATCAAAGAAATGTACCTTTATTGGATATGGTGTTAATTATTTTTGATATCGCTTATATGATTATGAAAATCACAAAATCATTAGGAGCAGAGATGTAATATTCAATGAAAAGGTCTTGTATAAGAATCAGTTGCGGGAAAAGAAACAGGAAAAAGAAAGCAAGGAATACACCATTCTTGATGAGATAACTGAAAAAGTTAAGGTGCCTGAAAATAATAATAATCAACAACCACATCAACAACAACCACCACAACAGCAACAGGCACCTCAAACACCTGAAAGTGGTGTTAGAAGATCTACGAGGATAAGTAGACCCCCTGAACGATACTCTCCTTCATTATATTATTTATTGTTGACTGATTCTGGTGAACCCGAATGTTATGAAGAAGCAATGCAGGTTGAAAGCAGGAAGAAGTGGGAGCTATCCATGGATGAACAGATGGAGTCCTTAATGCATAACCAGACTTGGGACTTAGTCAGGTTGCCTGCAGGTAAAACTACATTGCAGAATAAATGGGTTTACAGGTTGAAGGAAGAAGATGGAGGAAAAAAGAAGTACAAAGCTAGACTTGTGGTGAAGGGGTTTGCACAGAAGAAAGGTATTGATTTTGATGAAATATTTTCTCCTGTTGTTAAAATGAATTCAATCAGAACTATTTTAAGTCTTGTAGCAGCATAAGATTTACATCTTGAACAGTTAGATGTAAAGAAAAAATTTCTCCATGGAGATCTAGAGAAAGAGATCTATATGGAGAAACCAGAAGGATATGATGTCAAAGGGAAAGAAAAATTAGTGTGCAGGCTAAAGAAGAGTTTGTATGGCTTAAAACAGACTCCAAGGCAATGGTACCTAAAATTTGACAAGTTTATGTCTGAACAAGGTTATACTAGATGTCACTCTGATCATTGTGTTTATCTGAAAAAGAAAAAGGATGGCAGCTATATTATATTGTTATTGTATTAGATGACATGCTTGTTGCAAGGTCTAACATGTAGGAAATAAATGTGCTCAAACAAAAATTGGAAAATTCATTTTCAATGAAGGATTTGGGAGCTGCAAAACAGATCCTTGGTATGAGGATAACTAGAGACAGGAAAAAACCAGTTAGTACACCTTTTGCTAGCCATTTCAAACTTAGTAAGGAGATGTGCCTAAACACCCAAGAAGACATGGATTATATGTCTAAAGTTCCATATGCATAAGCAGTTGGAAGCTTAATGAGTACATAGAAAAGGTGTTGAAAATATTTAATATTCACAATGCAAAAACCAGTTAGTACACCTTTTGCTAGCCATTTCCAACTTAGTAAGGACATGTGCTCAAAGACCCAAGAAGACATGGATTATATGTCTAAAGTTCCATATGCATCAGTAGTTGGAAGCTTAATGTATCCAATGGTCTGCACAAGGCCTAATATTGCACATGCAGTGGGAGTTGTAAGAAGGTACATGAATAATCCAGGAAAAGAACATTGGATGGCAGTAAATGGATTCTCAGATATTTGAGAGGTACCACAAATCAAGCATTATGCTTTGGTGGTTCAAACATTGCTCTACAGGGATATGTTGATGCAGATATGGCAGGTGACAGAGATAACGGGAGGAGCACTACAGGACATGTATTTACTGTAGGTGGAACAGATGTCAGTTGGGTTTCAAAAATCCAAATTGTTGTTGCACTTTCAACAACAAAAGCCGAGTATGTTGCTGCTACAAAGGCTAGTAAGGAAATAATTTGGTTACAAAGGTTTATGGATGAATTGGGTAAGAAGCATGATATGGGCACGTTATACGGTGATAGCCAAAGTGCCATTCATCCCATAAGAACTCAACATTTCATTCAGGACTAAACACATACATCTCAAGTACCATTTCATACGGTCAGTATTGGAAGATGGAGAGTTGAAGCTGGAAAAGATACACACTATCCAAAATCCTGTAGATATGCTAACAAAAGTTGTAACCAGGGAGAAACTGAGAATGTGCTTAGTTTCAATTGGTCTTCAAGGATGACGATGAAGATGAGGAACAACCAGGTCCAAAGAGGAGTCATTGTCCAGAAAAAGAAGCAGCGGTGGAGTTGCTTCAATCAGTCTCCAAGTGGGAGATTGTTGGTTGTGGAGCCTGATTATCTTGTTTATTTTGTATCCCATCATTGGACCCCTGTACCTTAAAAGGGGCGACAATTCCACCCATAATTAATCAATGTCATGGGGGGTCCAGGGGGGGGGGGGGGGGGGGGCAGCGCTTTTCAGAGCGCCCCCCCCCCCGAACGGGGGGTTTCAGGGGCAGTGCCCCCAAAGCTAAAAACAGATGTAAAATTGCCTTGTAAAAGTATAGTAATTTCTAGTCAATCTGGGCCGTTCATAGGCGGATGATCTGACGGTAGAAGTTATGTTTAGTTTAGGGATTTTTGCCCTAGAAGGCAACCCCATTGTATATATGGGGTATTTTATTGTGGCTGTGTATTATGTGTGTATTCTCAGAGCGAGAAATAGATAGGGAGACTGTGAGAGAGAACAGAGGATATTGCAGTGGATCTGCTGTGGCTTTTGTCTCTTCAATTTTTGCTAGATAATAGAAAGGAAGGACTGGCTGTTCGGGGTGAATGTAGCCCAAAATGGGTGAACCACGTATATATCTGTCTCTCTGGTTTTATGTGTTTTGTGTGCTTATATTTTTCGCATATTTTATGTGTTGCATTGCTCCATAATATATAATTTTCTAACAGGTAATTGTCTTTAATTGAGGCTCTATTTAAGTTTCTAAAATCAATGCACAAACTTATTTCTCCTATCTTTTTCCTCATAGCCACAAGGTTAGATACCCAGTCTGAAAACCTCACAGGGACTATGATTCCAGCCTCATACATTTTCTTGATTTCCTTTTCTACCAGGGGAAACTATGTAGGGTTTATTCTGCGTAGATTTTTCCTAAAAGGTTTATAGTTTTCTTTCAATGGAATATTATGTTGAATGATCTCTTTGTCATAGGATTTCAAATCTTTATAGATCCAAGAAAAAACCTCCGCAAACTCTTTAAATAAATCTATGTATTTCTGTTTGATATGTGCTGGCAAAGTTTTCGACAATTTGATCATTTTAGGCTTGTCTTTGCTGCCTATATTGCATTCTTCAACATCAGATTCAATGGTTTCTATAGTGGGCGTCTTTTCCACATCATTGAAATCAAAGAGGTATTTTAGAGGGGCCAGCCCTCTGGGTATGCTTTTGTCTTTGGAATACAGTACCTCTATGTCTTCTTTATCTGTTTTCATGTATTCTTTCATTTGGTTTTCAAATTCTTTGGTCAACATGTTTATTTCTGCAGTAGGGAATGGTTTTTCTTCATCAGGAGGCTCTTTAATTGAACTATCTTCATTGAGCTTAGAGTTCGAATCAGGTAATTCAAACTCATTCCTACAAAGTAAGAAATCCTCTATCTATTTTTCACCTTGAAAGACCTGCCATTATTTTTCATTATCTGGTACTGCTGGTATATATTTTGTCTGAAAAATGATCTATTTGTCACTAAGTGGTCTCTGATATGAACTAGCAACGCATGCCAACCCATTTGCAAGTACATTTTGACTTCTAGGGACAAACACAAGCTCATATTCTACAAACTTTTTCAACAGATCCATGGCATCATTCCTATATGCCCTTAATCTAGGATGTTTGGCAGTGTACTCTCCATTTAATTGTTTGATGACCAGTTCTGAGTCTCCATGGACAACTATCCTCTGAGCTCCTATTTTTTTCAATAGATGCAGTCCTAAGAGGATGGATTCATACTCTACTATGTTGTTTGTGCATTTGAAATCTAGCTTGAAGGCATGACTCTCAACATAATTGTTTTCAGTATTGCGCAACCATACCCCATCTCTTGCATTCGTTTTAGTGCAAAACGCATCAAATTTCATGCTCCATAAGGGATTGTTAGCGGATTTGTTATCATTTTCACCCTTAATGTCATCTTGTTTCCTGAGTTAAGCAGGCTAATGGGTTATCCACTCTCTATAGTCTTGATTCAGATTTTCTAACTCTGCAAGTTGTTCAAATGTCTCTCCCTTATTTTCTTCTATATCCAGAGCTGCCATTATGTTTAGATTTGTGACCTCTACTTTGTTGTTTAAGTTTCTATTCTCTAGCTCTTGCTCATCTGTAAACTCATCATTGTACAGGATAAAAGATTCTAGGTCTGTATGGACAGAGTAGAGAGGGGAATTTTATGGTTTCTCTAGGCTGCTAACCATAAATTTCATGTGTGCTTCCCTATATAATCTTCTAAGTTGGCTAAAAATAGGGATAGTGGCATATGTCATCTCCATTTGCATTGTACCTTGTAGCTTAGCACCCCATGATCTTGATAGCAACATGCCATAATTAGGAGGTACATCAACCACTACAACATCCATTACCATGCATTTGGCTGGGATTTGGGTCAAATTCATGCAGAGATATTTAATCAGGCCCAAACACTTCACTCTGCTAGAGTCAAAAGAATATAAATCCTTATAAGGTCTGGTTATCTCTAGGCCTAATTTTTCCATGATCACTTTGGGCATGAGATTGTGTGAAGCCCAATGAATCATGCATATCATTATGTAGGGTTTTATCATGGATATTGAGACTGACATAGAAAGGAGGCACTACTCCTTCCTGAAACTTCCCTTCAATTTTTGGGCCAAACAAGAGAGTTGGTTGATCATGATTTAAGTTGACGGTGTCACTGTTTTCTCCTAAGTTTAAAGCTTTCAATATTTGACATTTATATACATCTTGGTTTTCCAATTTAGTGAGGGGGACATAAATCTTGATTTTGGCAATTTCACTCTCCATATTGAAAGGATATTGGTTCTTTGAAAGGTTTAATTCTGTTTTGTTGGCCACTGTTTTATTAGCAAAATGAACTTGCTAATTTTCACTATGTACATTGGTTGAAACTTTTTTTTCAGGGGCTTTAGCTGCAATGCTAGTGCTTCTAGTTTCTTGACTTGGTTTATCAATGGTTTTGATGTCTTTGTGTTTTTCTTTTTCAGAACTCTCAGCTGTTGTTTTGTTGTTTTCAGCAGTCTCTTTAGGAGTCTTTTCCGGTATTTTCTTAATAGTGATTTTAGAGGTTTTTGGTTTGGGAGTATCTATGTTCTTTTTGCTTCTGGGATCATATTGTTCTCGAACTTGCATGATGGTATTCTTGAATCCTAGCCTATAGTCTTCAGATTCTAACCCTTCCTCATCCCAATGTGTGTATGAGGTCTGGTTGTTTTCTATGAAAAAGGTGTGATCTTGGTTATCCACTTCCATCATGTTTATAATAGTTTCCTCTGATTCTTTTATTATTCCCTCATCCTCATCAAGTAAATTCTCTGGAATGGAGGTATGATTTTTTGGTCAGAATCCCTTTGTCTATTGGGAGTAGTGTTTCTCCTAAATTTTTGGTTCTGGTTTTGAGTTTGGTTTCTATTCTGATTATTGACTTGGACAAACATCTTCTCCATCATTCTTTCTAGCCTCTCCATGTTTTTGGCTAGATTATCAAATTTGGGATCAGATGTAGAAGCTGTGGTGTCTTCCCTATAGGTTACCTTCTTTTCATCCCTCATCCTAGCTCTTTTCTCAATTAAGTTTGCCTCTATACTCACAGCTCCTTTCTACATATCTTCTAGAGTTTTATAGTCTCTCTCCCTTAGTTGATAGGCCATGTCAGCATCGAATCCTTCAGTATATTTCACTAAGGCCATTCCTTGGGGAGGTTTCATGTGGGGTGGGAGAGCATTCTAGACACTGTTAAACCTGGTGGAATAATCATGAACACTCTCTCCTTGATTTCTTGTAAGATTTTTATACTATGCTAATATTTGGAGAGGGTTGCTTTTAATTTCCCATTTGTTTATGAAAGCTTGATGTAAGGAGGGAAGGTCATTAATGATGTTAGGAGTTAAGCCTTTAAACAACTTTTTTACTTATCCTCCTAAACTTTGAGCAAAGATCCTCATCTTAATGGTTTCATCTTCTATTTCCATATAATCAAAGGCATCTTCCATCCTATCTACGTGGTGTTGAGCTATGGTAGATTCTTTTCCAGTGAAATGGGGAATTTTATACTGATAGTCACTGGGTAGAGGAGCCAGAGGCTGCGGAAACACTAGGGGAGCATACCATGCTGCCATGATAGTGTTTTGTGGAGGGAAAGGAGTGGCTTGGGCAGCAGGTATGTGGATGGCAGAGATGCTTGGACCAGCAACAAACTGTTGAGCAGATTTGGGGTGAGAGAGACCCAAGTTTTGAATGAAATGTATATCAAGAGGTGTTGATGGAGGGGTTTCTTTGTTATCAATGTTTTTACCACTCTGTGGTGATGAACTTGATGGCTCAAATTCTGTCTGATCTATACCACTGAATGACTTAGCTCTTGGTAAATTACTTGGTAAATCTAAGTCAACTTGAGTATCTAATAGAGCTTCAAGGTTTTCAGGTGCTGAGTTAGATCTATCAATGGATCTGACAATAGCTGGATCCCTAGATGTGAAAGACTTCCTAATAATGCTCTTTGGATTTTCAACTATTTCAGGAGGATTTGGATCAGGATAAGCTCTGGTATGGACTGTTCTTGAAGCCAGTATGTTAAGTCTAACAATCTTTAAGAGGAAGATTATCCTTAAACAAAGAATCTTAATCCTATGTGTTTCCTTTGGTATGGATGATGTTGTAATGAAATTGGTCTCCCAGTGGAGTCTTGTGAAAACAAAGATAATCAGCAGGCCTACTGATCACCAATAGAGTCTTTTGGTCATTTAGGAACTGTGGAGCCGCCAGGTGGAGAGTTTTAAAAAATTTTGAAGCAGGCTACTGTCCACCATCATCAATCTATACCAAACCAAGGCTAATTGGTCTTCTTTGAGTTCTTAGAGATGTTTCAAGGAGTGTTTTACTCAAAGGCCCCCAGTGGAGTCACCATTTTTTTGTGGTTCCTATGATTTGGCAGATTTGGCAATACCAAATGACAAGACAACATCAAACCACTTTGGGATCTCAGGATCTAGCCCTCCTGGATCTAGAGAGGGATCTCTCTATAATGGTAAAGAAATGTATATCTTTGAAGTTCAATTTAAGGTGTTAGGGTATTTATGAGGCACAAGGGTTTTTTATTTTGTTTGTTTGGTTGGGAAACATGAAAGAATGGTTCAATGTAAAGTAAAGGAATGAGAAGAGAAGGATTTTTGGCAATGGGGAGATAATTCAAAGAAAACACAAGTCCATTGGGCAATGGGGTCGTAAAAGGGTTTACTTGCAATTCATATATTCAAGGCTTTCAATTGGCTAGTCATCTATATCAGAGGATCTCTTAAGATGATAGTATGGGATGAAATAATAAGGAAATGAATGAGAATGACAAGGAAAACCTTTCCAAGGTGACCACTTCTAAGTAAATCTAGGGACAGGACATGCCTTAACCTATATGATCAAACTCCTAATGAGGCTAACTCTTAAAACAACAATCCAATAGTCCTCCTGACTACTTTCAAACAATATAAAACATATAAGTTTGACACAGAGTGAAGTCTAAGATCAGAGAAAGACTTTCAACCTTCTCTACTTTTGGCACTCAACTCAAAGGGATCTTAGAAAGGCTAACTGTTGGAAAAGGAACCTGGGGGACAAGGCTAACTCTAAACCTCCCAGTTTCCCAATTCTTTCAGCTAGAACCAAACAAGAACATCTAAAAAACAAACTCTAAATTCATACATTAGTAAGAATGGACAAACCAACTTCTATATTGGTTAAATTATGTTGAATTATTTTCTTAGATACACAATTAGCAGAAAACATTGAAGATAAGAAAGTGCAGGAACCCTTAGAGTACTTGTAGTAGTATATCCTAAGCTAAAATTATTGATTCTTATCAGAGCAAATGAAACATGATGTATAATAGAGGGAAAACAATAACAAAGATAGAACACATCACCACTGATTTAGATCAGGATCCAATGAACATGCTTGTCATATTAGAAGAGCAAAACCAGTCATAAACATCCTTGTCCAATAGATTGACATCATCCAGAAATCATCTCCTAGCCTATGTACAACTACTACTCACAGAACTCTAACTCAGTAAAACAGCTTACAATCATTGTTTTTACAATATCCAACCAACCAACGTTTACAATGTATTTCTCATGAGTTCTTATAAGTGAAGGAGTGATATTAGTGGTAGATAGAACTTAAATGATTCAGTAAAACAGAGGGAGAAGTGTTTTTGAAGCCCATTCTGTTTTAATGTCTTTACATTAACTTTCAATACTCTTTGGATGATTTGGGGATCTTCGTCGGTTTGAAAATAACTCCAAGGGTATGTTCTTAGGTACTCTGCAGTTACAGTATACGTTTGGCCACTGCGAGACAGAAAGATGAAGATTTTCGCTTTAGGTCTCCCATACCTCATAACCCGTGCACTAATAGTTCTAGGAACTTTACGTAGGAATAATAGGTTTGTTAGGGGCTCGATGGGGAATAGAAAATGCTGTGGGAAATTTTCCTTCTTAGGAAAAAGAACATTCTACTGATATGAAAGCACTGATATAACTTTTTTATGTGCTTTAGGATTCATTAAGACTTCTTGATCATTCTTATGGTCTTCATCTATGTCTTTATCCTTTTGAACACTGGATTATAAGCATTAAGTCTTCAACATTAGGATTTAATCCCTTAATTCTTCTTCTGATACTCTTTGAGCTGTCTTCTAACATGTTTTTTGAATATACAGGTTTTAGGGGCGCTGGAGGGTTTGAATCAAGGTTTATAACCCGATCTTCAATGAAAAACATGCTATTAACCTTCTTAGGTGCTTTCCGTTGCTACCTTTGGCTCTGGAACTAACATTCCGTGCTCTATATCACCATAGCCATGACTATGGAGACAGTGTAAATTCATAGTCGTTTGACACTTGCAAAACATGATAAACACATTAATAAAACTGGTGGGGGTGAGGAGGACTATTTCAGAGGCTCGTGCGGGTGGTGGCGCAGTGAGGGAAAAAGTGAGTGCAGCAAGAAAATGGGTGAAAAACCATGTCGGAGGCGAAAAACAAGTCTGATGGGAATCTGGTGTGAGGGTGAATGTGGACCGTTGGATTAGAATAGTCGATGGCAGAGATCTGCGGATGGATTCGTTGGGAAGGTTATATGGATGAAAAATGAATGGAGGTGAGATTAGATCAGGACTGTTAGATTAGAACCAATCTATGGCGGAGATCGCCCGATGGGATCATTTGGGAGAGTCAATGAAAAACAAACGAGGAGGCCATGATGTAATGTGGGCTGTTAGATCAGAACAATCAATGACTATGATTAAACCTGAAATCTCATTGTGGAGGGTGGTAAGGCGGAAAACCAGTAGTGGTTTTCACATTATGTTTGGGCGGTATGTGTTTTTTTTTAAAAAAATGCGATTCGATACATTGGTTGACACCTGTCCTTTTAAAAACCGCCGGTTTCGCAAAATTTTTTGGAGTTAACTCTTGGGAGAAAATTTTTTGCGAAACAGAATGTCAACCATTGGATGATGGTGCATTGATTAGATGGTGCGGAATAGCTTGAGAGCAGGTGAGATGCGCGGGCAGAAGGTGGGCCATCGGGTTTATTTTCGACCGTTGGATTGCTGGAATGAACGGTCGAGATTTGAAGGATGGAGTGGAAGTATTTAAAGAGGGGGAATGAGACGTTATATGGATGGCGGGATAGATTCTGGCCATTGGATCTATAGAATGGACGGCTAAGATTTGAAGATGAGGCAGAAGGTTTGAGAAAAAGGGAAAAGGGGGCCAGGAATTAATGGGTGCCGTTGATCTTATGCAGATCAAGGGTCTGTGTTCATTTTAACTCAAACCGTCAGGAGGTGAAAAAACAAAGAGAGAAAGGGGTTTTAATTTGGGTTTCTTGGCCCTTTAGTGCCTGGTTTTAGAGCTTTAGGTCACATGGAGGGGGGGGCTAAAGGGAATAAGCCCTTGGGGGCTTAAAACTTTAGTTGAGCAGAGAAATGTTTTTCTAAGCCTTTTGAAGGGAATTCTGGGGGTTTTGGGATTTTTAGAGCCTGATTGCAGGGCTAAGGCTATATGAGGAAAGGGGCTAATGAATATAAGCCCTCGGGGGCTTAATGGCTTATATAGTGAAAATAGACTAATTTTTAGGCCAAAAAAAGGATTTTAAAGCTAGAATGAAGGTTCCGATAGGCAAAAGAAGAGATTTTAAAACCAAATAAAGGGAAATATAAGGTTTAAAAGGGGTTCAGGATGAGATGGAAGTGAAATGAAGGGGTTTTGGAGGAATTTTGTGAAGGTAATAAGGGTGACTAATAGGTATTTATTGGAAATGAAATGGAGCAAATGGAGGCCCTTTTAAAGCAACCTCTTTCACAAAACAGCAGGGCTTTTCAATGGAAACAACAGTGAAGATTTCTTCAAAGGAAAGAAGACACATGCAGGCTTCAAGAATGATATATTTTCAAGGGAAATGTTTCTCTTGAAGACTTAGAAACATAATTAGCCACCTTTTTGTTATTCCAAAATTTTATAGGTGGCTAACACCATGCACCATTATCTTTATAATCCAAGAGTGACCCGTGAATGGGGCCAACATTTATTATATGTTTCTCGAAAGGGTCTTCAGTAAAAAATTAATTAATATATTCCATTGTAAATCACTATTAATTCCTTCCAATCTCAACAGATTCAACACCATTTGGGCAAAAAAATTCACTACCTCATAGAGTTCTATTTGTCAAAAATTACCAACAGAAAATCCACTCACAAATTTGCTCAATTTTCACTTGCGTGTGCTCTATACTCTCTGAAAATTATTCTTCCTCACCTCTCAGGATCTCAACACCTCCTCTATACTCATTAATAAACTTGTCCACTCAACCCCCACCTGCATTTCCTTGCTCTAGCCAAGGAATAGTTGTGATTTTCTTGGCCCATAATATGAGATTTCGTAGGTTGATCACATAATGTGAAATGGGTATTGCTTTTACTCTTGGAAATCAACATCTAAGGTAATATGATTTGAAAGAGGTTCTTACCTTCACAACAATATGACATGATCATTAACAAAACCTTCAATTGGAATGACACCCTCAATGCTTTTGCGCTCATTTAATATCCTCTTATTCACTCTTTAAATAGCATTATAAAGAAATTATATTTTATTTTTCATTTGTTTAAGATTTTTCAAATTGGAACATTTTTTAAACTCTTCCTTGTAAATATTTCTAGCTATCATCTTCTTCACATAACCTAAGTCTTAAGACACAAGGAATATTATCCTTTTCATTCACATAATGTAAGTCTTAACACACATGGAATCTCATCATTGGGAATGCCCAATGTTAAGTATGGTGAAACCTAATGGAACAATTAGCTTTATGTTAGAATAAAAGTGCATTTCTTTTAGGAATTGTCCAACAAGGCCATAATTTTGTCTGAATGACAATTTTCTTGCCAGAATATGATGATAAATTCTTCAAAAAATCCCACTATGGTAGTGTTTAAATTGTACTTTTGATGATGAAAATGGATTCAAAACCATTAAGGACCCTTGGGGCACCCAAAATCTTGAACATTGACAACTATAACCTAGATTTTCAATAACTTCCACCAGATTTTTGCAAAATCATGCTAGAATTTCTATTGTTTTATGGATGAAATTCTGGCTTCATTAGACTACGTGTTTCTTTTATATGAGGTTTAAGAATCTTCCCTATATCTTGTGTTGTTAGAATGACATGATATCATTTATCCATAATGTAAACACATGATTTCATGGTTTTATTCACAGTTGTCCTCCTACTTCTTTGTGAATCATGTTTATAATTGAATGGTCTTTCCCTTCACTTATTGTTAATTTTTTGGAATTTTATAAATAAATAACTCTAGGGGATGTTCTATCCTCTTCACGATGGTGCCTCTTTATAATAATTGAGTTTACTTGAATTTACCTAGAGTTGCTACAACTTAGGGTTGCATTACCTTGTATATAATATTGAGGATATAAAAGGAATGTGCCACCACTTTCCTTAATTGGATCCAAATACATTAAATATTCCAATGTAAATGCTAAGAAGTATATGATAAATGGTGATGGTTTGAATAATTTTTTTTAATGGCCAACATGATTGATGGTTTGATTTGTTCAAAATAAAATTATTACCTTTTACATTTTTAGAAGAAACAATATAGTGTACATTTTTAAAAGAAACGATATAGCATAGGCCAACAACATTTGGAATTTTTAGCACAACGGGCTTTGACATGTAACATAGGGAAGTACATTTTTAACAATTTCCGGGGAGGGTTCATCCATTTTCATTTATACAGAGGACATGGAGACCATGATCGAGTCCCAACAAGTAGTTTTGGTTGTAATTCATCATCATCTTCCTCCTCTAGCAGAGGCGGTAGATAGTCAAAATTTCGATGTCGATGTCAAAGCAACGTATGGAAGTAGGGTTTTAACAATTTTCTGGGAGGGTTTCAAGAAAGTAGCAACGGAACAAACAGGGAGCCGCAGTAGATAAGAAGAGCGAGAGGAGAGGCGAACCTTTGGTATCGTCCTCCTCTATGGGGAATAAGTGGTTATTATGACAATTGAAGGCTCGCCCTCACTTGATGAATCACGAGTCAAGACTGATGTCGCAGTTCAGGCAAGCCCTGACTTAGGTAAAGCGGTGGGTAGAGGAATCCCCATGGCGCCCCTTGTTCAAGTGCAGTTGGGCTTAGCTGGTCTTGTCAGAGGAGTTAGAGGCCCTTCACTGGGCATGATGCAACCCCAGATCTCAAGGCCTCCCATTCTGCATGTCTCGACACCCCCCATGACTTATTTTTCCCCAATGACAATGCGTCCTCTTGGCCCTCCACAACCATTTTCGTCGCAGGGAGGTCCTCCAGGCCATCCAGGGATTATTCGTCCTCCTCCACCCAAGCCTAGAATGCCCCCTCCTCCACTCGACGGAGGTGCCCCTCCTATGTATGGTGGTCCTCCTCATATGCAGCTGAGACCTGACATGTGACCTTCGCCACTTGGTTAGCAGCAGTAGCAACAAAAACCACCTCCTAGACATTAGTAGCAGCAGCTATCAATTGAATCAGGTATTTTTCTAATTTCCCTACATATTTTTGGTATAAGAGAACGTCTTTTTATGCTTTCCAACAGGATTGAAAAACTAATTTTACCATTTGAAGTCATGAGGATTTGAATATTTTTCATTCTAATGATAAAATGAGTTAGCATCTCCAACTGGGGAAAGCCCAAATCATCGCAAGCATTAAACTTGATAATCTTCCTCCAACTTATATTAAGTGAAGATAATTTCATGGCATAAATTAATAGGCATAAATTTTGTAGAATTTGTAGTTAATTGAGCTACTACACTTTGCCTTTACTTTGATTAAGCTGATAGTACTGATCATTTTTTTTTAAATCAGGGACTTTTGGCAAGAGTCATTTTTATTTTTATAGATCATTCACAAAATCATCTTATTCTAGCCTCGCATACCTTATTGTATTTTCTATTAGGTGTATTCCTTATTAATCACCATATTCCATGCTGAAATGCTAAAAAATGTTGCCTTGATTGAATATCTGTACATATACATTTTATTTTGTTTAGGAAATAATAGGTTTTAAAACCATTTCACTATGTGGTTACCATATTATATACATTTTTTGGCATAAAATTTTTTCTTGAATTATTAATATAACATTAATGTACAGACAGGGCATTGTTTTACAAAAGTATGGTGTTGTGTGGTGCTCACCACAAGCTTAGGTATACCATGCGAAAGATGCCTTAATAACTACCACAACTACCTAAGGGCATAGAAGTTAACAAAACCGCCACCTGGGCATATCCAATAACTCTAACATTCCAAAATGTCTAGCTAGCACTTAACCATTAAAGTTGATAAAGTCTTGCCTTATGGTATGAAAATAAATAAACACGTTTTTCAAATCCTGAAGGAACTCTTTCTAGGTTGAGACCTTCATCAAGAGAGTTTTTGTTCTCCTTGGGAGTGGGCCTCCAACCATTATTGGTTGATTCAACATTATTTATAGCAGGCCACTACCCATCATTTGTGACTTGTCTGTTTTTGCGACACCACCAATCACCCAATGGATCATATTACTATCTTTGTAACCTGACCTTTGAAAATTTACCTTGATTCTATTCTATTTTACATGTTCAATGCACAATATTATGCAATGCATCCTATTCTTAACCTTTTCAGCATAGATAATTCATAAACATGTAATTTACACAAAAAAACAATATAACATAACATTTATCTCTGAGAAATGACACCAATTGGCTTGAGACCTAGATGTTTTGCTCAACAATAGACTATGCTACTCATATCTCTTAGTAGTGGGTCATCCCCGAATTGTGGTCAAGACTCTATCGGGGTAAAAGGCTACCTAAGCCAACTATGGTCCATAGTTGCACCAATATGGTAGCAGACCAAGGTACTTGATTCCAACATCTTCCAACCGACTTTCTCTCATCCCCCATTTGCCTTCACAACCCACGGTAGTGCACCCCTTCATCTGCACTCATATTCCATTAGGTTGTGGCACTACAATCAAAGGTTTCCAACTCAGAGTGGCTAGGGATGTTCCAAAGGCCCATGGCTTTTTGGAGTTCCAAATCCAACACATCCAAATCCACCTAGGATTGATAGGATACAAAATTCACATCATCATACAACATTGGCTGGAGTTGCGGAGAAACCTCAGGGTGGAGACAAAACTTTGGATCCCCTGAGACAAGTAAGGGTGGGGATGTATATCTCTAGCTAGGAGGAAAATTGTGAAACATATCCCTATGCCCATCCCGAGGTGTATCAATAAATATGATACCCATAACTTATTCAATACAACACTCTACAAAATAGGGTTACAAAATGGAAATCATTGCCTAAAATTTATTCGAAGCCATAGGCAGGCATGGATTATGTTGGATATTTCACCATTGTGGCAGAAATTGCAGTTGGGATAATGTTGTACATTTAGGTATGGGTTTGTGATCTTCAACGTTGTTGTACATCTAGATCCCATATATCTATATATCTATATATCTATATATATATATATATATATATATATATATATATATATATATTAAAGGTGCCTCCATAGGTTGAATGACCTACACAGGAGACATCAGCCTTGAAGTAACACATTAGTTCCCCTTAATAATAGGTCACCATACTTGAAATAGTGGTGCCTGACACTTGAAGGAATTCATGATATCATAATAATATACAATGTTGCTGATACAATTTAATTTCTTTCTAGCCTTAGACATGCTCCAATCTATAGGAATATAATTTGATAATGACTTATAATAACCCCGTCACTGACATCTACATGGATAGAATCAGATATCATTTATAGAGTTTACCTTATATTTACATGCCTTATTTAATGGTTATGTACTGGAGCAGGCCTAGAATGGGTTGTCAACAAATTGTGACTAAGATAGAAGCATCATTTCCAAAGTATTGGACTGAGACCCATTACCCATATTAATTACTATAGTGTCGAGTATCACATTAATTGAGATACTTAAGTTTGTCTGGGATACTTGTATGGATACTAACCTCAGTACTGTATGTTATCTTTTCATAACAAAATGATGCTCTTTGTGTGATTTTATATGATTTTATGGTAGAGCAGGGTCCAATTTCAATATTGCACCTAGGTAGTAACATACAATAATATATGAATATACATTGTTTGTATTTTCATAGGCCTAGTGGTACAACCAGAATTAATAGAAATCCTCAGTATATTAACATGAACCAATTATATCCCATTTTACAATTAGAGCTTAAGGTTATAAATATGGTCTTGTTCTTTAAGCACTTTGTGAATAACAAATACATAACACTTTAGTCTATTACTTCACGCTTATAGTTGAGTGAAGAATTCCCTTTTTGCATTGAGTGCTAGTATGAGGAACACTAGAAGGCTATAAAAGAGATAACTGATATTCTTGAAAGTGCCTCTAATGGTTTCTATTAAATGTAGATAAATCCCAGGATTTATGCACATCTAGAGTGATATTATTTATGCACAATATTAGTTATATTAATTGTAGCTACAAATCCTTAGTATATTAACATGAACTAATTATATCCCATTTTAAACTAAAAAATTAGGGTTATAAATATGGTCTTGTGCTTTAAGCGCTTTTTTCATAACAACTACATAACACTTTAATCTATTACTTCACACTTATATTTGGGTGAATAATTCTCTTGTTGCATTGAGTGCTAGTATGAGGAACAATGGAAGGCTATGAAAGAGATAATTGATGTTCTTGAAAGTGCCTCTAATGGTTTCTATTTCATGTAGATAAATCCCAATATTTATACACATCTAGAGTGATATTATTTATGCACAATATTAGTTATATTAATTGTAGTTCACTTTAGATCTATTCCTGATGTAGCGTTAATTAATGGTGGCCTATGATACCTTTGTTTGTGTTAGTCATTGTCTAAGCTTGGTAGACATTACTACTATTCAAAGAATTCATTTTTATATGGCTTATCTAATAAATACACAACTGCCAGTTTTCTAATACATATGTATATAGTCGAGAAGTGGTGCTCATTAGAATTACCTCATAGACAATAAAAGAAACCTAAGACAATATGAAATACTTGTAGCTTCCTAATTATGTAGCCATCGTGTGATATTGTTATGAATTATGTTGTTAGAAGCATTTATATAGACTGATAATAAATGAAAATAGGCTATCCGAGTTGGGCATGATGTCAAGGTGTTGCCATGTTGTATTCATGCTTGGGCATGATGTCAAGTATTAGTCTAAATTTAACATTAAACACAATGTGTTTTTTAATGGACATAATATTATAAATAATAGACACGTATTATTTCCATGGGTATTCTTTATGTATATACCTGATATTGTTATTTACCTTAGTAAAGGGTACAAGGTGATGTTATCAAATATTTTTGGTCAAGATTTATTGTTGGGAAGTTTGTCTTGCTACAACAGAAAGAAAATGGAGTCGTGTTTTAATGACTGGGTAGTTTTCCATGCTACAATAGCAAAGAAATGGGGTTGTGTTTTAATTATTGGGCAGTGTGTCTTGCTACAATAGAAAGGAAATGGAGCCATGTTTTAATTACTAGGAATTATATCTTGCTATAGTAACAAGGAAATGGCCATCGATAAACTTCACATCTAGTGGCTCAACACTATTACCATCACCAACTTATTGCCCATTGACCACCAAACTAGTGGAATTATTCAACTTTGGTGTTTGTGTTAACCAACTAAAATTAGTTGTGCATTTTTCCTTTAAAATTTTTCCAAAGATAGTTGAGTCATGGAGTCTTTTACACTTGACTTCAGTATTTCTCCACACATTTTTATGTTTTTATTTCACAAGGAAAGCTTCATGGAAGGTAGATCATAATAGGAATGTCAACTATGTGTACACTCAATTATGAGATTAATATTGTCATGTTATTAGCTTTGTTCTATCGTAATACCTCTCTTGCATGTACTACAAGCGTAATCACCCTATTTAATGGTTTATCGTTGGGTATACACTTGATGAACCTTCCCACATGCACCATGTATTAAATGAATGCAAGTATAGAAATGTATATAGAGGCCTCCCTTTGAGGCACAAAATATGACTTCTTTAATGGTAGCATTATGAAATAATAGTTGTAGGTTTCATTTCCCTCTTTACAATCCTCTTGTGTTGACTCCCTTGGAGGAATTTCAAGCATAGCCTTCCAGTCTTGTAAATGCAACCGACGGGTTTCAAACCTATAGAACACATCTAATAGAAAAATGATGTTAGGCCCAACCTCAACAAAAGGGTGTTGGAAGAATAACATAAGAATGGTAAAAACTAATCCATTCAAGGAATAGTGGATCACCCAAACATAAACAAGAACAAGAAAAATCACAATTACACATGGGCATATGTTATAAGTGACATCATATCCCAAGTTCCAACACTTGAACTTGGGCTGAAAAATCAGTATAAGAAGGACTGGTCTTATTCATGCATGCATAAATCCTAGATCCTTATGTTATTGCTGAGTAGGGTGCCATTATAGGTAGATCAAACTTGAGGTGAGAAAGAAGTGTTAGATCTAATAGTGGCACCATACTACCTTGGTAGATAGACATAGAGATACAAATTTCATCATACTGTCAATGGTCCTGACTTGTTCACAAATTTGATTGAGAATAAGTCCCATCACTAGAATTTACAAAGGATAGTATCATCAATATTTTTTCCAAAATGTCACAACTTCCTCGAAATGGAAGAGTGTCATTTCAATACTTCTTCCTTTGATAACTATATGCATGAATATATGATGATTCCAATATTGATCTGCCTGAAAATATGTTTTCATGACAAATTTTCATAGGTATCCATTCCTCTAGCTAGGGCTTCCCATTTTCATTGGTGGAATGATATTTCCTTTTGAGAATTCAACTTTCACATGAGTGAAATTTCAAAGTAGTTCAAGGACCTGTTCAAGAGTCAATAACTTGACACTCTTTTACATGAATTGCAATGAATGTCTCCTAGTATTATCCTTATGCTGATAAGACACCTGAATATTTTCTCCTTTCAAATTTGGCCCACAAACTAGGGATTTCAGCAAGCACAAGAAATTTTTTCTCCTTCTTTATTAGTACTCTGAAACTTTTTATTCTTCTTGGTTTTCCAAATGCTCGTCAGTTCAAAGATGAAACCTTGATCATTTGGAGGGTTCATGTACTTTTATCTATATCAAAATCTTGGCTTATTGTTGAAAGCTTATCCATGGCTCTATTCTTTGTTGCTTCTTGTTTTCTTTATTGTGCTTATGTATGATCCATATTCTTAGGTTGAGTCATGAGTGTTATATTCTTTCATGGAGGGAGGGAGAAAATCTTGCTTCGAGTCTAGGGGAATTGCCACAAATGGAAGGGGAATGAATGTCCCAAAGATTGTACAGGTCCTTCTTCACCTAAACTTTATTTCTTTGGGCATATTTATTTTGGATATGGTCATTATTTTCTTTCTGAGGTGGACAAGTGACTGAAATTGGGATATTTCCAATCTCCAGTTCCTGAATTTTGGTTTCGATTCATACTCTAGAGTCTTGAGTTGCTTCAGTTCTTTTATATTGATGATTTGACTTCACTTGTCATTGTTAAGAGACTTGTATTGTTTAAATATTTTAATGGATCATTTTTATTTTCTTTGGTTTCCTCAGGCAAAGGTTGCCTTTATTTTTTAATAATTTCATATTTATCACGATAATGTCACTTCAAAACCAACCTCAAGTATAATATCATGAATATTTACTGAATAATACTTGCTCGTGATATTAGTAGTACATGATTCTAGTCTCTGATTTGGATTTCTATTGATTCTGGTAAGCCTTTCTCCAAATTCAGTTGAATGCGGATTATTGCATAGTTTCTGTCAATGTATTTCCCCGAGGAGTCCCAATCTCAGCTCAGGTTGACTCCTCAAATATTTTGGGGAATGGGAGATGGATCCAAATTACGGCACCATTTGGGATTTCATCTTCCAGATCAAAGCTCATGGACTAGTTAGGTACAATGCATCTGCACCTAAAATCCTGGCCCTCCCTAGAAGATTTATCTATGAGAGATAGACAAAAAAAATAACAGTAAAAACCCTTACCACAGTGGAAGTGAGTAAATTTTCCTTCCATCAGTGATGTTTAGTTTTCTTGAATAAAAGATTCCATTAAATTTGGACTCATCCATTTCTAGTAGCTTACCTGGCACATTGTGGTTACAGGAAACCTAACCAAGAGACCTATTTCTTGTTCCACTCCCATTCTCTATGCCAAGCTCATCTTGACACCGCATTACCAATCAATTTTGTATGCATAAGACACTGGGAAGGGGTTTTTTTATGTTTCTTATTTATAATGTCGTAGGGTATTTTTTTCTTGCCCTAGGGATTATGTTTGTATAGGATTTTTACAATGATTCGACAACATGACACGTTTATTTATTCACAGTGGGCATCCATCAATTTAATGTACAATATAATGATCTTCAACAGTATTATATTTTTTCATCCAAACTTCAATAAGCTATTGGACGGTAAATTTACCAAATTATTTACAGTATAGCATTTGTCTATACTACTGACAATGGCATAATTCTTCAGAAAAACCACATATGTTAGGGTTAAATGTGCACAATAGTGAATGTATCCAATCCAATAAATCTACCAGTTTTTGAAATATCTGAATTTATAAAATCAATGTTCAAATGTAACCATGCTATATTTTCTAATCTGAGAGTCCCTTACTATAGTGCTATCTACTATATTGTTACTGTATCAGGGCCCAATTTTCCATGGAAATACTAGCAGACCTGAACTGTAATAGCTGGCCTTAGGAAGGGCTCATGGATTAGTGGCTAAGCTGTAGTAGGGTCCATTCACTCTGTTGAAGGTGAGTTTCCATCTTAAAAGTGTGGTACCAGACAAGAAATTCGGCTCTGTGGTTGCGGCCCTGCGGTCTCCAAACCTTGCTGCCCAAATGAATGTCGCTGCCAGAATGTCGCTGCTTGCTGAGGGATGCTTGTTGACCGATCGATTAACCTTAGAGCACTTCTTCCAGGATAGATCCGAGTTGTTCAAGATATAAATTTTGTGCCAGAAGTTAGACCAATGTAAATATTTAATTATTAAACCAAACCAAACTGCTCCAATGACCTGGGCTCAAAATTTTTGAAGGAGATCAACTCCCTTTCATAGTGATTGTGGATATCAAAATGAGCTTGTAAGATATACAACCAAATTTCTCCTTTGATGACTGGTGATGATATATTCACAATTTTTGTAGCTTCAATAATTGAAAAGTAGCTTGTGGACTTTGCGTATCAAAGAATCCATATGATGCAGTGAATTCTTCTGGCATTTTTTTATAAATATTATATTTCTAGCGTCGGTATTCCGACACTAGCTTATCCAACATTTTTTTTTTATAAAATGGTTTTTTTCCATTGATACTCTGACGTTATTTTTTTTTTTAAATCGTTTATGCCGTCGGTATTCCGACATCTTAACACCGTCGCTCTAGCGACGCTTACTTTTTTTTTTTAATATTTTGTTTTGTTGTTCTTCCGACCACTTAGAATCGTCGCTCTAGCAACATTTACTTTTTTTAAAATTTTTTGGTTTTGTCGGTCTTCCGACCGCTTAGCACCATCGCTCTAGTGATGTTTAATTTTTTTTTTTTTTTTTTGGTTTCATCGGTCTTCCGACTGCTTAGAACCGTTGTTCTAGCGATGTTTTTTTTTTTTTGGTTTCGTCAGGTTTCCAACCTTATAGTACCATCATTCTAGCGAAGTTTGGAGGCGTCAGACTAGCGACACATAGGTGGCCCAAGGGTGACGTTTTCCGGTGCACCAAAACGTGGTTTCTCCTCACGTCGGACTTCCGACACTTGACTTAAGGTGTTGGAATATCGACGCTTATGACCGTTGGAAATGCGACGGTTTATTAAACATCAGAAGTGTGATAACAATATATAATGTTGGAAATATCGTCGCTATATCGACATTTAATTCAAGTGTCAGAAGTCTGACGTGAGGAGAAACCACGTTTTGGCGCACAGAAAAATGTCGCTCTTGGGCCGCCTATGTGTCACAAGAGTGACATCTTGGCTGTCAGAATTTGGGGAAAATGTGCTAGTGGAACTACCTTAATTTCTAAAATCAGGGCCATCAAGGAGAGAAAAATTCCATAAAGTACAGAGAGATTGGAATAACACATAGGTCTAACTTCAAATTTATTAATATTTTCTTCATTGAAGGAACCAACCAACCTCAGGACTTTCCAGAATTCACAATTTAGAAACAACCATGATATTGGTCAGACATGAACATATAAACAGGCCTAAGAATATGAGAATAGGAGTAAAAAAAGAAGCATACCCACACCAGTTTCTTTCCTCTTGGAAGCCATGAATGCAACTGAGTCTCCCATCTGCTAATGATCTTGAGACCAAGAGGGGTCACTTATTCCTATTCGATGAGCGAAAAATAAGTTTAGAACGAAACCACATAATTAATCTAGGTTGTCTACCCCCACACTTTCCACAATATCCTCTCGCATTCGATGCCACCTTTTGCATGCAATATATTGAATGCAAGTCGTTGTACGACCACCTCTCCATGCATTCCATCATTACCCTATCCTTGGTTCAGATCCCATAAAGGTTGTTGCACCGTCTCTCACCTTGATCAGGGTAATATGTTGTGAAATCTTGATTTGTGTTGCTTAAACTATTTTTTTGACTACATATTTGGATGCAACACCCTCAGAAACCCTTGGGGCACTTCGATTATGATTTTACATGTAAAACTTGTGATTTTAAAGAATCCCTGTCAAATTCTAGACAAATTATATTGGAAAATACACTGGAATTTTTTTCCAAATGTCTCACTTATAGACAAAGCCTTTGTTTAGTGCAAAATTTGAGAAAAGATTTGGAGATATTTGATTTGTCTCCATGATTCGTAAATTATGAATTAATATGAATTTATATTTATTATTAATAATATTATTTATATTTATAAAAATTTCACAACTCCATATATAGAAAAAGTTTTTGTTTTAATTTTATGAAAACTTTGATATATATATATATATATATATATATGAGATGTTTGAGAGAGAGAGTGTGTGTGTGTGCACTTATAAAAATGATTTATTATAAGTATTAAGTTGTTATATGTTTTTTGACCATGAGGCATAAAATAGACAATGACAGGGTGTATTTTTAATTCACTGTGTGATATGAAGGTCACTAGTTCGAAACCTCGTGGGAAAAAATCCAATGATGTTAAGAGTTGGTGTGGCCAAGTTCGGGTGCGATCCATGAGTGATTTTGACGGCTTAGATGTGTCTCAGTCCCAGTTTATCAAGCCACTGGTCAAGCCTGATGTAATCTCTGGAGACTTCAAACAACTTGAAAAACAAACAAACAAGTTTTTATATGTTTATTAATTACATTTAAATATGAATTTTTGACACATGATGATTATGAATATTAATCACTATTTTAATGATGATGATTAACATCCATCAGACCTTAAAAGAGTAAGAGATTAATTTAGACTCATCAATATTTTTTCTATGATCAGAAAGAAGGGATAGAAGAATTCATTAGATCACTATAGTTTTGTTGACTTAAAAAGTCAAGAAGGTTGGAAATATGGCAAAGGTCTTGGAAATGAGAACAGATATGAGTAAAAGCTAGGAAATCTAAGAGAATGTGTTTTTCAAATTCAACTCTCTTAGTATCACAAATGCGACACACTCCATCCCAAGGTGTTTTTGAGAATTAACCAATGTCCAGTTTCACTTAGAAGCTCATGAGAATTAGTTTTATTCTTCACAATGATCATTTTTGTTGGCGAGGAAACAAGTCTCACAGAGAAGACTTAGGTTCAGGTTAGGGTCCAACAAGTGTGTCCACTGTAGTCTAACACCACGACGGCATTTTCACCCTGCTTCGAAGAGCCGAGAGTCTCACCTGAGGAGTGTCGTGACCTTACTAAGATGGGGGATAGATTGGTATCCACATAATGTCATCGGTATGAAGAAATCAGAGCTGTGACAAAGGTATAAACAAACACATCATTCCATCAAAGATATCTCTTGGAAGTGCATTTAGACTTATAGCACATAAAATTAAAAATCGCCACTGAAACCATTCATTCTAGACTATAACATATATTCAAAATAGAAACTCTTGATTTTATTATAAAGAAACCATCAACAACAGAACATTACAAAGCTCCTTAGCATGAGCTCGGACGGAACATAATACAAATGGTCCTATCAGACAGAGAGAAATACATAGATACAAAAGAATAGAGAACAGAACAACATCCCAGGGCTCTCCTCTAGCTCTTGTCTTCTGACCTCGACGGTACTAACTCCTCTTTCTTCTGGGTGGCTACCTATTTGATTTGCTGCCAGTGCGACTGACAGTTACTCCTTTCTCTTCGCTCAACTATCTTCTGTTTCTTTTTGTTAATCGAGATTTATACTGCTTGATTTCTTCCACGCTCTTCCACCACCTGTGCTTGCTCCCGCAATAGCCACGCCACCTGTCCTCTACTCTTTTTCAACCTTGACATCTCCCTACCTACCGTGGTCGCATTTCACCGCATACTAGCCACAACTCAAAAGCTGTTTAATTTCAAAACAAGGGCCCTAACAATTTTCTTCTTATCACTGGTCAAGACAAAAATATAGTTCTAGTTAGCAAAAATGGGGTTGATCACCTCCTTATAATACCTTAGCTTCCTTTTCCCCTATAACTCCTTATCTTGCCACAACTTATACTTAAATTTGGAAGTAATAGTATTTTTAATATTATCCTTATTCTCCAAGATGATCTCCTCCTTTATCCCCCAATGGTTGAGCCAAGACTGGGTATCCTTATGCTAGTCTCACTTGAGCCAGAGGTGGGGGTTTTGGCTAGAGTTAGAAGCAATTTTGGGGAACCTCTTCGCTTTCATGTCGTAAATCTTCTTCTTATACATCATATACCTAAATATAACCATTAATTTAATTGGAGAGATTCTAGCTTCAATAAAGACAATAATGTAGGGAGTATTTCCTTTAATCTTGATGTTGTAGCTTATAAATTTATTTTGGATTAACTCGCACTTCCTCCACAATTCTCTAGATATACTGCAACCCCAAAACTCACATCCATATAAAATAACAATAGTGACGAGAGTCTAAAAAAGGAATTTTTTTTACTCCATACCCAAAAATTTGTTGACTTACAATTGTTTTAAAGTTCAGAATAAGCCTTCGAGCCTCATATAATCTTTTTTTAATGATATAAATCTACTTGAGCTAATGATGGACACCAATGCCTAAATATTTATATGAAGAAACCTTCTCCAAGTAATTTTTATCATAAATGAAATTATCATAATTGATCTCTTTGGATTTAATTATCATGACGTTAGACTTGTCAGTATTAACATTCATAGTAATCTTGGAGCAATAATCATGGAGGATTCTAGGCTGCTTGTTGAGATCATCATGACTTTTGGCGAGAAGAATGATATCATTAGCATAAGGGAGAAGAGTAATGACCATAAAAGTGACGTTGGGATCATCACATCCTGCAACTTCCAAACATTCTTCTAGCTTATCAATCTAAATGTCAAAATGGGTAGGGGATAGGGGACACCATTGCTTAATCTAATATTTCTTTCAATTTCTTTGGACCAATCGTCTGTGGTCTTAAGATCCTAGTATTTGCCATAGCTTATATATATATATATATATATATGGAATTTTTTATATGTAGAAGTATTTTATTATTATTATTTAATTAATTAATTTTATTAAATTTTCATACATCCTTGCATATTCTGCCAAAAGAGATGACCCCAAGGGTTTCAAGGAGAATTAACCACATGGCCTTATAGAAAATCCTTACAACCTTGCAACTGCTAATAAGAGCAAACTGATCACAAAAAAACAGAACATTTCTCTACCAAAAATTTGCAGAAAGAAAACAATGAATAAAAACACAATCACACATAGAACACACAATATATATGGGACCCAATTGGGAAAAACCCTTGATTGCTTATATTGAATCAATTGAGCAATTTGATTTATTACATAGAATATGCTTCAAGCGTGAAGCTTCCTAAAACACTGATCAGCTCTACAAAAAACTTACCCAACACTTAGGCAGCTAAGGCCTGCTAGGAGCCTCCTATTTCCTAGTGGAAATCCTTCCTAAAAAACATGAGAATTCCCTATTTCCTTGCACAATTCTTAAGAGAAATTGCTTTGTGTGCTTCTCTGAGCCTCTACACAAAACCTTGTGTAGAATAAATAAATAAATTTGTGTCTTCATTCAATCTCAATAGGAAATTCAAATTGCATGACCCAATAGGGCTAAATTTAGCAATTTCTTCTTTTAACTGAGAGTAAGTTGAGTTAACACAAATTCAACTACTCAACTAAAATCGTGTCTATATCTATTCTAGAACTAGAGATCAGTTAACTCACAAACACTAGAATTAACTCTACTAGATAGCTGATTTAGTCATCAATTAATCCACAACTCACTTTATACCATCTAACTCGAATTAATTGACAATAACTTAGTGAAAGGTCACATCTCACATGTTAGCTGAAAGCTAACTCAAGCAACCATGAGATTGAATTCGAATTTAGATCTTTTACTAAGGCACAAGTCAAAAAAGTCATTCCTTGTTACATTTTCAAGAGACCTCCCATTAGGGAGGCGTTTTAGTGACACGAACTCAACCAATTGAACCAACCCCAAAAGCTTTTAAATTTTCATATCTTTATGAATTACTAATTAAACTAACCCTCAGAGCTTTTAAATTTTCATATGTATATTAATTATATGTTTTGAAATATTATGATTATGCATATGAATTATTATTATTAATTATTTAAATTTATTTTATTATAATATGTAAATCATATTTTTTTAATTTTATTTTTATTAATTAAAACAAAATTACAATGTAATAAATTGAATTGATTTATTATTTTGGTTCATTATTACTTTTATATTTTATTTAATTAAATCAACATTATGTTTTTTTTAATCTAATAAAAAATAAATCTTTTTAACTTAAATATTAATTTTCTAATTATACTTAAAAGAAATAATTTTTTAAAGCATTAAAATTTATTTTAAATTTTACTTTAAAATAAAAAACAATTATATATATATATATATATATATATCCTATTCAAACTATTTTAAATAAATTGACATTTTTTAAATAATTTTTTCCTAAATATTTTAATTCTAACTTAAAGAAATATAATGAAGACATCTCTACGCTCCATGGGTAATGAAACGATGAGAATGCTTTAAAAAAAACCACCCAATAATAAGAATTCTTCAAATTAGTTTACACTAACAAGGTCTTGTCTTGGAAGAATGAAATCCTTTAGGCATATTTGTGGACATTATTCTTCCTATTTTATTTATTAAGTTTTATTATCATCATCAAAACCATTTTTAATAAAACTTCATCTAAATTTTATTTTAAAAATTAAATGATTTTAAATATTTAAAATGAATCTCAATGTCAAATTTTATTTCTAATCACAATATAACCTTACACTCAAAAACACGAAAACTTCAATATTTTCATTTCCAAATTCTGATTAAAATATATCATTCTATACCATTAATGGAAATTTGAAAGATACAATTCATTTTAAAACAATTTATATAAAATTTCAGCAAAATAAAACTTTACCCATTAAATTTATATCGTTATTAACTTCACCACATCTGTTATAATAAATACTCCCTGGTCTTCAGATGAAGGGTAGCGCTTGAATGACTTATGGCTTACTAGATGCATACAATACTTAGGCGCCACGTCATTCTGGAATCAAAGTCTTACTACGTGTGCTTTTTAAATTTGTGTAAAGCAAGATGCTATGATCCATGAGCCATTTCTCTGCACGGAGATCCTCATCACATTTCTTCAATAATATTACAAAGTCAAATAAACATCATGTCAAATATTATAAAGTCAAATAAACATTATGTCCATTCCACATAGGTTTTTTTATTTTTATTATTATTATTTTTATGAAGATTCTAGAATATTTTATAAATTTTATAAACAAAACTTCGATGAACATGATGTGATACATGATGGTATAGAATTTCAAATATATATATAAAAAAAAAGGGTTAAAATAACCATTTAAAATATCTTTAATGAAAAATATAAAATTATTATTAAATTTGATAAACATTTTATATGAGATTTCAAGTTACATGTTATATTATAATAAAGGTTAGTTTGTGGTTTTTTCTATAATATTAACATTAAATATTGCTCAAAATAAATCATTTCATTGGATGTAGTTTTTGTGATGATTACAAGGTATAAGGGGTTTATATACAGTATTTATGTTAAAATTATCTTTTAGTTTTAAAGCAAGATTTTGCTATTGTTATAAATTAATTTCTCTAAATCAACAATCAACTTATCATATCATTCATTTGTTAATCTTTTTTTCCAAGACTAATATGTATTATCTCTCCAGGCTACAATTTCTTATTTGGCATAGATTTATCTACAACTGAGCACAACAAATCACCAAATTAAATCTATATCCTACAACTATTATCAGTGTGGATCAAATAAAAAATAAACTTATATCTTAAAGTGAAAATAAAATTAACAAATAACTTAACCATTCCACAAGACATGAAATCAATCTATATTCTACAATTGCTTCAAGCTCAACTTAGACATGAGAGGTTTAACTACCTAGTAATAAGATAATCTTGTGTGTTCTTAAATCATTAATAGTCTAATCTAATTTAAAAAAAAACACAATGATATTGGTTGATTAGAGTGAACCCTTCTCCTAGAACATAGTATCATTGAATGAATCTAAATGACTAATTAATAAAACTTCAACCATATGCATTCGCAAATGAAAAGAAATTACTCTATATATTAAAGAAGAAAACCTCAATACAACTTATGCATTGTGCTTGCATTCCAAAATTAAGACATAATATGCATTTGAATCATCAATTCAAGTTGCATAGTATCATTTTCTAATATTATAAGACAAAATTTGTTTTACATCAAAATAAAAAATATAGTTTGAATCTTTAACATCATAGGTTAAAAAAAAAAGTCATCTACGATTTAAGGACAAGTTGTCACAACTTCTCTGTTCACGATGACCATAATTCTACATAATGGTACTCGATTAGGGCAAGAAAATCCATCACTTGTACTCCACGTGGAATTATTTGGTGAGGTTGCATAAAAAAATATGTTAATTGGCCACAAAATGGTATACTTGCACAACAGAAGGGCTAAAACCAGGTTTTCAAAGCAATTAGAGCCTCACTACACACTCTCACTCGCACTCTCAAGGCTTCTCCACCTTGAAAACCCACCCCAATCTCTCAAAGCAAGCTTCAATGAGCATAACCACCTCATGTAACAAAGACACTAGTGGATTAGGGTGGTATGAATATGGTTTGAAATCATATCATTTAACAATATCATCTATCAATCCCTCTTCATTTCTAAGTTCATATTTGGAGCAAAGTGTTGGTTTTAATAGCCTGAAACAAACACACATATAAATAAACTTGAAGAATAAGAAGTAAGAAACACAGGAGTGGTAAACCCTTGAGAGGGAAATTCATTAGATTATACCATCCATATTACATTTAGTGTATAACTCACCTCTTATATAGCTATGGGAAATTATAACAGTTATGTCAAACTTAGTTATTCCATTTTAACCAACCACACAATGATTCACCCTTATGATACATCTCCAACTAACTTCATTTCTTAGATTACAAGTAGGAGTTACTCCAACATACACCCCTTAATGATTACTTGCAATATTAATATGCATTCTTCATCTTTATCTTCCATGATCATTTTTCTTTGTCTTTATATACCCACAAAGACATTAAAAATGTCACCTCCCTCATATCATGACCAATCATCATCATGGGTTTTATGTGGCTTCCCCACAACCATTTGATCCAGGTGGATATTGGTAGCCACCCTCCTATTCCACTTGGACGCCCACCATTGTTTCTTTCATTTTTTTAGTTTCCTTAGTTATAGCACAATTTACTAATTTTCGCAGTTTTTTGGTACTAAACATCCGGAGTTGCTTTGAGGACCTAGACGACGTTATTTTTGGAAACTGGCCAAATATTTTGTAGTCAAAAGTTGTAGTCCTCAAATAGATGTTTCTAGCGAGGTATTGTGCATGTCAAATGAATATCATATGCCAAAGTTATGACCTCGGGAAGTTGATGTACCAATTTATCCCAAAAAGGCCCACATATTTGGTGATTCATCTCCTAGGGTTAGGTTTTTGGATGTTTAGGGTTTTCCATTGTTTCTCAATAATAAATAGGCCTTTGAGCCTCATTGTAACAGAGTTCAGATGCATATAGTAGCCACATCTCTTCTTAGAGATGAGCTACCATCGCCCGAGCTAGTTTATTTCCATTTTGTTTGTAAGAATATTTCAGTTCGTTGATATTAATGAAATGAAGTATTATTTTTTATGCATCTTTGTATTTACGGTTATATTTTTATTCTGTTTTTTTCCCATCTAAGTTCATGTCAGTGGTATCAGAGTGGTCTACTCTTTCGTTGTTTTCCTTTGCATGTCCCCAATGAGGTCAGGGTATAAGGAGTTAGGGCTCGAACTGGTTGAACCTTTGCAAGACGAACCTCAAAAAACCCGATCAACTCCCATGGAGGAAGAAAAGCAAGACAAGGGAGTAGGAGATCCTTCCAAAATATTGCTTGAATAATCACTCGAGCGACAGAGGAACATGATGATGGACAACTTTTCCTAGGTCCTTCGGCAGATGCCCACAAGAAAAAAATCTTCATCCGACAGTCACTCTAGAAGTGTCACTCCCTTCAAGGTACAAGTCAACTTTGACATTCCCATATTTGAAGGCCAAATAGATGCAGACATGGGAGATAGATGGTTAAATATGTTGGAAGGATATTTTTCAATTCATGATTTTTCCAATAGGGAAAGGATTACTTTTGCACTCCTCAAATCCGCCCCGAATGTCAAGGACTAGTGGGAAACCTACTGCGAATAAAGGGATGAGAAAGAAACCTCATTGTTTTTAGTCAAACCCACTTGAAATTCTTTTCGAGATGCCATCAAGGAACAATATTACCTAGTGTGGAGATATGAGGTCAATTGCATACAATGGAATACGTTATGGAAAAAAAGGGATCAAGATGTGCATGAGATGACGAATCTATTCCATACCTTGTACATAAAGTTGGGTATCAAATATTCAAAAAAATATCTAGTGCTTAAGTACTACAGTTGTTTGCATAGATACATTCAGGAGGAAATGGAGTTCCTCGACATCTCCTCGCTTGGTGCAACATACCGATATGCTACCAAGATCGAGCAAAAATTTAAATAGAGGAAAAGAGACTTTAGATCTATGAATTTGAAGCAAGGGAAAGGTGCCCCCAAACCGTAAAGCAAAGGAAAAAGCCAAGGCTAATCCTAGGTAACCTACCGAAGTAGAAAGAAAATAAGAACACCATGAAGACAAAGAAGGACACAAGAAAGTGGTGTGATTTCCATAAGAGCCCCACTCAGAACACAAGTGAGTATCGGGTGAAGCAGTCATTGGTGGCCAAGCTGAAGGCTTCTGAATCAGATGCATGCTCTGACTTTGAGTTAGAACCCGATAAGGGGAGTGACAAAGGGAAGATGATTATTGATGTAGAGTCCAGTGCCACCGTTGCCACCACCAATATCCAGAAGGATGAGCTTCAAGATCCAAAGGAGGGGAGAGCCTCTTCCACTCCTAGATGTGGGTGAAGGGTTCTATGTTGTAGTTCATCATCAACAATGGAAACCAAAAGAACCTCATTTAAGCAGAGGTCATGAAGCAGTTGGGCCTACCGATCATAACACACCCGCAGCCATACACCATTAGGTGGATTCACTAAGGATAAGATCTCTGCATCAACCAACAATGTCACCTTCCCTAAAACATCAATCCCTTCACATATGAGGTACTGTGTGATGTTTCTCCTCTTGAAGTTTGTGATGTATTATTAGGCCAACCATACTTGTGGAAGAGACATGCTATGTATGAGTCTAGGCCTCACATTGTTATTATTACTTTAGGCAATAAGTTATACAAGATACCAGAGGTAGCACCACCTACCACCATATCTTTAATCATTGCGAAGCAATGTAGTAAGCTCATTTCCCAGACTAGGAATTTTTTTTTCCTTATGATTCACCCTCACGGAAAGAAGAAGATTGTGGCCACAACCTCCAAACAGGGATCCTTTTCACGACAACACTAGATGGACAAGGTCATGGAGGAGTGCATGGACATCTTGACCTCACCCACAGCAGTACTTCTACACTGTCAGGTCAATAACTCCATTGATATGACCCTAGGTGCACCACTACACAATGGATCGATCTATCAATGCTTTGTTCTGGAGAACGAGAAAATCAAGAGGCAGATTCAGGAGTTGTTGCATGAAGGTCACATCAGGCTAAGTTCATCACCCTGTGGGAGCCCGATCGTGTTGGTACACAAGAAGGATGGGACCCTAAGACTCTTTATTGACTATCGGGCACCGAACAAGATCACTATTAGGAATAATTATCCTATCCCTTGGATTGATGACCTTTTAGACTAGCTCAATGGGGCCAAATATTTCAGCAAGATCGACTTGAACTCCGGGTATCACCAGGTACCAATCAAACCCTTTGATGTGTGGAAGACTTCCTTCAAATCCAAGGAGGTCATTTTCGAATGGTTGGTCATGCATTTCAAATTAACGAATGCCCTAGTAACCTTCATGAGGCTGATGGATGAAATCTTGCGACCCTTCACCAACTCATTCATGGTGGTGTATTTGGATGACATCCTCATCTTCAGCCATAGTTAGCAAGAGCACCTCCACCATATTCAAAAAGTACTTCAAACTTTGTGACAACAAAATTTGTGTGCCAATTTGGAGAAATGCACTTTTGGTATGACCCAGGTTCAGTATCTAGGGTACATCATTAATGAGTGGGGTGTGCATGTGGACTCAACCAAGATATAAGTCATTCAATATTAGCTAGCCCCAACCACTCTAACAGAGCTCCGCAAATTTTTGGTTCTTTCCAATTTCTATCGCAGGTTTGTGTTGGGGTTCTCTCGTATCACTTGGCCTTTATGTCAATGATCAGGTGATCAATGTAAAAGATAAAAAGGAAAAGTTCTCAAAATCAAATGGAAACTAAACAGTGAAAAATAGCTCGTTGCCAGGAATCTTTCACAATTCATTTCATCGAAAGCAGAGTCCTGATGAAGATAATAGAGCCTGATGTTTGTTTCCTAAATAGCTAAAATTTTTGTAGCAGTGAAAAGTTGGTGACATGAAACCCATTCAAAAAATTTAAATATATTCTGGGAATATTCTTCAGTTTCGACCAATGACACTATGACAAATTTCACCGAAAGGATTCGTCATTTTGGATTGGGAAGGTGATTTTTTTTTAAAGTCGCCAAGGTCGAATTTTCACGTTTAATGGTGAATTTTAATGACAAGGTTGAATTAAATTATATTTGGGTTGATTTTTTTTTGTATAGTCGAGTGACTATATGTAAACCATATTCGACACATATATATTAAATATGGGCGCATATTATTTTTAAACCAAACTCTGAAGACTTTGGTTAAATTCTGGTTGGAAAAACATATGTAATGGAGGGGTGAAGGTCGTGTCAAAGCCATGACCTCCCCCCTCATAACTAAATGCCATGCCTTTAGGCCATGAATGAGACTTGTAAAGTGGTGGCAAAGGTTTTCTATATGTGTTTTATTGGTTACTCCGACAATGGAAAGGAGGGGGCCAGCCCTCTGGGCCAACCCCCTCCGAATATGTCTTTACCATATAAGCTCACCGTAGCACCACAACTAAATGCGCTTAATGTGCCCTAAACACACAATTAAACCCACTTATAACTTAATTAATAATTCATTATCTTATTAGTTCAGTTGGCGGAGTCCATCAAGTTCAATGGACCTCCATAATTGGCGGGGCTAACTGGAGTTTTCTCTAGTTTTTGAGGTAGTTTACTAGGCTAGAATTGAATGAAGCATAATTGGAGAAAAGTTTGACCAATTTTGGCTGAGGAAGAGTCTATCCTGGCATATTTTGATGTTTTGAACACATTGGAGTACGTTTCAGGAGCAGTTGGTGAATTTAAACAACATGTTTTTCACATTTGAGCTAATATAGAGGCCCAAGCCATGGAAGCTGGACCAAGGATATGTAGCCTAGGAGGGGTGAAATCCTTCATAACAACATTATGTTAATGGATCAATTTTGATGGTTTACTATATATTTTGTTGCTTCTATTCAACATTATGTTTTTATGCTTTTATGTTCAATAATTCAACATAATCTCCATACATTTACCTGTTTGAAACTCATAAACACTTCAAAAAGCCTATGCACATGAAGAAAAGATCAAAATTTTAGATATAAATATGAATATTAAATTAGCGCAAAAACACTAACATTGAGAATCGGATCAAGTTGGTATCAGAGCAAAGGTTGCAAAGGTTTTTTGCTTGATTTAATTGACTTTTGTGCAAGTAGGGTTTTAATGGTTGCAAATTTGTGATGCTTACAAGGTTAAAGTTGCATAGAGGAGAAGGTAAACTATTTGTTGCAATTCCTAAGATTAGGACCAGAAGAAGGAGAGAAACAAGGGCACCATATCCACTCGAAGTTTCACTCACAACTGCACTTGAAGCACCTCAAGTTTTATCTCCAAAAGCTGAGATTGAGGAGGTACAAGTTACACCAGAAGCTGAGATTGAAGAGGTACAAGTTGCGCAAGAAGTTAAGCTGGAATCCATAGCCATCATGTCATGTTTTGGAAAGAGTGAAGTTATTTTAGAAGAGGAAGCATACAGGAAGGCTTTCTATGAACTGTATGAGAGGGTTAGGGTCCTCTTTGAGGAGAGGGACACCAGTATGGTTGGAGAGAATTCTAAGCCTCCACATGGAGAGGGAACCTCAGAAGGCAAGAAGGATGAAGAGAAGTATTAAAAGGGTAGTGGAGGAAAGCCTCCTCCATATCTAACATCTTCATCATCATCCTCATCATCACCATCAACATCATCTTCCACTTCCACAACGAAAACCACCCATGCTCATTCAAAAGCCACAAAAGGAAAAACTCCCTTACTCAAAATTAATGTCAAATTTGAGCTTCCAATGTATAATTGTGAGATAAATGCAAAGAATTGGAAAATTGGATACCTCAATTGGAGGTGTATTGCAGAATGTAGAACCTTTATGAAGATGACATAAATATTCAATTGGCTTCTTTGAGGATGGAAGGATCTTGACTTGTATGTTGGGAAGAAAGGACTCAAGAAGAGATTAAAAACTATGGTAAGATCTCAATATCTTGGTCAATTTTTATTGTTGCCATTAAAAGGAAATTTTATCCTCTAGCTTACATGGAAAAGGCCATTATGGATTGGAAAACTTTTAGACAATTGAAAGGGAAAAGTATGTAAGATTATACTCATGAATTTAGGAGAAGAGCTCTTATTTTGGGTATTAATTTATATTCTCAAGAAACTTTGTTAAAATGTATTGGGGGTTTGCACAGTTACCTTAGGCACACTATTCTCATGTTCAATCCCACAAACTTAGATGAGGTTTGTGTTCAAGCCACACATTTAGAAGCAAGAGGAAAAAAAATATAGATGAGAAAGTGATAGTGAGGGTAAAGGGTAAGTTTTATGAAAGATGAAAGAGAAATAGCTTTGTCAAAAGAGAGAAAGAGAAACTCACATGTAAACGCTACTTGAAGAATGGCCATGATGAAGACCAGTGTTGGCAGTTTCATCCAGAGTTGAATCCAAACAAACTGAAAGCCAAGGAAAAGGAGAAGATTGTTTCTATCATTGAACATGACTTAGGTTCAGTTTCAGGAGATGAAACAAATATTATAGCAATGGGTTTTAAAGGTAGGCATATAGCAAGCACTAGTTCTTCAAATTGTTCCAATGTCACTCGAGATGAAGATACAAGAATTGAAATTTTCCATATTAGAGTCATCTCTAAACATACCAAGATAAACACACTTTTTGATAGTGGGTCTCAAGCTAACTTGATTTCCGAAGACTTGGTTAAGCAGCTAAACCTTTAAATTGTTAGGCATCCAAGATCTTGTCCTTTAGGGTGGATATGCAAGAATGCAAACTTTCAAGTTACAAGGAAGTGCATACTAAGATTCACCACCAATTCAAACTTTCTTGATGAAGTTGAACTTGATGTGGTGCCGCTTGAGATATTAGGTATTGTTTTGGGAAGTCCTTATCTTTATGATAGGAAAGTTGTATTTCATCGCCATGAGAATACATATCAATTTTTTCAATATGGAATTGAGTACATAGTTAGAGCACATAAGAATAAGACAAGTTTGTCTCTTATACATGCAAGAGAAATGAAGAGGATAGTGAATGCAAGTCAAAATTTGACATTGTTAATGATCAAACATAGAGATGTTTTGAATGAGGAATTTCAAAAATATCCATCGAATGAACAAGTTGATTTCATTAAATTTGCTTATGCTTGTAATGATATGTTTCAAGACTCTAACAGGTTGCCTTTGAAAGGAAGTAAAAAAGATGTGACAGATTTGCAGTAGTCAATGTCAGGGTTGAGCAGTGTTGGAAACAAGATGCCAGTGCAAGAGAGTGAAAAGGTAAAAGCCAAAGTGACAAAGAAATTTGACAAAGAAGGCATGGGTCCCACAAGTGCTTGTTTTTGGTTTCCAAAGGGTGCATGGGAATGGCGAAAATACTTGGTCAAGATTCGATGCAAGTACAAAGCAAGATAAACTAACAATCGCCATGATGACAGTGTGTAAGGTGAGACAGTTGTAAGTTTCCTCTGATTAATGAACGAGGTGGGAAAAATTTGGTTTCTGCAAGAAAAACTTGCTGATATACAAATTCGATGAAGTTGCAGCATGATAGTGTCAACAACAACAAGAAAGGGTCGCAAGAGTCAAGGAAAAAACTTAGTTTTTTGTGAAAATATCTAGTTAACGAAGATGGGAAAATTTTAGTGGATTCAGACTGGAAGGGTGAGGGGATTGTACCCTCATCCACATGATCAGTAATCAAAGAGATTTTGGGGTCCAAAAGGATTCTAGTGGGGAGGAATGATCAGGTGCTCAGTGTAAAAGCTCAAAAATGAAAGTGCTCAAAATCGAATGGAAACTGAATGACAGCGAAGAGCTCATCACCGGGAATCTAGCGCAATTCATTTCTCGAAAACGGAGTCTAGATGAAGAAGACAGAGCTTGCTATTTGTTTTCCTCAATAGTTAAAAAATTTACATAAGTGATAGGTTGGTGACATGGCAGCCCAGGCAGAAAATTTAAATATATTCTGGGAATATTCTTCAGTTTCACCCAATGACACTATGACAAGTTTCACTGCAGGATTCACCGGCTTGGATTGGGAAGGTGATTTTTTTTAAAAAGTCTCCAAGGTCGAATTTGAAGGTTTCGTGGTGTATTTTAATTGCAAGGTTGAATTAAATTATATGTGGGTCAATTATTCTTTTTGTATATTCAAATGAATATACATAAACCATAGTTGACACATATATATTAAATCTAGGCGCATATTATTTTTAAACCAAAGTCTGAAGACCTTGGTTAAATTCCGATTAGCAAAACATATGTAATGGAGGGGCAGAGGTCAAGTGAAATCCGTGATGTCCCCCCACATAACCAAATTCCATGCTGTTAGGCCACGAATGAGACTCGTAAAGTGGTGGCAAAGGTTTTCTATATGTGTTGTATTGGTTACTCCAATGGCGAAAAGGAGGGGAACAACCCCACGGGCTAGACCCTTCCCCATATGTCTTTACCATATAACTTGGCCGCAGTGCAACAACTAAACATGCTTAATGCACCCTAAACACACATTTAAACCCACTTATCACTTACTTAATCTGTCATTATCTTAGTAGTTTGGTTGGCGGAGTCCACCAATTTCAGCGAACCTCCGTAATTGGCGGGGCTAACTAGAGTTTTCTCTAGTTTTGGAGGCAGTTTACTAGGCCAGAATTGAATGAAGCATAACTAAAGAAAATTTTGACCAATTTTGGCTCAGGAAGAGTCTATCCTAACATATTTTGATGTTGTGAACACATTGGAGCAAGTTTCAGGAGTAGTATGTGAGTGTAAACAACATTGTTTTCACATTTGAACTAATACAGAGGCCTAAGCCAAAAGATGGACCGAGGAGATGTAGCTTAGGAGTGGTGAACTACTTCATCAAAACATTGTGTTAATGGATCAATTGTGATGGTTTGCTATATATTTTGTTGTTGTTGTTCAACATTATGTTTTAATGTTTTTGTGTTAAAGAATTCAACATAATCTCCATACATTTACCTGTTTACGACTCATAAACACTTCAAAAATCCTATGCACATGAAGCAAAGATCAATATTTTATATATAAATCTAAAGATGAAATTAGCACAACAAAACTAAAATTTAGAATCAGATGAGTCAAGTCAACAAGGGTAGATGAAAAGAAAAATTATTTTGGTTTGAATCCCAACATTTTGGTTTGAAGGCATTTTCTGAGATGAATCATCGCCTCTGCTCTACACCATTTCTCACATTACCATACCTGAAAAAACCATTTGAGATCAACATAGATGCATCTGATTATGCTATTGGTGCGGTTCTTAACCAGGAGCAGAATCTAGTGGCATATCACAGTGAGACACTTTAAGACATGATCTGAAAGTATCCCACCTATGACAAAGTAATGTATTTCATTGTGCATGCCTACTAACAATGCAAGAATTACATTATGGGGAAGGAAATGATCATCCACACAGACCACCAATCCCTATATTTCATACAAACACAAGGGAAGTTTCAGAATGATTTCCATCATAAATGGTCCACATACCTACAACAGTTCCACAAACATTGTTGGCTCGAGGGGTCCTGACCCAGGTTCGGAGTTCAAGGTTTGCCAACAAACCCCTATACTACTGGCCCTTTCAGCACTGACCTACTTGCACAGGTCAAAGTCTCACCCGAAGTAGTATGGGTGGGTGCTGGAACCAGCTTTCCACACCCTGAGAAAGGATAGGTAAGGCAAGCAGAGCTGCATCTAGCCCTGTGATGCCCAGATCGCTTCTTTCTGCGTAGGGTTTACAGGTCTCCACGTGCACAAGGTCTATAGTGTTTGATAATTATAAACATCTATGACAGTAGCACAATATTGCATAAAACATATCAGAACAGATCCACATACAGTAAACAAACTTACACAGAACTTTCGCAGCTTGAATACAGAATGCGCATAATATAGTAATTACCAATGATTCGCACAACAATACACATAGATTCAGTTCTCAAACAACCTTTCTTACTTATCAATTCATCAATTCCCTCTTACAATACCCATCCTAGCCTGCGCACACAGCAGCAGGGTTCGCACATAGCAAGACTCTGGATCTCTGCGCACACAACCAGCAGGAGTCCTTTCCCCAAAAACCCAAAAAGATATATTAAACCACAGTTCGCATCAATGGCTCTTTCTTTTTCTACCTTACAATTCAAAATGTTCGTCTATTTATAATAATCTAGCCTAAACTTTCCTATGGTCTATAAATCATGGTTTTCGGACCCCTGGTTTACCCTTTGACCCATTACAATGCTTTTGAGGCTTTGACCCACCCCAAAACCCCTGCGCTAGCCTAATTATAACCAAAAATATACAAAATCAGACTAGTTTCACAACTCGTATGAGACCCTGTTCCAACAGTCCCCAACACAATCTTGTGACTCCTCCCGAGTCACTGTGGCCACAGGTCTACCAATTGCCTCTAGATCTATTTGATGACTAGCGCGCGTATCCCACTTGTGTGTCAGCGGCCTCTCCCAGGTGGGTCGATCATGCCTCAGCCAATTATTCCAGCCATATAGTCATTTAGCCCTGTATGGCTTGAGTCGACTACCATTGATATAGCCAGGTAACATGTCATCGCGTAAGTTAGCTAGCCAGATTGCTCCACCATTTGTGATTTCCTCAACGGTGTAAGGACCAAGCCAATGCTGCCAGAATTTCCCTGGGTGTTTCACGAATTGGCTGTCGTATAAGAGGACTAGGCCACCTACTACGAATGTCTTTTTGCAAATATATCGATCATGGCAGGCTTTATCATGAGCCTTCTGAACCTGTTGATGAAAGTTAGCAATAAACTGATCTTCCTCCAATGCCAAAAGTTGCGCAAGGCGTTCCTCCATGATATCAAGTTCTGCTAGGAACAATGTATTCTATTGGCATAATGGCCTCCTCGCCATAGACCATCCGAAAGGGGGTCCTTCCTGTTAGCTTCTTGCAGGTCGTTTGGTAGGCTCATAGAATAGAGGGGATGCGTACATCCCAGTCACTACGATTGGAATTGTAGACCTTGGTTAATGCCTATTCTAAGATTTTGTTAAAAGCTTCGACCGCCCCATTTTCCTGTGGATGGTATGGTGTAATTTTCGCATGATGGATCCAGAATTCCTCATTCAGGGCTTGAATCATTTCGTTAACGAAGTGCATGCCTCTGTCGCTCATTAGGATCTTTGGGCAACCAAACCTAGTCAGAATCTACTCAAAGATGAAGCGTGCAACAATATCCACAGTACAATCCTACACCACTTGTGCTTCAGCCCATCGAGTGACATAGTCAGTGGCAGTAATAATGTAGCACGCACCTATCTTCTTGCCTGGCGGATTGATGGGTCCCACAAAATCAATGGCCCATTTGTCAAAGGCCTATAAATCCATTTGAGGTTGTAATGACATCTCATCTGGATGTGAGAGCTGTCCTGTTCGCTGGCACATATCACACGATTTACAATAGGTGTAAGAATCCTAATGTAGGGTAGGCCACCATAACCTAGCTCTCAAAATATTTTTTGTCATTGCTCTTCCTGCATAGTGGCCTCCTATGACACCTTCATGTGCCTCCACCAAAACGGCATGCCGTTCATGTTCCAGGACGTATCTGCATAGTATTTCATCAACGCCTAGCTTTTATAACTAGCCGGAAATGATAGTAAAGTCCGCTGCCCGAGTAACCAACTCCTTCTTCTATTGCACTGAATATTCTGTGGGGGCTACGCCTATAGCTAGGAACTAAATGATATCAGCGAAGTGCACGTCAAAAACCTTAATGGCAAATAGCTGCGCATTTGGTAATCATTCCTCCAAGTCAGTAGGTTCTTCCCATGTCTCGATGAGCGACAGATGATCCCGACCCGCATTCAACCTTCCGGGCTTGACGAAGATCTCAAAATCATATTTCTGAAATAGCAACAGCCAGCGGAAAATATTCCCCCCCAACACAGGCTTGTTGACAAGGTATTTCAATGCTGAATGATCGGTGAACATTTTAAAGTGCCCACCCAATAGATAGTGTCAATATTTCTATAATGCGTATACCATCGCTATTCCCTCTCGTTCGGTGGTAGAGTAGTTGCATTTTGTGCTCAAGAGTTTCCGACTCTCAAAGGAAACTGGGTGATCAATATCTCCCTCTCCAGGTTTAGTTAGGACAACACCCAAGGCAATTCCTGATGCATCCACATGTACATAAAATTCATTTGACCAATCAAGAAATATTAGTATGGGTGCAGAGATCATCTTCTCTTTGAGTAGTTCAAAATTCTTCTGACATTCATCGTTCCAAAAAAAGGAAACATATTTTTTAAGAAGCTTTTCCATGGGTGCCGTGATCAGTGCATACCCCTGAATGAATTTCCTGTAATAGCCCATGTGTCCGAAAATAGAGCGCAATTGTTTCTCCGTTGTTGGGATTTCAAGGTTTATAATTATGGCTACCTTCGCAGGATCAACCATCAGCCCTTGGCAACACACTATGTGTCTCGGCAACGGAACCATTTGCTGGCTCGAGGGGTCCCGACCCAGGTTTTGAGTTCAAGGTTTGCCAACAAACCCCTATACTGTTGGCCCTTTCAGCAATGACCTACTTGCGCAGGTCAAAGTCTCACCCAAAGTAGTGTGGGTGAGTGCTAGAACCAGGTTTTTGCACCATGAGAAAGGTTAGGTAAGGCAAACAGAGCTACATCTGGCCCTGTTATGCCTAGATCGCTTCTTTTTGCGTAGGGTTTACAGATCTCCACGTGCGCAAGGTCTACAGTGTTTGATAATTATACACTTTTATGACAGTAGCACAATATTGCATAAAACAGAACAGAACATATCCAGATATAGTAAACACACTTACATAGAACTTTTACAGCTTGAATACAGAATGCACATAATACAGTAATTACCAATGATTCGCACAATAATACACATATATTCAGTTCTCAAACAACCTTTCTTACTTATCAACTCATCAATTCCCTCTTATAATACCCATCCCAACCTGCGCACACAGCAGCAGGGTCCACACACAGCAGGACTCTGGATCTCCATGCACACAACCAACAGGAGTCCTTTCCCCAAAAACCCATATAGATATATTAAACCACAGTTCGCATCAATGGCTCTTTCTTTTTCTACCTTACAATTCAAAATGTTCCTCTATTTATAATAATCTAGCCTAAAATTTCCTATGGTCCGCAAATCATGGTTTTCGGACCATTGGTTTACCCTTTGACCCATTACAACACTTTTGGGGCTTTGGCCCACCCCAAAACCCCTGCGCTAGCCTAATTGTAACCAAAAATATACAAAATCGGACCAGTTTCACAGCTCGTAGGAGACCCTGTTCCAACAAAAATTAATTACAAGAATGGAAACACCAATAATGTTAAAAACTACCTTAGCTGACCATCAGTATAGTGTTTACCACTGTGTTTGACTCTTTTGGGCTCGAAAATTTAGAGTTCTCATATCTATACAGGCGAAATCCATAATTTGGAAATACATACCATACACTCCAAAAAGGAAAGCAAGTTCCAAATTTTCACCTCCAGGATACAATGTTGTGTCAACTAGGACACCTTTCTGTTCTTTCAAGCGAGCATCCCAAGATGATTTGGTAGGTGCATGACAGTCAGTTCATTGAAAACTTTGAAGTAGAGAAAATAGTACCAGTGCTACAGAAGTATTTTTTTTGGTTGAACCTTCGACATGATGTTGGGAAGTACATTAGATCCTGCACTCCTTATGTCATTTCCAAACCGACCATCAAGAATCAAGGCCTATATACTCCTTTTCCTACTCCTAGTTGACCTTGGGAATTCATCTCCATGGATTACATGTCAGGCCTCCCTTCGACTAAGCATGGAAATGACTATGTTTTCGTGGTCATCGAAAAATTCTCTAAGATGGCCATTTTGGCAACCTGCAAGAAGAGTATCACAAAAAAAGCCACTATTAAGATCTTATTTGAATGAGTGTGTGTACACTTTGGGATCCCATAGTCCATTATCTCATATCGAGACATTGGTTCCAAGTACATTTTTTTCAAGTCTCTAGTTGATGCTGGATATGAAGCTCACTGAGTTTATGACTTTCCACCCCCAAAATGATGGAAAAACAGAGGTTCTCAACAGGATGATCGTACACATTTTGTGCATGTACAACTCAAAACATCCTCGCACATGGGATGAAAGCTTCCCTATGTTTAGAATAGCTACAACATAGATCTCCAAAGCTCAACTATCCACAACCCCTTTCAGGTGGGGTTGGGATTCCAGCCAATATGTCCCATTGATGTGGCCATACCATTTGTAGCTACTCAACAACTTCAACCCATGTCCAGGCTAAAATATACAGGGCTAACAACTTCGTTGACTGAATCCAGCACATCCTCCAGTAGGTCCATGACATATTCGAAAAATTCCATGTTAAGTACAACCAGCGACATGATTAGCGTCGGGTGCCACACAAGTTTCAGGTGGGCCACAAAGTTTGGCTACATTTGCAGAAGGAGCGCCTCTAGGGGCCCCACGGTAAGCTTCGGCCACTCCGATATTGGCCATACATTATCTCTAAGGCTTTAGAGGACAATTATTTCGAGGTCATCATTCCACCGTTCCTTAGCTTGCACCTAGTGTTCAATGTGGACCACCTTTGGCTATACTTTCCACCATTACTGGACTCATCTGACATTGAACAACTCATAACAACAGAGTTAAACCCAGACTACATGGAACAAGCCACAACTGATCAAATCATGGATACACATATCAAGAATAGTCTCCAGCAGAAGATCCAACTGTATCAGGTTGTTAAAGTTGACCAACTCCTACACCAAGGCAAGTGGCTCACCAAGGACCAAGTTCAGTATAAATTTCCCCACCTCATGGAAGCACTTAATGAAATGGGGACCATTTCTTCCTATGGGGAGAGGAATGATCCAGGTGGATATCAGTGGCCACCCGCCTACCCCCACCATTGTTTCATTCAGTTTTCTCTTAATTATAACACATTTTATTACTTTTGACAGTTTTTTGGGTCGTGGACTTCCGGAGCCGTTTTGAGGTCCTAAACAAAGTTTTTTTTTTGGAAACCCATAAAACATGACTTTTTGATTAATGATTGTAATAAAAAATTGTAGTCCTCGGATAGATATTTATAACGAGGTATTGTAAACTTCAAACATATATCGTATGCCAAAGTTACGCCCTCAGGAAGTTGATGTGCCAATTTACCCCAACAAGGCCCACAGGTTTGGCTATTCACCTCCTAGGGTTAGGTTTTTGGACGTTTATGGGTTTCCATTGTTTCTCAATAATAAATAGTTCTTTGAGCCTCATTGTAACACATTTCAGACACATGTAGCCACCACATATCTTGTCATAGATAAGCTATCATCGCTCGAAGTAGTTTATTTCCATTATGTTTGTAAGCATATTTTAGTTCTTTGATATTAATGAAATGAAGGTTTATTTCTATTGCATATTTGTATTTATGGTTATATCTATATTCTATTGCATTCCTGGCTAAGTTTGGACCGCCATTACACTTGTGGGTATTTGCATATATTTACCCTCGACCATTATGAGTGGTTTCTACTTACCACTAACAATACTTCACAATGCGTGGTTTTTGCTAACCACAAACATTATTGGTTTTGATCACAATGCTTAATTTAAAAATAGTTTTTCACAATGTGGTTTTAATAGTACAATGAACTTTTCAACATAACATAATTTGGGAGTATACATATCTCATTAGGCTTGCATTAACATTGACCTAGGTACATTCAATTCAAATCAAGTAAGAACATTAAAATTTTTAGGGATGTTTTACTTTCATCTATAATTTTTTTTAGGGATGTTGTTTTCATCTTCTTTTTACATTTTCATCTACACAATACTATTATATTTCCTTTCTTATTTTGTTTCTTCATCCCTTGCATGTTTTCTATCTTTCTTTTTTTGTGTCTTAATCTTTCACTTTCATTTTCCCATGCTGTTGCATCAATATCTTTGTCATCTTCTTTCATCATTGGTCATTATTTTGCTACCACATCATTCTATTTCTCATAATTGTAGGTTTTAACCCTGAACATAAATTATCTACACACGAATCTTATAACAGAAAATAAACAATAGCGAGAGCATAAAACATAAAACATATAAACACAGAGATTTTCCCCTGGATCCCAAATCGGGACAACCAGCTTGATTTTTCATTATATTCCTTTTAGTGTTACAACACATATATATATCTTAGGAAGCATACATAAACCCCAATCCATTAACCTTGGATTAGAACATAACCGTAGTTCCCTTGACTGGATCTACAAAATACCAGGGGCTGAAAACCATCGTACCCCAAAACCATGTGCAAACTCATGCACAAAACATGGGTGGGTCTGCCTAAGAGTGGGTCCACACACCAAAACAATTTTCATTGGGGCGCTGCCTCGGACCCCAAAAGTGGGGGCTGCCTCCCCCCTTGTGACCCCCCTGCTGTGCCCGACGCAACGTACAGCGCGTGGGGCTAGTCATGGAAAGAATATAACACATACCCAACATTCTCCCATTTGTTGTTTTCTTTCCATAGGGGACCACAGGAGCGCTTAGTCATTGGGCCAATTCTTCAACACCCATTGTTTCTCTACACCAAGAGAACTTCTGAGTGCTCACAAACTTCATCAATGCATCTACAACATTCTTCAAAGTATCCACCTTTATCAGCAACACCCTTTTAGCCTCAACCATATCTCTAACAAAGTGATATTGAACATCAATGTGCTTTGTCTTTGAATGGTAAGCAGGGTTCTTAGCCAAGAAAATTACACTTTGGCTATCACAGTCTATCCTTATAGCTTGTTGTACCAACCCCATACTTGAACACAATCTCTGTAACCAAAATTCTTCCTTGCTTGCATGAGTGGCTACTATGTATTCTGCCTCTATAGTTAAAAGAGCCACTACAGACTGTCTTTTACTCATCCAACTGACTCCACCTCCAAATATGTTAAACACATACCCACTTATAGATCTTCTCTGGTCCAGATCTCCAGCCCAGTCTGCATCAACAAAACCACGAATGTCCAACATTCTTTCCAATCCTGGTCTTCCCTGGTAGAACAAGCCATAATCACTAGTGCCACGTAAATATCTGAAAACCTGCTTCACTGCTGTCCAATGCTCCTTCCCTGGGTTTGACATAAACCTGCTCAATACTCCCACTGCATGTGCAATGTATGGTCTATTACAGACCATTGCATACATCAAACTACCCACTGCACTTGCATATGGAACACGGGACATATCCTCCTCTTTTTCTTGTGTCTTGGGACATTGTTCAGCAGGCAACTTTACACCTACAGGAATAGAAACATTCACCGGTTTACTATCCTACATATTGAACCTCTGCAATATAGTCTCAACATAATTCCTCTAGTTTAACTAGAGCTTCCTCTTTGCCCGATCTCTCTTAATTTCCATGCCCAAAATATAGTTTGCAGCACCAAGATCCTTCATGTCGAATTTGGAGAACAACTAGGTCTTCAAATCTTGGATAATTTCTTTGTCATTTCCAATCAACAACATATCATCCACATACAAGACCAAATAAATAACACGGTCACCAATTAATTTAAAATAAACACATTGATCCTCCTTGCTTCTGGTGAAGCCAAGTCCCCGTATATAGGTATCAAATTTCTGATACCACATCCTTGGTGACTGTTTTAACCCATACAGAGACTTCTTCAACCTGCATACCAGTTCTTTCTTACCCTTCACCATAAAGCCTTTAGGTTGCTTCATGTAGATCTCCTCTTCTAGATCCCCGTGAAGAAATGTTGTCTTCACATCCATTTGTTCTATCTCAAAATCAAATGCAGTAGCAACAAATAAAAGTAATCTAATAGAAGTAACTTTGGCAATAGGAGAAAAAATATCACCAAAATCAATTCCCGTCACTTGGGAATAACCTTTTGCTACCAACCGAGCGTTGTATTTCTCCACCTTGCCTTCTGCATTCATCTTCTTCTTAAACACCCATTTGCTCCCAATGGGCTTCCTTCCAGCCGGCAACTCCACCAGATCCCATGCCTCATTTTTGTGCAAGGATGCCATTTCATCAACCATGGCCTCCTTCCAAAGTTTTCCATCCTCGGAATCCACTGCCTTCCTAACAGTTCTGGGATCATCATCAGTTATAGTTAAGGAAAAACCTGAACAGAAAACAGATGGACTATACCTTTCTGGTTGCCTTCTTTCCCGAACTTATCTTCTCAAAGCTGGAGTTTGTGGCTCTTCCTCTTTTGAATCTTCTTCTGCTATAGAGTCCGATTCATCCTCCTTTAGCTCAAACTATATATTCTCAGGTTCCTTTGGTATGATTTCATGTTTAAAAACATCTTTCACCTCTCTAAACACCACATCTCGGCTGTACACAACCTTCCTTGTTTCCGGGTTCCAAAGCTTGTAACATTTTAAACGATCCTTATACCCAATAAATATGCACCTTTCAGACTTATTATCCAACTTGGTTGTTTTCTCCTTTGGAACATGTACATATGCATCACATCCAAATACCCTTAGATGTGAAAGAGAGGGTTTCTTACCAGTCCATACCTCATGTGGATTCTTATCCTCCAATGCTGATGAAGGTGATCTATTAAATAAGTAACATGTAGTCTCCACTACCTCTGCCCAGAATTCTTGTCCTAACCCGGTACCACTGAGCATGCTTCTTGCCTTTTCCATCAGCGTTCTGTTCATTCTTTATGCAACTTCATTTTTCTGAGGTGTGTATGGAGTAATCTTCTGTCGTGCTATACCACACTTCTTACAGAACTCTTCAAATTCCTTCTTGCAAAACTCCCCACCATTATCTGTCCTCAGTGCCTTTATCTTCTTCTCTATTTGGTTTTCCACCAGAGCCTTAAATTATTTAAATCTGTCAAAGACTTCAAATTTATTCCTCAAGAAATATATCCATGTATTCCTTGAGAAGTCATCTATGAATGAAACATAGTACACAAACTTTCCCAGTGATGGAACTGACATAGGTCCAAACACATCACTGTGCACAAGTCCTAATATCTTGTTCACCCTCTTAGCACCAGAAGGAAAACTCACCCGATTCTGCTTCCCATATACACAATTTTCACAGAAATCAAAATCCAGAGAACAATTAGACAGACCTTCTACCATACCATTTCTATGTAGTATCCGAAGGCCCTTCTCTCCAATATGTCCAAGCCTTTGATGCCATAGCATGGTATTTTCTCCGGAGACAGCTAGGCTTTCCGCTCCACTTTCAGGAACCAAATAGATATTACACCAATCAATAACAGTGCTACCTTGTAGCTTGTACAGAGTTCCAGTCTGAACACCTCGCATTAATACCAGTGCTCCCCGAACCATCTTGCAGGCATCTTTCTCAAACACTATTTTTACACCTGCATCATCCATATTGCTTATAGAAATCAGATTTTTGGCCAATGCAGGAATATTCAGAACACCAGGAAGTGTTCTAATCCTTCCACCTTGCAGCTTCAGCTTGACCTTTCCAAGTCCGATGATTTTCGCCTTCCTATCATCCCCTAGGAAGACATCACCATCATATTTCTCATACTCGCAGAACCACTCCCTATGGGGAGTGAAGTGAAAGGATGCACCTGAGTCAATCAACCATGACCCATGATCTACATGTGTATTTGAAGAGGAAGCCAAATACACATCCCCACCTTCATCCGAGGTGGTTTTTGCCTCTGCAGAAGGAGCATCATCAGATCCCTTTCATTTCTCAGGAGCTTTAGATCTAAACTCCTTTCTGTAGTGCCCTTCCTTTCCGCATTTCCATCATACCTTTACAAAATTTCTAGGAGATTTAGATCTCCCTCTAGATTTGGATCTCCCACTCGAAACCTTATTCTTGTTTCTGTTTTGGGACCTTCCTCGTATAGATAAGGCATCTCCATTATGGCCCTCCATTTTTCTCCGTCTCATTTCCTCTGACATCAAGGCTGAGGCAATGTTATCAAAATTCAAGGTAGTTGTATTGCTACCTATTGCAATAACCAGACTATCCCACGAGTCTGGTAGAGAACAAAACAAACTGATGCACTTACCTTCATCTGAGCTTTTAATATCAACAGATGACAACTGGCTTACCATAGTATTGAAGGCGTTCAAATGCTCTATCACCGAGTCTCCATCCTTCATCCTCATGTTATACAACTTTTTCCGCAGGAACAGCTTATTCACCAGAGACTTAGATTGGTACAAAGACCCAAATTTTTCCCAAAAATTCTTCGCCGTAGCTTCCCCGGATACATTCAACAATACTGAATCTGAGACACACAACCGTATTGTGCTCTTAGCCTTCCGATCCAGTTTCTTCCAGTCTTCATCTGACATTGTCGTTGGTTTAGTACCTGGATCTATCGTGATCCACTGATCTTTATCCACCAGCAGATCCTCCATCTTGAGCTTCCACAACTCAAAACTCTGACCATTAAATTTATCGATCTCTATCTTTCCACCACTCGCCATCTTCTTTCACCGCAAGAATCGATCCCGCAGATCTCCCACTGAACAGGGTCTACCTCAGGCTCGAACAAAAAACCCTCAACAGCAAAGGCGTCCCCTTGAACCCGTAACAACTTTGATACCAAATTTAGGTTTTAACCCTAAAAAAAAATTATCTACACACGAATCTTATAATAGAAAATAAACAATAGCGAGAGCATAAAACATAAAACAAATAAACAAAGAGATTTTCCCCTGGATCCCAAATCGGGATAACCAGCTTGATTTTTCATTATATTCCTTTTAGTGTTACAACACATATATATACATGCCGAAGCATACATAAACCCCAATCCATTAACCCTGGATTAGAACATAACCGTAGTTCCCTTGACCAGATCTACAAAATACCAGGGGCCGAAAACCATCGTACCCCAAAACCATGTGCAAACTCATGCACAAAACATGGGTGGGTCCACCTAAGAGTGGGTTCACACACCAAAAAAAAATTCTCCAGGGCGCTGCCTCGAACCCCAACAGTGGGGGTTGCCTCCCCCCTTGTGACCCCCCTGCTGCGCCCGACACAACGTACAATGCATGGGGCTAGTCGTGGAAATAATATAACACATACCCAACAATCATCAGGGAAAATTTGAAGGATAGAAACTTATCTTAAAGTTTAGAAACCTTAACAAATTTCACTAATATGTAATATGCAAACTATAAAATGTTTGTTGATATATTTATAAAAATATTCAAATTTCTAATGATTTTATATATAGCCTCTATTTAATTTTAGAAATTTTTATGTTAAAATATTTTTATATTGTAAAAATTGGGCGAATCATTTTTAGAAAAAAAAAGGGAAATTCGCGATTTATTTTTGGAAAAATGATGGAAAAATATCCCACCTATGAATATTAGCCCCTAAAATTTTCTATGATCATCATCATCTTTCATCATGTCATTCTCTTTGTTCTTTATTGTTGCATATTATCATTGCTATCATTTTTTTTCATAGTTTTGTTTTTTGTTGCATCTCTTTTTTCTTTGTTGTCGCAACCTACTTTTGTCATGGAGTCACCATTCATCCTGCAATTTTTTATTTATTTATGTCCATATCAAAATAAATCCATCTACCAAAATGCATGAGTACTATCTTTTATACTTGCTAGTTCTCTAGGAATCCTTTTCAATGACTAGATTCATTAGCTTAAACTCTCTCTTTATTATAAATTGGTCCTCACTTTCTAATATTATCCCAAAATTCTAACATTAATACTCCTCACTCTTTCACTCCCATCAAACCATTGGCTCTTTAGATTTTGGCCATTTGAAGCATTCTCCACTTGCCAATAATATGTGGGTTAACCTCAAGCACAAAATATGAAAAAGATATATGACTAGAAAAGTACTTAATAATTCACTTCAAGGAATTATTCAAAACTTCACCAATACTCAATATTTTGCCAAAATATTTTTCAATAAACTAATAATAAATAATTTAAAATATTTATGCACTTTTACCTTTAAATTTTTACATGTTTTTAAAATTTCATTCTCCTCCATCCCTTTTTATTTTAATGAGAATAAAATAAACTTAAACAAACATTGTTGATATGCTTTCAAACATACATGGTTCAAATTTGGGATTCGACGAATATTAAAATATTAAAATAAATTCCAATACTGATTGGCGATGTATTTTTGTCAAAATAAATATCCAATACCTAAATTTCAAAAACTCTTCCATCTAAAATAACTTCATTGTCTAAAAAAACCCTCGGGATCTAGGTTTTATCATTACACCCCCTTGAAATTCTTTTCCAAAAAAAGAAAAGAACCATCATGAATGACCTTATGGTGACAATTGGTTGCTCTTTGCACTATATCTTTTGTCATATTTCAACAACCAAAATTCTCTCGCTATTCTAGACTAACCCAAGAGCACATACTATGGTTGTTCCTTGGCCATTTCCTCTCTTTCATGGCAGAAGACAAGCATGCAATCTCCTCTCTCTCTCCTTTCTCAGTAAGCATGACTATGGCACCTTAGTGTATTTTGTCTTCACAATAAGATCTCATGCTTTCTTACAACTTCCTCTTATCCTTACCATGGGTTTGATAACAATTATTGGTTTTAATAGCTTGAAAAAAACACACATACAAATAGAATTAAGGATAAGAAACAAGGAACATAGGAGCAATAAAGACCTGGAGGGGGAATTCATTAGATTAGACCATCCCCATGTTACATTTAGAGTACAAATCACCTCTTATATAACTATAGGTGATCATTGTAGGTTTTAACTCTGTACATAAATTATTTGCAAACAAACTCTTAAAACAGAAAATAAACAATAGCGAGAGAATAAAACATAAAAAATACATACACAGATAGTTTCCCCTGGATCCAAAGACTGGGACTACCAGCTTGATTTTTCATTATGTTCCTTTTAATGTTACATTATATATATATATATATATATATATATATATATATATATATATATATATATATATATATATATATATATATATATATATATATATACATGTTGAAGCATTCATAAACTCCAATCCATTAGAACATATGTTCCTAGATTATAGCATAACTGTAGTTCCCTTGACTGGATCTACCAAATTCCATGGAAAGAAAACCATCATGCCCAAAACCATGTGCTAAACCCATTCAAAAAACAATAGGTAGGTCCACCCAACTAATATAGGGTCCAAAAAAAAAAATCCTGGGTGCTGCCCCAGACCCCGTGCAGGGGGGATACCACCCCCTTGTTGCACCTAGCGCAAGCGAAGGGGAGCATCCACCCCCACTTAGCACATTAATATAGTATCATAAATAATATAACACACACCCAACAATAATATCAGTTACACCAAACTCATATATTCTCTTTTAACCAACCACACAATAGTTCACCCATACAGTTCATCTCTAACTAATTTCATTTCTTAGATCACAAGTAGAAGCTAATCCAACACAAAGGGTGTTATATTATTCCAAGAATCAAGAATCCCATGCTAGTTCTTAGCAGGAGCGCAAGGTATAATATCAATCTCTAAAGCACAAAATGAAGAGGCTCACTACCAAAGACATTGAATGGGAATATTCACATAGCGAACATGGATCTTTCAAGAGGGTTGTAGATAACTTGTAGATTAGATGGGGGTTTCTCAGGAGGGTTGTGGAGTAACTCTCGTGTCCTATTAATCCATAAAAATCTAATAGGCTATCGAGATCAATATATCTAGACTTTTTTATTGGGGCCTAATGGTTACTTCGCATTGCAACTCTTTTGATGTTAATATAATGAGAGAACATGGATAGTAAAGCCAAAATTACAATTACAACTTAACACTTATAGAGATATGCTAGGAAGAGATCTACAACTAAGGAAAACCAAGTAGGAATAGAATTATTGAGTGGAGTATTTTAAATCTAATGGTGCAAGACTTAGTTTATAAGCAACGCTAAATTGTTGAGACAAGGAGGCGAAGGAGCACTATAAATGATTCACAATTCGAGGTGCTAAGAAAAAAGAAAAAATTTGCTACCAAAAGGAAGTACCCTTCATAAGTCCCTCGCTGTGCTCCTCAAGAAGTTGAGGTAGTCTAGCAAAGCCTTTAGTTATTGGGATAAATACTAAACGCGTGCCTATGAATGACTTCTCAGTTTCAAATAATGCCATTAAGTTTTGTAAGGAATTCTTGACTTCATTGATAGCCATGGTTGGTGTGAGATTGTATTTCATTGTTTTCTATTTTCTGCATTTTATCTATTACATGCATAAATAGAGAATAGTAATTAATAATAAGGAAGTTGATCAGAACTAGATCATGGACCTAAGTGGTAGCTCAAAATTTAAAGTGTTCATAAGTGTGCCGAGCTGAAGTGATTGGATATATCTTGTCTTCCTGATTCCGGTGCCGTGAATGGTTTGAAAAACCAACACCATATGAAGAAGTTATCGCAGTTTGAAAAGTCCAGTAAACTGTAATTTTTGGACTTTGACCATGTTTGACTGGTTATGGAAAAATTCAAAACAAGAATATTCCAGGGAATATTCCTCAAATATTTCCTAGAATATTCCTTGGAATATACTGTTTAGACTAGTAATATCATGCCAAGTGGTGAATTTTAATTGGGCAATTGGTTGAATTTTTGAGTTTGGGCCAATAGGAGGCTGCCACGTGTCCGATGCCCAATGCTGCAAAATTTTGTTGGAGTTCCAGGAGTTCGACCCCGAGACCTACTACCGCACATGCACCCATCTTACCAACTGTGCTATGGTGTTACTTAGCATTATATGCATCACGGATTAATTTATTGTGTATGGTTTTCACATTTTGGGATTGGAGAGGGACCAGCCCCTCCCACATGTGGCCTTAGCGTCGGGAACCAAGGGCTTAAGCCCAACCGTCATCCTCTATTTGGAAAAATTTTCACATGCTACAGTTTAGTTTTAACTACCATCATTTACGATAAACCCCAACGGTTCTGCAGTTGTAAATGTGTTCACATGTGACATTAAAATATCTGCACAGTTTATGCGTATTTAGTTTCATTAACTGCCCACGAAACCACGAAGTTCAGGGACATGTGTCCATCATTAGTGGTCAGCCTATAATGCTATTTCTAGTAATGTCAGATTTTATGGTGGACGTGCCATATTTGGCGGAAATGTCGAATTTAACTGGAGTTAAGTCTAGTTCTCCACATTTGGTGGAGGATTTTTAGGGGTCATTGGGAAAAATGAGTTCAGGCTCTATCTTGAGCTAGAATCAACCAATTTTGGAGTGCCAATAGTCAATTTCAAATATATCAAGCATTCTAGACTCATTGGTGAGGGTTTCAGCCATCATAGGAGTTTTAACCAGGTTTTTTCTTCGAAGAAGTTCTAGGGGCCACTAGGGCCACCATGGGCTAGCAACAGTTTGAGGCCTAGCCAAGGGAGCGAGAGGCCTTATTTAGAAATCCAATAGTCAATTTTGGATGTTTCAGATATTATGGAACTAACGGTGTGGTTTTTAGAGCTTGTAAAGGACTTTTGAAAGCTGATATGCTTCAGTGAAGTTCTAGGGGCCACCAGGGTCAGCAAGTGCCAGCAATAGTTCGGGGCCTAGCCAAGGAAACTAGAGGCTTTATGCAGCGAAAAAATAGTCATTTCTGACTGTATTTATACTTATGAATCCAATCGAGGATTTTTTAGAAAATTTTGAGGACTTCTAGAGATCTAGAATCCATAGAGAAGTTTTCTTTGACCCGAGTGCCAGGGGGTGCCGACAGGTGTTGGAGGCGAAACCAAAGCAGCCAGAGGCAAATTTCAGTGAACCAATAGTCTATTTTGACTATATTTGATACTATAAATCCATTTAAGGTATTTTCAGAGTCATTTTAAGACTTCTATATCTCAAGAAGCTACAAGTAAATTTTGAGCAGCCCGGGGTAAACCGTGGATGGAGGCTTAGATTGTGGATGCAGTGCTCATTTTGAGAAAATGATCAGTCCATTTGGAGGTTTGATATGTGCTGGAGATAGTAGGTGAGGTTTCATGGATAGTAAAATAATTTTGAAGGAGTTATTGCCATAGAGAAGTTCAGTGTAGCTAGAGCACCAATAGAAGGAATCAAGTCTAAGGGAGCCTAGATCTGTTTGTAGAGTGATGAAAACCATGATAGAGATATAGATGGTATTATAAGCCCATTGGATTAGTTCAGTAACCATTGGAGTTGAATGTGGAACTTGTACAATAAATTTTTCCATAATCTCAAAGAGCCAAGTTAAGATGACAAGAGCTCAAGGAGACGTAGCCCACGAGGTTTGGGTGAACTCCTAGATTAAATTTGTTGTTATGTGTGGATGTTTATTTTATACATTATATTGATGTTACACATTTTTAATTTAAGAAAAAACAAATGGAATTAAAACACTTAAATAATTCAAAAACATACACCTCTTTCAAGTACAAAATTCTGCAAATGTCAAGCATAAGCTAGATCTTTTATTTGTTTAACTAAGTGGGAGGTTCTTGAAAATAATAACAATTTATCTAACCCATTTTCAGATCACATTGGTATCAAAGAACTTTTTTTCTTGATTGATAAAGAAATAGCTTGCTTGTTTGACTTGAAAGGTGTTTAAACACTGCAAAGGATTTTACTGTTTGAAAACTGACAGTTGCTTAAGTTTGCTAGAGGTGAAGGGAAAGCTACTAATAGCTAAGACTAGGAGAGAAAAATAAGGAAGAAGGGTTGAAGGCATTCTCCTTACCCAAAGGACCTCAAGGCAACCCTTGAAGCACAAAAGGGTTTGTTTGCAAAAAGGCTTCTTGAATAAGAGCTTAACTCTACAACCATTTTGTTCAAAAGCTTTGCCAATTGTTTTTGAAAGCTTTGTGAAATTTATTGAAGTTTTTTAGTTCATTATCATGATGAAAAATTCTTCAAGTAAGGTTTCAAAATCTTCCTCCTTCACTAGATTATTCGATGAAGACATGAAGCGAGACTTCTACATCTTGAAGGACATGGCGCAGATTCTGTTTGAAGATAGAAGAGAAAGCACTAGACTTCGTGAGAAATTGGTTTCTATGAAGCAAGAGAAGGAAGAAATTCTACAAATAATGCATTAGATGGATATGCAGCTCCATCAAGCCCAAGAGGCTTTGACCAAGAACATGCGTGAAGCAGAGTTACTTCTCTCACATTTGTCTTCAGTTCCCTCTTCAAATAGATGTGTTGGTTCATTTGAAAAGCACACTAGAGGTATAGGGTCCAAATTAATGTTTAAAATGGGCTATGAAGGCAAGGGTTTAAGCAAGAATGCACAAGGCATTATTGATCCTATTTTGGTTGAGGAATGACCTAAGAATTTTGATCTTGATTACGTTCAATCTAATGGCGAAAAATTCAAAGCTTTGAAGGCATGTGAGGCAAATTCAAAAAGAAATTTTGTTCCAAATTCTAAATCACAAACATGTAAAGTTTGTTTTCAATTTGATTTCCATTGTTTGAAGCCTATGTTGCAGCAAGAAGGGTGTATATATGCAGCTTATTGCGAGCATGCGAGTTCAGACAACTATCAAGATAAGAACGTTGATGTTAGTCTTCAAGAGAAAGATGGAACCTCTACTATTTCATCTCCTCAAGAAGGTAAAAAAGATGAACATGAAAAGTAGCATGCGAGGTATAATTCTTCCCATAGTCAAGTTGATTATGTTTTTGCAAGGCATGATAGTTTTTCATGCATGAAAGGAAGAAAGAGTTGTTGTTCATATTGTGGCATGTTTAGCCATGATGTTTCGAGATGTTGGAAGAGGATGAAGGAAGTAGATGAAGCAAAGGCAACTTGCAAAGAAGGTGCATAAGACTTGCACACATTTTCAGAAGAAGGGATATGTTGTTTCCCAATGTTGGACATTGCATCCAACTATTCATCGTAAGCACATGAGGCAAGAGGATAGAAATACTGGCGAAAGTGGAACCAAGGGTTCCATTATTGATGTGAGAACAGATGTTTCACATGAAGAATATTTGCAACAGAAAAATTCGTCGTCAAAGTGGCTTGGTAAGAAGTGGTTTGACTTCTTGACACAGTAAGACATACACTCATTTGTACATATGAAAATTTCAGTTATGTATGCATGTTTTATGTTGTAATCTCATGTTTTTTTGAGCCACCTTGGATCGATGATCAAGAAAGTGATGTTCAACTACCTTCTGTAAATTTCTCGCCAGAAATGTCTAAGTGAGTTCAAGGAAGACAGTCTTTAACAAGAGGACAAGGGCATCCAAGAACGGAAAATGTTGACTACCTTCGAGTTGTGGTTCAATGGCACTAAACCATGCAAGGCATGTGTATGGAGGCTGAAAAAAATAGGGTGGTGTACTCTCATCTACTGTACAGATGAGTATATTAGTATTTTTGGGTCCAAAAGATTCCCGATGGGGAGGTGTGATCAGAACTGGATCATGGACCTAAGTGATAGCTCATAATTCAAAGTGTTCGGAAGTGTGTGGAACTAGAACAATCAGTTAGATCTCGTCTTCCTAATTTTGGCACCGTAAATGGTTCGAAAAACCAACACCGTATGAAGAATTTATCGCAGTTTGAAAAGTTCAGTAAATTGTAATTTTTGGACTTTGACCAAGTTTGACTCGTTATGGAAAAGTTCAAAAAAAATAATATTCCATGGAATATTCTTAGAATATTCCTCATAATATTCCCCAAAATATTACGTTTGGACTAGTAATATCATACCAAATGGCAGATTGTAATTGGGACATTGGTTGAATTTTTGAGTTTGGGTTAATAGGAGGTCACCACGTGGCCCATGCACAGTGCTACAAAATTTTGTCGGAGTTCCAGGGGTTCGACCCCGAGACCTGCTGTCACACACGCACCCATCTTACCAACTGTGTTATGGTGTTACTTAACACTATATGCATCACGGATTAATTTATTGTGTATGTTTTTCACGTTTGAGGTTTGGAGAGGGGCTAGCCCCTCCCCCAGGTGGCCTTAGCGCTGGGAACCAAGGGCTTAAGCCCAACAGTCATCCACCAACATTTATTCAAAAAATTGTTCACATGTTGCAATTTAGTTTTAACTACCGTCATTTACAATAAACCCCAATGGTTCTACAGATGTAAACGTGCTCACATGTGGCATTAAAATATCGGCATGGTTTATGCGTATTCAGTTTCGTTAACCACCCACGAAACAACGAAGTTTGAAACATGTGTCCATCATCAACAGTCAGCATTTAATGTTGTGTTTATTAATGGTGGATTTTATGGGGGACGCGCCATATTTGGTGGAAATTGTCAAATTTAACTGGAGTTAACTCTAGTTCTCCACATTTGGTGGAGGATTTTTAGGGGTCATTGGGAAAAATAAGTTCAGGCTCTAAATTAAGCTAGACTCGACTGATTTTGGAGTTCCAATAGTTAATTTTCACTATCTCAGATATTCAAGACTCATTAGTGAGGATTGCAGAGCCACCAAAGGACTTTTGAGAAGGTTTTTTCTTCAGAGAAGTTCTAGCGGCCACTAGGGCCACCATGGGCCAGCAACAGTTTAAGGCCTAGCCAGGGGAGCTAGACGCCCTATTCAGAAATCCAATAGTGAGTTTTGGATGTTTTATATGTTCTGGAACTAATGATGTGGTTTTAAGATCCTATAGGACTTTTGAAAGCCGAGATGCTTCAATGAAGTTCCAGGGGCCTCTAGGGCCAACAAGTACTAGCAAGAGTTCGAGGCCTAGCTAGGGCAGCTAAAGGCCTTATGCAGCAAACCAATAGTCATTTTTTACTGTTTTGATACTTTTGAATCCAATGGAGGAGTTTTTAGAATATTTTGAGGAATTCTAGAGCTTGAGAAGCCACATATAAGTTTTCTTTGACCCGAGTGCTAGGGGGTGCCGACAGGTGTTCGAGGTGAAACCGGAGTAGACGGAGGCCAATTTCAGTGAAAAAATAGTATATTTTGACTATATTTGACATTTTGAATCCATTGAATGGATTTTTAGAGGCATTTGAATACTTATAGAGCTCGAGAAGCTACAAGGAATTTTTGGGCAGCCTAGGGAAAACCGTGGAGGGAGACCTATATTGGGGATCCAGTGCTCATTTTGAGATAACGATTAGTCCATTTTCGAGGTATGATATGTCCTGGAGATATTAGGTGAGGTTTTAGGGACAAAAAAATAATTTTGAAGGAGTTAGTGCCATAGCGAAGCTCAGTGTAGCTAGAGCACCGACAGAAGGAATCAAGTCTAAGGGAGCCTAGATCTGTTAGCAGAGTGATGAAAACCATGACAGGGATATAGATGGTATTATAAGCCCATTGGTTCAGTTCAATAACCATTTGAGTTAAATTTGGAACTTGTAAAAGAAAATTTTCCATAATCCCAAAGAGCCAAGTCAAGATGACAAGAGCTCAAGGAGACGTAGCCCACGATATTCAAGTGAACTGCTAGATTAAATTTGTTGTTATGTGTGGATGTTTATTTTCTACATTACATTTTTGTTACACATGTTTAAGTTTAGAAAAAAAAAATGGACTTAAGGCACTTAAACAGTTAAAAAACATACACCTATTTCAAGTACAAAATTCCACAAATGTCAAGTATAAGCTAGATATTTTATTTTTTTAACTGAGTGGGAGGTTCTTGAAAAGCATAACAAGTTATCCAAACAATTTTCAGAACAGAAGTTAACCCTTATAGTATATATTTTAGTGTATTTTTATTAAATATGTTTTGACAAATTATCTAGTGAAATATCGACAAAAAATCAGAGATTAGTTTCTAAAGAGAAATATGTCTCATTTCTATAATTTAAAATTCCTAAAGTCACGTAGCTAAGTGATTGACTCTTTTCTTGTGCATTGGTTTGTGAATAATGATTAAAAAAATAAACAGTAATACATAATTAGTGTTTTGGAATATTTTTTATGATTTAAAAATATTCTCTGTCCTTTAAAAGAATATTTTTTTTTTTAATAATTAAAAATTAAATAAGTAGCTTCATAATTGGAGTCATTTTACATGGAATTTGTAATAAATAGTAAATTTACTCTACATGTGAATATGATTATAATAAAAATGAAGTTATGATAGGGATATTTAATTTAATTTATATATTAATTTCTACTCAAATCTAAAATTGGCATATGCCATTGAAAGGGTTAGAATATTTGGTGATAATATGTATTGTTCAGGAACTCCTTGTGAAGTTCATTGGTTTCAAACCTTATAGATCTAATTAATAGGAAAAAAAAAGGTACAATTTGAGTGAGCCTAATGATTAAGAAGATGTATTTCCTCCTAAAAGGTCACAGGTTCAAATTCATATAGGAGTAGAGTATGTACAACTCCATATACTTTATCATTAAAAACATTATGCATGGGAAATCCCTTGTCCCACTGTTGGATGGATAAGTCGTTCTTGCGGACAAGACAGACCTCCCAAGTGTCCTATGGACAACTAGCAACAAACAGAGAAATAAAAACTATTTTCTCTAGATAATATTCGATTCATTAATTAGCTACCACAGGGGTTTTGAAGACCTACCTGTAGTCCAACGCTATTTGTAATGATCTTCTTTCCAGTTGTTTGAAAGAGTCGTTTTCAAAGATCTGCAATCACAAACATGAAAAAAAATCAATAGCACTTGCATAGGATACACTAATTCACGAATTATATATCTATTAAGATGATCAAGGAATTCAAGAAATAAGCTAATTAATTAAATAATTCATTTATAAAACATGATAAACAAGCTACTTAATTAAAGAACTCATTGAGAAAACGATATTCATTTGTATTATCTTTGATAAAGAAGAGCCTTACAATTGTGTCCACCTTGATGTCGTACAAGCCTTCCTGGGGTCCGGAACAGGTGTTTCCTTTACTCTGAAAAGCTTTGCACTCTCTTAGCTAAAATACACATTGGTGTGTAATCATTCCCACATAATGATCAGTTAAGAGAGTCTGAGTCTATACATCATTTCTCCTCAAAAATTCTCAAAGTCTAACTCCCTAACTCACTCCATAACCTCCTTTGAAGCTGCACTATGGCTTCAATTTATAGGAAAAGAGAGGAGATTATGGTTTCACATAAGAAGGGATAGAATGCTCTTTTGAAGGGATTGAGCTCCATAAATCAAGGGGTAGGTTCCCATAATGGAGGAATGAACATACATGATAGGAGTGAACCTTCGACTGGATAATTGCTTCTAGAAGCTTCCAGACTTGACTGTTGGGCTTCTAAATGTTACTTTACACCTTCATTTTACTTTTTACAAGGGTTCGCACCCTTATTGAAGAAAAAGTACATTTAGCTCTGCATGCTTTAGAACAAAAAGGTGTGGCACTGCAGGTAATGTTAAGAGAAAGTGCGGTACAAGTGTTTTTAAGACTTTTATGAGATTTTCTCTCAATTTGAAGGCTTGATTTTAGGAACTTTGATGTTCTAGACTTCTAAGGGAGTAGTATATGAGTAATTATGAACCCATATAGACAATAAAACGTCATGGTGACAAATTTTAGTGTAACAAATTTCACCCTAAAGTGTGAAGTCTGAGAGCATTCGAAGAGTGATGTGCTTTATCATTTCAAGGATTAGCCTGTGGACACCCTAGTCAGAACCCTGTAAAAACATTCAATGAAATATATATATATATATATATATATATATATATATATATATATATATATATATATCATCACTGAGGTAGGCATTCCCATACTCAGATCAAAACTCACTAAACTTGTTCTGATACAGAAATTATTTTAATATTACATCGATATTGTATACACAACATGGATGCAACCATCTGTAATGGTTAGTCTACTGCATAATGAATAATTAAAACTCCTCACAGCCTGGATGGTGGAAACTAGATCCAGGGTCTTGATTTCTGCTTCCCGAACTAGTACGGTTCTGTCCATGTGATTAAATGTGTTGAAGTCGAACATGGTAGAACCCACTTGATTACCAGTCAATGATGTGAATTGTTAAAAAGTGTGAGAGAAACCACCAATAATGAAAATGGCTCTCAAAGTACTCAGTACAATACATGAAATATGAATAAGTGATCTAAAGTCGAACATTTCATGGAATCGTTCGATCGAAGGTCAATGATGCAACCTGTCGTCGAAGGCGAGAAACCTGCCATTAAGGCATGCAGATTCCAAGGTACTGACAGATTCTAGTTCAACTTCAAAGATGATGAGCTATCGTCGATATAAAGTGACCTGTCATAAGGAAGCTCACGACACAAACCATAGATCAAGTTTTGAAGAAATTTTTGCAAAGAATGACTTAGGGATGGTCAACACGAATGGAGAAAAATGTTTGCAGATGAATGGTTTGTTTGAATTTCCTCTTGAACACATAACGACACTGCAGATGGTTTGGTAACAGTTTCCCTAAGCTAATACCCAGAAACTGGCTGAAGACTTTCAATGTGGTTTGATTAACTAATAGGCAAAGGATTTTCCCAACCTAGGTAGAAGTGTGACAAAAAGTGTCATGTTCAAAAGTGGTTTACTGCTTTTAAATCAAAGTGTAACAAATGAAGTCGTTTTCTCTCTTTTCCCCCACCATTTCTGGCAAGTACCTCTTTATTTTTGACAAGCTTGAGGAGGATAACATTTGCTTGTCTATAAGCTCATCCTTCAGATGAGTCCAACTTAGTTTAAAATCGAACCCTAAGAAGGAGTGGCCCATTCCTGTTTGAATTGACAGGTCCTTTACTATTAAATTTTAACGAGTCCAATATAGGAGAAACTCGGTGTTTTTCATTTTTAGGGAGTCAAAAGAAAAAACTTAAGAAAACCCCACGGGTGTACTTTTTCATAATTTTAGTCTCTAAGGCCCGGAAAAGGATAAAATAATGTGGGAGAGAACTCTATTGACCATGATTAGTCAACGTATACCTTTTTTTGTAAATAATCCATTTCAGTCTGGAAAAGGGGTAAACTTATACTAAAGGGATGACTGTTCATTTCCTTTAACGAGTTCGAATAGTCAAGTACTCAGCAATATTTTCATCTTTAGAGAGTCTGAAAAGGGCTTAAAAGAGAACTCCATGGTTTCACTATTTCGTAAATTTTAAAGAGCTTGAAAAAGTGATAAAAGTATACTCTTCGTAAAAAATGAGCATTTCACCTGAAAAATCCGCTATTCTGCACAAAAACTCAAAAAAAATTAAACGTACCTTCTTCAATAATAAAAATATTTTGAAAAACTATCTTTTTAAAGTAAAAAATAAATAAATTTAAATTTCATTTATTCGAAAAAACTTATAAAAATGATCTTTCCAAATTCTTTTTTATCGTTTGAGTTCAGTGTGAAGATTTGAGAGCTTTTGGCAAAAAACACTCCAGAGAAGATTCTGGACAAACCGACTGTTGAAATTGAAAATCGTCTGCTCCAGGTAATCCAAATCCTCTTTTCTTTGCTTTTCATCCATTCATTTCTCTAATTTAGGGCTTAAAATTCATTTTTGGGGAGAAAATATGTTCAAAATTCCACCCTCGGGGGTCCACAGGTAAGACACATGGCACCTGTGGACCCCAACATTTTCTTACAAAGAAAAATGTCGTGGCCCCGCACTTTTAACATAGAGCCCGTGCGGAGCTACGAACTGTCTCTGAATGAAAAGTGCGGGGGTGCTGTGAAGAATTTAAAAACATAATTTCTTTCCAAATAACCCAAAATTTCCTTTTTAAAATGATTTTAATCTTTCATTTTTCTCATTGTAGGGTATTTACAATGCTTATCTAGCAGGAACGTGAACATGAGGAGGTGGATGAAGCTAAAATGATTCATCCACCTACATTACAAGTTTTAAGAGCATGCGAGCTACTTAAATTCTAGGCTATCAGTGGCATGAGAGCTCAAGTAGACCTTCTCACTTGGTTGGTAAATAAGTGGGATGTACAGGACCAATGTTTTATGATTGGAGGCAACCGTCTCGAAATTGAGCTGGAGGACATATATTTTTTGACTGGATTGTCTAAAAGAGGAAAACCGCTTTCTCTATTTGGGGCTAGGCTAGGTGGCCAGTTTGTCACTAGCCTGCAATTAGAGTTCTGTAATGATGAGGCCAATCCAAAAGACAAACGGATTGATATCAAAACTATCATCAGTCCTGAGTTAAAAGTGGTTGCATTTACCATAACCAAGTTATGTCGAAGTGATGCTTTGCACGTTGCTACTGAATCTCAAATGCGGATTGCAGTAGATTGTTTCTGAGGCACCATATTCAACTGGTGCGAGGCAGTGTTGGCTAACATCAAAGGCCAACTAACTAAAGCAAAGAATGGGAAGTTAAATAACTTCGGATATAAATCGATCATAGTCACTTTTGCTCTAGAGAGGATTCCTCTACTATCCCCGCAACATATTCCAGTTGATGCTGGTAGAGCTCAAGAGCCTCAGATGGTTTGATGGGTTTCTTTGATGGCCCGTCACAGCGAGGGTATAGAGATTGTTTGATTCCCCCCCGCATATTTCCATTGGCTAGAGCACCAACTCTTTGTGATAGACAATTTTCCTTATGCGGGTATAGATTTCCACGGTGACTGAGATATGCCACTTCCTCTAGGAGTTCAGTGGGCTGAGTCAGGTAAAAAATATTTTTTACATGCTCTAATTTATAATTATTTTTTCTTAATTTTGTTTTTTAAATCATCCAAAACTGATAACAAAAATTTCAAATGCATATGTGGGTCCACACCGACTAGTCACTCTCCGCCCCTTCGATAGGAGGCAAAGGGATGCAACTGCACCACCACCACCACCACAGGATCAGACAACAGAGATCCTTACTGATTTGGAAAACCATATGGAGCGGCTGACTATGGACACTCTTGAGACTACCATAGATGACATTCGACTTCCTTTGTAGAGATATGTCATTGGTGTTGTTGGACCATTCAGGAGATTCCTGAGTAGAGTGGCGCGAGCTGTAGTATATTATCATGATCATTACCATGGATAGTGGATGATCGATTGTATAGACTCATATCATTTTTTTATCACTTTTTCCCCGATCATAAGGCATTTTAAACCTATGATCGAGGATGATGTACTATTTTTTTGAAACACTATTCTATACTATGATATACCACTATTTCCAGTTACCTGTTCAACATATTATCGAATGTTATTTTGATCTATTTCTTTCATTATCGAAAATTTCTATTTATAACAATAGAAGATATTGCATCTGCTAATGTGTTTAATCTTCTTGGAATGTGTTGACACTCAATATAATCAAATTCTCGTTCCAATAGACGAATTTTCAAAAATAATCTTAACAACACTGGGTTTCTAATTGCATATACTCGATTTAATTGTAATGCAATGAGCTTAGAATCTAACCTAACAATCAAACTCTGAATTCCAAATGAAATGGATTCAGACAATAATTCAATAACTGCACTATATTCTGCAATATTGTTTATCGTTTGACCGAGGCTTACCCCATGCATAGATACTAACTCGTCAGTGGGTGAATAAATAACCCAGGCTGTGGAAGAAATATTCTGTGTACTACGATAAGCACCATCAGCAAAACCAATGTATTTTTGAAAAGACGTCGATGTTTGCAATATCAAGAGTAATCCAGATGAGCAGGAATAGTAGTAAAAGAACACTTAAGCTAGGCACACATTTCTAATCTACAACACACTAGCTAAAAACTAACTAATTTATAGTAAAGATCTTCATACAAAAATCAAGCGTAATATTTCTTCAGATAAAGCCCATTTCTGGGTTTTCCTAAAGAAACTCCATCAAAATCAATCAATTCATAAGCCCCTTTTGCAAGCTGTCACTTGACAATATAAGGACCATGCCAAATGGGTTCGAATTTCCCAGCCCCTAGCTTATCGTTAGCTTTATCATATAGCAAAACTAGGTCTCCTTCTAAAAAAATATGAGGTGTAACACTTCTATCATACTGAGCCTTCATTCGTTTCGCAAGAGTCTCAGTGGCTAATGCAGTAGTACGCCGATTCTCATCTAATTGAGCTAAGTACAAAAAGCGTTTTTCCTCCTCAGAGGTAGCTGGTAGTAACTCTATGGCTAGTTTGAGTGACGGTATCTCGCATTCAATCAGTAATACCACTTCTAAACCGTAAGCCAGTTGAAAAGGGGTAAAGCCTGTTGAAGTTTTTGCTGAGGTTCGATATTCCCAAAGTGCTGAGAAAAGCATGGTATGCCAATTCGATTTATGAATTCTGATGATTCGTTTGATCATGGTTACTAAAAAATTATTAATTGCTTCAACCAGACCATTAGCCTACAGATAATAAGGTGTAGAACTGTCATAATGTAGGCCAAGTTGGTCAGTTATCTCAGTCATCATGATGTTTCAAAAATGACTCCCATGGTCAGTAATTATTGCTTGGGGTACACCGAAACGAGCAATCACATGATTGAACACAAAAGTAGCTGCATTTTTGCCATCTAACGTAAATGTAGGCATCGCCTCGGCCCATTTGGTAAAATAATCGACTACGAGAATAATATAGCCATGCCCCCCGGCTGAGTGAGGGTTACATGTAATGAATTCAATGCCCCATTTTGCAAAAGGACCGACAGTAATTATAGGGTGAAGAGGAGCGGGTGGTGCATGCATCTTTCAATCAAAAATTTGACAATTATGGCATTTTTGGACCACATAAATATAATATTTAAATAAGGACGACCAAAAATAACCAGCGTGCAAACTCTTTTTGGCTGTGGCATACCCATACATATGACAGCCACATGCTTCAAAGTGACAGACATTTAAAACCTTTTTGGCTTCTTTATGGGTGAGACAACATTGAAAAATAGAGTCTGCACCATGATGGTATAGTGTGTCACCAACAATATGATATTGTTGAGACTGGAAACGGATTTTATGTCGTTGTGATCATGAAATTTTGGGTCGAAAAGATTGGGTTTGAAGATAAACAATGATATCCCCATACTAAGGATTGATGGTACTAATAAGAAACAAGGATTCGTTCGCGATTGGTTGTTCTGCTGCAGTTTCTGTATCAGTACTTGGGAAGTCACACATAAGTTTAGCAAATATCAATGATTTATTTTATTTTGAGTTTTCAAATTCCAGGTCAAACTCCTGTAGGATAACAATCCATTTGGAGTATTTTCCCCTTAGCAATTGTTTGGTCAAAATATACATCATAGGGCTACAATCAGAAATCACTGTTGTTTTGCATAAAACTATGTAATGACGAAAAATTTGGACAGCTTGGACAACTGCCAAGGCCAATTTTTCCACATGTGAATATTTGATTTTAGTCGGATGCAAATTACGACTAAGATAGTAAATCACATGTTCACTATTGAATTCATCTTCCTGAACTAAAACCATGCCTATTGTGGAATTGGATGTGGAGAGGTACAAAAAATAATCCTTGTTGTAATTGAGAGGATGTAGTAATGGTGCATGGGTCAACGCGTTTTGAAGAGCATCAAAAGATCAATCAGCGATCTCATCCCAAAAGAAAGGAATATTCTATTTTAACAACCTGGTAAAACCTTTCGTTAACTTGGCGTAGTTAGGAATGAATTGACGTAAAAAGTTTGCTTTGCCTTGCAAACTTTGGAGTTGGAAAAGAGTAGAAGGAGGAGGTAATTTGATGATAGCCTCAACCTTCGATGGATCGACACGAATGCCTGCCTTTGAGACAATAAATCCCAAAAATCGTCCAGATTGTACGCAAAAAACACATTTGTGAGGATTCAGACGAATCTTATAATGCCTACATCGTATAAAAATGGCTCGTAAATGAGTAATATGATCTGCTCTACACAAGGAATGAGTAGGAAAATCATCGAGGTAGGGTTGTACAATGTGTTTAACGTCATGAAATGCATAAGACATTTCCCTCTTAAAAGTGGCGCCAACATTCTTAAGTCCAAAAGGTAATTTGCGATAAGAAAATGTCCCCCATGGAAAAATGAAATTTGTTTTAGGTTGATCTGCAGGGAGTATGTTGATTTGATTGTAACTGGAAAATCCATCCATGAACAAAAACATTTCACTTCCAGCACAATCGTCAATAATTTGATCGATATAAGGGTTTGGATAGTTGTCTTTTGGACAAGCTCAATTTATATCCCTATAATCGATGCATACTTTTATTGTTCCTTGTTTTTTATTGATAGGAACAATATTAGAAACCCAATCCATTAACAGAATCGGATAAATAAAACCTGCACAAAGTAATTTTTCAACTTCTGCTTTAATAGCGGCAACTTCTCTCGGATGTATCTGACGTAATCTCTGTCTGACGGGTTGAGCATCCGGGTATGTCTTAATTTCATGGGAAAAAATCGACAGATCGATTCCTGGCATTTCTTCATATGACCAGGCGAAAATGTCATGGAATTCCTGAAATAGGGCTTTATATGCTTGGATTTCGTCAGGCGTACAAGAAGCACCTATATGAATGTTTTCAACGATTCCGGGTTTTACTGAAATTTCAATGGGAACCGTTGTAGAAATTTTTTCTAAATTCAATTCAGAATCAGAAGATGAGATAGGATTCTGAGGCTCTTTGACGTAATCAGTAGTAAAAATAGAGGAAAAACTATTTTCAAAATGATCGAGATCAGGTAAAAACAAAGACCTATGATGTACATCTTCCTATGGTAATTGATCGATAGTCAAGAATTAACGAATTTGTTCATCAGTATTAAATACATGTTGATCAAGATCAAGAATTGATGTTGAAGCTGAGCTCGATATTGAAAATGATTCCTCATGGATCACATTCTCTGGATCAGATTTGGTTGAAGGAGTATCAAAAAATGACTGTACAGTCTGATATGCTAACTCAAAAGGACTCAAGGGCATCGCGCCATCAAAAGAATCCAGTTCTAATTCTGAAGGTATTATCTAAGGATCATCAAAGGAAATAGTAATCGATGTAATCATATTGATATTAGCAATAGGAGGCTGTATGCTGGGAGCAGGCAGGGAAAAAGTTCCCAATAAAGCAGAATCTTTAATTAACCCTACCCCAACATCCTTATAAGGGATATTCGATTTTCCGATATGCTGGATACTATCAGTAGAGGCTGGGTCGAATGAATAATATGAAAGCTGATCTATTTTAACGATATTTCCTTTATGAGGAAACATTATGAGACGAGAGATCGATGATACAACAATAGTCATGGCATAAGACCAACTACGACCCAGGAGAAGGTTGTAATCTAGAGGGGCATCAACTACTTCTACATCCAGATTAATGGTTTTTCCTTCAACCTCTATTGGTAGATCCTGTAAAATACCATACGGCTGAAAACCTCTTCCATCAAAAGCTTTGAGGATAGTCGACGGTTGGTTAATTGTTGGAGAACCAAGTTATTTTCAACATTTTAATGAAATAATACATGTGGAAGCCCCTTCATCAACAACAATATGAAAAATATGTTTGTTTTTTACTATTACTGGAATTTGAAAAGCCATTTGATGAGGTAGGCAGGGTGTAAAATTCTCTAAATCGAAGATCATGAGGTTCTAATCCTGGAGGTATACGAATCCTAAGGCTGACAATAGTAGTTTTCTTTGGGCTAGGCATGATTGTAGCACTTCCAAAGCCGACATTGCTGAAGGGGAAATTGCCAAGTATTCAAAAATATTGTAATTCTGAGCAGCTCTTGCATGAAGATTGAAAGCTGATTTACGAAGTACACCTTTAACAGGCAGTTTGATTTCTAAGTCAGGAATTTTTTCTCAATCTGTAGCAGATCAAAAAATAAGGGAGATGTAGTTGATGCTGAATTAGATGTTTCTACTTCTTTAATAGGATTTTTACTATCACAATCTTGCGATTGCGTCGCAACCATGAGAATATCCTCTAGCATATTTGAGGAAGATCCAACCATATTACTATCTTGAGTTGGAAAGGGATCCTTCAAGACAGCAGGTATGGGTGAACCCTTAACGAATTTCGATACCTTGGCTCTACGTGGACACTCTTTTGTAAAATTATCCTCATCACAAATGAGACAAGGATAACGAGGTTTTCATTTTTCGTCAATTGGTTCAGTTTTATCATTTTTATCTTTTGAATATTTTTTTTTTTATTCTTACCTTTATTCTTACCACCATTTTTAGGTTTGGTTGTAGATTATTCTACAACATGAATATTGATGGAAGTTTCAATGGAAGAATCTCCTTTTGGTGAATCGAGTAAAGTGATAATAGGAGAGGTCATCTTGGAAGATTTCTTCTTACTTTCACCACTGCTAATAGAACCAATTACACCATCAGCGGCATGAGAGCCGAAAGGAGTTGTATTTAATTGACCAGGTCCTGGTAAATCATGGATTTTATCATATAGAGTATCATACTGGGTATATACAAGGTCAAGGTATTGAGCCTGAGCAATGAATTTCTCTTCTATAACAACACCTCCCTTGGCCACATCTTTAGTAATTTTGGGCAATAACGATTTAATAAACCATTCATCCAAAATTTGATCCAGAATAAAGACCTTCACTAAATGCCTTCTACATTTCCATTCATGAATAAGATCGAATATGTACGTAGACGTAGATTTTTTTAATGAAGTGAGAAATTTGGTGCCATTATCTTATCTGATAGGCAAATGAAAATGGGTTAAGAAAGAAATAGCTAGTGCATCAAAATTATTAAAAGAGCCTCGTGGTAACTCAACATACCATTTGGCAGCTAGACCAATGAGAGATCTCTGAAAAACACGCAGTCAAATCAAATCATCGATTAGTGAATTGGATGCACACCAGAGGTGATAAGTCATAACATGATTAGATGGGTCCTCTTCTGACTTACCCTCAAACTTGGGAATATCGCAGGGAAACTTGCTAAGCATCGGTGGCCAATACAGAAGATAAAAGATAGGATAATTCGTAAGGCACGATAGATCAGGTAAATCTAAAGTTGCTATAAATGGTAACCGATGGCTAGGGTCTCAATAACCTTGTGTGATCAAACCAATTCTAGGAGGAGGATATCCAGGATATCCTATAATTGGATGCACATTAGCAATCGTGGAACCTCCTGGATAACTAGGATTAACTAGACCATACTGGGGTTGTTGAGGTATTTGATAAGTATACCTAGGGTACGGTTGATATTGATATACTAGATTTTGTGTAGCATGTCCAAATTGATATTGTCCCTGGTACGATTGATAAGTAAATTGTGGTTGAGTAGTAAGATTCGTACTTGTACCAGCTTTTCTTGTAGGTATCTAGACCGTAGTCTAAATTGTGGGTCCTGACTGTGGCACAGATACTTGAGGAATTTTCACTGATATAGGGGTAGTAGAAACAGGAGATATAGATACTCTAGAATGAGGCGTGGTAGGTTGAATAGAATTTGCAGCAGTAATAGAAGTTCGAGGCGGAGTCTAAGGTGTACTAGGCCTAGGTTGATGAACAGAACCAGGTGCAGGGACTTGAACGGTAGGCTGGACAGGTTGCGGGGTTGGACCAAAATCTATGGGTTGTCTAGGTTGATTAGGTAACTGCACATTTGGATGCAAATTTTGTTTAATTTGAGATGGATCCCATGCTATATTAATTCCAGGGTATTGACTCAAAGAAGGTTGTGCATATGAAGGACCATAACTGGGTTGAACATAAGTTTGATAATTGACTAGCAAATTTCTAGTTCCTTGTAACAATGGTTGTCCTTAAGGAGATTGAAATCCTTCAGCTAGGTACTGACCTTAAGGCGTGTACTAAATCTGGCGTTGGTATTGACCTTGAGGAATAAACTAAGTCTGGGGTGGACCCTCAGGAATAAATTAACTTTAGGGTTGACCCCGAGGAATGTATTGTCCTTGAGGTTGATATTGACCTTGAGGGATGTATTGTCCTTGAGGTTGTTCTCCAGGTAGATAATATTGTCTGATAGTTTTTCGTTTTAAAAAATTACCTTGAGGTTTCCCCCAGGCGGTAAATCACTACCTTGAGGTTGTCCCCCAAGCGGTAACTAACTTCCTTGAGGTTGAGGATTTAGAATATTTCTAGACATCATAAAAATTTGTTCTGCATTCAACTTTTCAGTTTTAGTTTCATTTCTAACAGATGATAGCACTTGTTCAATTGGTTGGGAATCTTCCCCTGGGAAAGTACCAAAGAGTGACCGGTATCTCGAAGGAACAGACAGACCACCATATAAAAATGTTTCCGGAGATTGAGAAAACATAGATAACTCACCCAACATAGTTGATAAAGGATGATAACCTCTCGGTGTAGGGTGAAAAGGAATTTGGGGTGGTGAATAAGACTTGTTTTTTGTAAAAAAACTGTCAATGATAAATACCAAGCGTCAGTTCTAAAAGGACTGTAGAATATTGATTCACGTTCCCTAAGATTCAAAGTTTCTTGGTCTTTGGGAAGAACTATGTCTTCATCTAGAACAACAAGTTCTTCAATACATATGAGATCAGAAGGAAGGTTTTTAGTAATTCGATGTCGAACCCTATGTGAATCAGGATCACTAGAAGTCGGAGTAACAAATCTTGAAGATGGTTCCAACACAGCAAGTTCAGTTTCGGGCTCAGAAATTTCAGGTTCTTCAGTTAATTCACTGGTTGGAGAAATACTACCAGTAACTTCAGAAATTGAAATTGCCTCTTGAATATATTCTGTTGTTTGTGATTGATAATTAGGATGAATAACTAGATATGATTATCTTGGTTCTGTTGATCTAACTCTACTGACACTTGGTGGTACCAAAGCTCGGAGTCCTTCAAGTTGGCTTGGTGTATACTCATAGGGTTTCCCCTGGAGTCTACGTGATTGTATTGGTAATTCAGCCATGATTAAAAATTATTAATCACATGCAAGCAAATAAAATTTCAATGAAAATCCTAGAGTCACTGAGGAAACAAACAAATGAATCACATGCCTAAAAATCTAGGAGATCAAACCAGACACAAACAGTAACTTCCCATACTAAAAACACTAGTTGGTGATGAAATCCAACATCGTAGTATTTTAATGTAGAAAGGGTGGTTGGAACAGTTACCTCGAAAACCTCCTTAATGAAACAGACCGGTGCAAGTTTCTCCACTTAAAGTATCTCGAGTGAACATAACCATCCGGAGAGTCCAAGTGATTCTAGTCAACGTCTACTCCGGGTACAGTGGGATCTTTCTTCCACCCTCACCTTAGGAAAAAAACATAAATATTATGGCCACTAAGGTTACCAATAAGAACTAATATACCTGGGGGAATAGTCTACGATCTGACATACACGCAAGGGCAGAGTAACAAAGCTCAATCCCCTTGAAGGCTCGTTGACATAATCCAAGGTATACCGACAAGTGACCCCAAGCTCCTCGACAATGATCTATCCGACGTTTACCATTGTTAATACGCGCACATCTTTTATTGTTCCCAATGAGATAGAATTGATTATCGCACTGGTTCGGATATGAACTCATGCTTGACTCCTTTAAGAGGAGCTTCCCAGAGCATACAAATGACTATTGGATTTTTCCTACCGCAAGATCGACTACTTGTTTGTTTTAATTGTCTTGGAGATTTAATTACTCCCTACTCCAAGACACTAGCCTAAGCTATATTGGTGAAAAGAGCCCTAGAAATATAAAAATTACTAGATTGATTTTAATTTAAGCGTTGATTCTAATAGGTCGTTTCTTATGAAAATAGGTGCAAAAGTGAAACTGATGATATGTAGTGACCCGACTCAAAATCAAAGTAAAAATGAATCTTATATGAGAAAAATTTCCTTTGCTTTCAATGAATTCTATCTAAAAGAAAGAGTTGAGAAAATGTAATCTTTTAAAACAATTATTTCCTTCAAACAAGAATAAATGAAAAGAAATCTAATTTCATGAGAACTCAAATTTCTCAATAAGAAATCCCTTTATCATTCAAGATCGAAACTACAAACAAAATTTTCTCTAAAAGAAAACTACAATTTTTTAACACTCAAAACTAAAGAACACTAATTTTGAGATCTAAAAATTCTAAAGACTAAATCTAAATTAAAACTTTAAATATTTTGAGGATGTTTTTCTTAGCTTGTTATCTAACTAAGAAATTCATTACTTAGATCAGCAAGAACTCAAAAAATTTCAATTTTGGTTTTTTAAGTGAAATTCCAAACTTATCAACAAAAGTTTTTTAAAATTTGCAAATGAGAAAATGGGATCTAAATCTCATAAAACAATTTATGCTACGAAGTCAAAATTAGCAAGAAAGCAAGGAAATACTAATGATATAAAGGTATACCGAGGCTTCTAATATTTGAGTGGGATAAAGACAAAGAAAAAATTGCTATAACAATTAGATATTTCAGAAAATCATTCAAACTTAAAAATTCTGAAAATAAACTCTCAATCAAAGCTTTCTGATAGAAAATACAAGTCTGGGTTAGCACTGAGAATCTAACAAACTGATCTAGAAAAGATAATTTTAAGGTTTTCTAAAATTTTCACAGGACCCGCAGTTTCCAGTGTAAAGAGGTGCGGTCCCACACTATTTATACAAGAAAAGAGCGGAGATGCCCGCAGTGTTTCTAAAAGAAAAGTGCGGATACCAGAAAACTAAGAGAAAAATAAAAATCCCTACAACATTTTTCAGGAATTCTACATGGATAAACTACTCAAGCTAGTATAAACTAATAAAAATTAGAAAAATAAATTGATAAGTCAAAAATAAAAGAAATCAAAGTTAAAGATCCATTCCCCAGTGGAGTCGCCATTTTGTTGGATGGATAAGTCATTCTTGCGGAAAAGACAGACCTCCCAAGTGTCCTACAGATAGCTAGCAACAAACAGAAAAACAAAAACTATTTTCTCTAGATAATATTCAATTCATTAATTAGCTACAATGAGGGTTTTGAATACCTACCTGTAGTCCAACACTATTTGTAATAATCCTCTTTCCAGTTGCTTGAAAGAGTCGTATTCAAAGATCTGCAATCACAAACATGGAAAAAATCAATAGCACCTGCATAGGATAAAATAATTCACAAATTATATATCTATCAAGATGATCAAGGAATTCAAGAAATAAGCTAATTAATTATGATAAACAAGCTACTTAATTAAAGAACTCATTGAGAAAATGGTATTCATTCGTATTATCTTTAATAAAGAAGAGCCTTACAACCGTGTCCGCCTTGATGTCGTAGAGGCCTTCCTGGGGTATGGAATAGGCATTTTGTTTACTCTGACAGGCTTTTCACTCTCTTAGCTAAAATACACATGGGTGTGTAATCATTCCCACATAATGATCAGTTAAGAGAGTCTGAGTCTATACAACATTTCTCCCCAAAAATTATTAAAGTGTAACTCACTAACTAACTCTTGAAGCTACACTATGGGTTCAATTTATAGAAAAAGAGAGGAGGTTATGGTTCCACATAAGAAGGGATAGAATGCTCTTTTGAAGGGATTGAGCTCCATAAGTCAAGGCGTAGGCTCCCATAACAGAGGAATGAACATACATGATAGGAGCAAACCTTCGACCAGATAATTGCTTCAAGAAGCTTCCAGATTTGACTGATGGGATTATAAATGTTACTTTTCGCCTTCATTTTACCTTTTGATAGGCCTCTGCACCCTTAATGAAGAAAAAATCTGTTTAGCTCTGCATGCTTTAGAACAAAAAGGTGTGGCACTTTAGGCAATGTTAAGAGAAAGTGTGGTACAAGTGTTTTTAAGACTTTTATGAGCTTTTCTCTCAATTTGAAGGCTTGATTTTAGGAACTTTGATGTTCTAGACTTCTAAGGGAGTAGTATATGAGTAATGATGAACCCATATTGACACTAAAACGTCATGGTGACAAATTTCAGTGCAACACCCACAAATAAGGGGGTATGATACACCAATTTGATATCTAGCTTGGTTGTGGCCTTAAAATTAGATTATTATTATTATTATTATTATTATTATGGAGTGCAAAAATACCTCCATGTATTACAAAATATTAATAGAACCTAGCCTATGATTTAACAAAATGAAACAAGAGAAATATCGATCTCATCAAAATGGGAACATCAAGAAGGCATGTGATCCAGGTGGATTTAGGTGGCCACCCACCTATTCCACTTGGACCCCCAACATTGTTTTATATATGTGTCCTATTTTCCTTAACATTTTCCTATTTCAAAATTTTTTTATTTTTGGAAGTTTTCGGGTCCTGAACTTTTAGAGCCATTTTGAGGCCCTATAGGACATTTTTTGTTTTTTGTTTTTTTTTAATTTCTATAAATTTTTATATTCTAAAGTTTCTTTCTATGAATATACATTTCTAATGTGCTATCGTGCATTCCAAACAGAGATTGTATGCCTAAGTTACGACCCCAAGAAGTTGACATTCCAAATAACCCCATCAAGGCCCATAATTTTTGGTGCTTCATCTCCTAGGGTTAGGTTTAAAGGGGCATCCTAGCCTCATTGTAACATAGTTCAAAAGACATGTCACCATCAAATCTTTTCTTAGAGATAATCTACCATCGTCCGAGCATTTTTTATTTCATTCTGCATGTAAATAGTTTTCAACATTTTCTATTTATTAATTGAAGTTTAGTTTCATTGTATCACTATGTTTTTTTTTTAATTTGTATTTCATTTCATTCGTTATAAATCTAGATGAATGGTATCAAATTGGTCTTCCATTTCCTTGTTTTTCCATGCATGTCCTAAATGAGTTCAGGGTATATGGATTTGGGACTCGAACTGCTTGATCCCTTGCAAAACTACCCTCGCTGACCTCGATGGTCTCCCATGGTAGATGAAAATAAATATGAGGGAGAAAGAGATCCTATCAAATTTCTGCTCAAAGAAGCCCTTGAGCAACAAAGGAATGAGATAATGGATAATTTTTCCTAAATATTTTGGTGGATACAATGGGTGATGCATCTTCATCTAACAGTCGCTTCAGAGGTTCCACTCCCTTTAAGGTACAAGTTAATTTTTACATTTGTATATATGAAGGATAGATAGATGAAAATTCTCTAGATAAATGGTTAAATCTACTGGAAGAATGTTTCTCGGTGTAACTTCCTCTTCCCACATTTACCCTATTTTACAATTTCTATGGGCTAAACATGAGTTGATTGTTATGATGATATGACCCAGACTCCAAGTTCCAGTTATGGAAGTGGGGCCTACAAACCGGAAACAAACTGACACTACAGATCATTCAAGAGTCTCACAAGCACCCCAAGTGGTCAATTCCTAAGCTGGAATTGTTTTTCACTAGGTTTACTCACCAACCGCAACCATAACACTTCATGCATTCAGTTGGGAGGCTATAACCACATGCATAAACTTGTCTACCAGTGGTTATGACCCAAAATCATTTGTTATGTGCATGCGTTCATGATATTTATGCAAAATTTTCAAGCTATCCTCTTGACCACTACCCATAATTTCCTGTAACTATATACAATTGTGACAATAATGACAACAATGCTAAACACTCAAATCTTGAGTGAGATATTGACTTAGACATGCCTAATGAAATATATGCATTTCATCAAACATATGATAAACATAGAAGCTACAGTTCATGAATGCATATCTGCTCAAAAGCCTCTGAAATTCATCTTAGAATTACTAAGAAGGCTTTATGCCCTCTCTAGATAGCTACAATAACACTTATTAGCAAATGCATTCATCAATCATTCAATAAATTAGTAATCATGAGCAAGATTTTATAGTAAGTGCACAACATATAACCATGTATATAACTAGTATATAACCATAACAGAGACCATGAAAAATCAACCATAATGTCAACATAACAATCAATACAACTGCTCATAGATCACAATAGGAAAATAACTGATATTAACATATGAAAATGCCAACCAAGTTATTAAATTCCACATACCACCTAACTATAGATTGGATGAACCAAAATATATATTTCAACCAATCACCCCTGTGCCATATTCTAGGCATGGATGTGGGATCATAAGGATTAAACCAAAATACAACCAACCAGGGCTTCCAGATGCCAAACCACCTCAAGCCTCCACCATAGTGTTTTCACCTAACCAGTCCATAAATCACTAACAACAACTAGATTAGTCTCTACCCAAGTTTTAGAAGGCTCTGGGAACTAGTAACTCGACCCACATCCTCGAGGGAACTGAAGCTATTAGAGGGATCCAAAGATATCCCATCTCAACCCACAACCTTCGTGGAACCCAAGTTGTTTCAGGGCTCCAGAAAATTTGTTCCAACCTTCAACCATAGGGAATATTTTGTTCATAACATAGATCTAGTTGAATTTTCATTTTTAGTAAAATAATATCATATCAACTTAGTTAAATTATTAATGGATTACATTTTATATCTTTATTGATTCTAAAATCTAAATGATTGGATTACGGGATTCACATATGGATTTGATTTTTTTTTTTTAGAGAGGCTCGATTCAGATTAACATCTCGATTGAGTTCCATAGCTCGTTCGAGCCCCTAGTTAACCACATAAATGGATTGAGCAAGGTTTTAGGAAACCCTCAATTGAGATATTTGAATTTAAAATTTAAGCACTCGATTGAGCTTCTAAGGTCCTAAAAACCACAATTTTAGCACCCCCTCTACAAATTTTTTCTGCAACACCATGTTGTACCCTAGCATACTTAGGGAATTTTTTTTATCTTAGGTGGAAAAGTTGATCATGTTGGATTCATGAAGGAATCCTTTATCAAATGGCATATGATATTGAGATTTTCAAATTCATATGATATTTTTCATCTAATTTATTTTAAACATAATGCTTGAATTGTTTTGGATAGTTTCAAAGAGGTTGAATAAAAAATCAATAACATAAAATATACACAACTAAAATTTTTCAAACAATATCGTTATCTTTTTTTAAGAGTCCTCTTCAAAAAGGTACTCTTGTTTTTTAAATTTATTTAAAAAGTCGAAAAAAACTTTATGCGAACACGTGTCTACAAATTTCAATAGAAATATTATTTCACCAACTTCTAAACATATTAAAAAAAAAATATTTTGCATCAAAAAATAAAAATTTTAATATGAAAACTTAGTTTTGTTTTTGTTGTGTGTATATATATTAAAAAGTAAACATTTTATACTAAGGTATGCTATGCGAACACACACATACCTCTTAATATGTCTGAAAATTTTCAAGGACAAGCATTTAATTTAAAGGAAAATTGAAATATTATAAGACATTAATTGTTTTTGCAAAAAATATCATTAGGACACCATCATAATTATCCACAAAATTTATTTTTACTCCGAAACAAAAATCACAATGCTTATATGAATTTTGAGGGCTTCAATTCTATAAAAGAGTAAAATTTTGAAATTTCATCGCCACATTTAGCCCAAAAGTGTAACCCATCTTCATGAATTCACCCAATAGTATTTAGTGATGTTTGCCCTCATTTTTAATTGAAATTTGAAAATTGATAGGTTTCATCACTTCAAGAGGAAATGATGAATACAATTTCCTTCACTACTCAAAACCACAATTTGATATTTGTTTTTGTAACCCTTTCTTTAAGCAATATTACAAGTAGGTGCTTGACTTAGCTAAGTTTCGTGGTTGACTTGATTCCATTTACAACTTTTAAAGATACACATTGGAATTTTAAGTGATTTTCTATGGACTTAAATATGTAATGGACTTTCTCTTTTCCTCCTTTTTCTTTTGGATATCTCTCAACTCCACTAGAAGTCTATATTAAACAAATGATGGAGGGATAGTTGACTAATAATGCCTTTTGAAATCTAAATTTTATGGAGACATTGTCTCCACTTCTGACTCTAAATTGTTGTATTCATAGTGATTCTTCCCCTTCTTGAAGGGTTCTTAGAATGTTACACACCTATCCAAATTAAAAGGGAGGGAATTGAGGTCATACCATATCACAACCCTCATAGAGAGGTTTTCCACTTGAACTAATGTTGTTGGGATTTATCATTCAACATGTTATTTCAAAGTTTCTTCTCGAGACTTCCTATTGGATGATGTGCAATATTTTTTGTTCTATGTTTTATTTTTTTCCACTAAGCATTAAGGTTGTTAGACACAATCATGCAAATATCTTGTATATTGGAAGATTCCATAATAAAAATGTTATTTTCTCACAATTTAATACCTATATACATCAAGAGTTGTTCCAATTTATAATTATATTATCTAGTAGAGAGAGATTATGATCAAGATAAACTAAAATTCACATATAGATATTTATTACTTTTAAAACTTAAGTTACAACTAACTCAAAATTTTATTTATTATATTTTTAATTGTTTCTCAAACTTGTAAAAATCACATGTAAATTTTAAAACCATGCCTACATTAAAATTAATTTTACTAAACAGAACAATTAACTTAAAGTTTTGTTATCATAATTTATGGAAGAGCCAAACCCATAATTCCTTTTGCAAAATAATTTTGCAACCCTCGAGGTTTGAAACAAAAAATAAAAAGAACCTTTAAATAAAAGTTTAAAATAACTCATGGCCTTCTTGGTAACCATAATCATTTCCAAGAATTAGTCACTAGGATTTAGAACATGCGTCAAACTATTGTTTAGATAGATTTGAAGGATCAAATGAAAAGTTACCAATGGCCTTGTCATTACCACCACTACTTCCTAAAACTAGCCTCTAAGACCTAAGGCATGAATAAAACTCTTGTTTAGATGGATTAAAATCTTCTTGTCATTAACATCACTACTTCCTAAAATGAACTAATAAGACTTAAGACACATGTCAAACTTAATAATATATATTTGAAAGATCAAATGAAAGAATCCCTACCACCCGTGTATAAGAGGAGCACTCAATCATTAACACAAATCTTGTGAATTTTCTTCGACTCACATAAATAAGCAACATTAAATGATTATAAGCGTGCATTTAACAACTATGCATTTTCCTTGTTGTCTATTAATAGAATTGTAACATTATTTAGATCACTACTATTTAGAGAAAGCTCATAATTCATGCCATTATATTTGGATTTTCATCTGAATTGGATCAATATATAAATTTTCATCTATATTGGTGATTTTAGAGTGAAAAAATTTAAGGAACCAACATATAAGAATAATTTTATGCACGGGATCCAGTTTGGATAATAGTGGTCTAAAACTTGTTAGGGTGACTTTTATACCTTAAATGATGATTTTTTTTTTTTGGTGGGGGGGGGGGGTGGGCGGTGGCAGGGGTGTGTGTGTTTCTCTCTTAATAATTATACCATATGATTTTATTCTACACTAAGATACCATTCCAACAATTCAAGAAAGACGTCGATCGAAGTTCATATGAAAGAGTTATGACTCTTGGAATTTAAACTATCATGATTTACCACCATAATTCAAGAGGATGCCATGTTAGCCCCTAATACTCATGGAAAATGGGCTAACCATGTGAATACTATAAATAAGACTCTATAAAGGTCAAATTTATAACTCTATTTGAGAGTTGAAGGTGTCAAACTTAACCCCTAGTTTCCTATTGGTTTGTTATAACTGGGCCACTGGAAGGAAAATGGATTACAATCATTTTTATTGGATCTTCATTCTTCAATAGAGTATAAAAACCTAGAAGTAGGAGTGAGAGACCAAAATAGATGGGATTTAGTGTTTTTAGCAACCTATTAGGCCATATGACTCTGATAACTCCAAAAAGTGTACCTTCTCCTTTGCACTTGTGTTACTCTCATTCTAGAAAAAAGAGAGCATAGTAAGCTCACTAATCCGGACTTATACATGAACACAAAAAAATACATATATAAACATAAACACATAGATGCAATAGTAATAAAACTTCATTTCATTAATATCAAAGAACTTAAATATGCTTACATACAAAATGGAAATAAAATAGCTCGGGCGATGGTATCTTATCTCTGAGAAGAAATGTGGTGGATACATGCCTCTTAACTATATTACAATGCGGCGTGAGAGCCTATTTATGATTGAGAAATAATTGAAAACCTTAAACATCCAAAAATATAACCCTAGGATATGTAGCACTAAAATTGTGGGCCTCATTAGGGTAAATTAGTACATCAACTTCCCGGGGTCATAACTTTGACATATGATCTTTGTTTGACATGTACGATACCTCGTTATAAAGATATATCTGAGGAATAAAAATTTCGACTATAAATGGTAGTTAAAAACTTCCATTTTCCCATTTTCCAAAAAAAATTGTTTAGGGCCTCAAAACGACTCCAAAAGTTTAGGACTTGAAAAATTGCCAAAAATAGTAAATTGTGCTAGAATTAAGGAAAATGAAAAACTAATAGAAACAATGGTGGGGGTACAAGTGGAATAGGAAATTGGCCACCAATATCCTCTTGGATCAGTCCTCCCCCCTTAAGAAGCAATTATCCCCATTTCGTTGAGTGCCTCCATGAGATAGGAAAACTTCTTATGAACTTTGTCAATGTTGAGCCACTTGCCTTGGTGCAGGAGTTAGCCATATTTGATAACTCGATATAGTTGGATTTTATATTGGCGAGTGTTCTTGATATGCATGTCCATGATCCGATAAATGATGGCCTGTTCTATGAAGTGTGGGTTTAACTCTGTTGGGGTGAGTTGTTCTACAATGTCTTATGTGTCTAGTAATTTTGGAAGGTATGGTCGAAGGCGGTCCACATTGAGCACTTGGTGTAGACTATGGAATAGTGGAATTTTGAGCTCGAATACATTGTCCCCTACAACCTTGGTGATGGTGTATGGCCCATATTAGAGCGATCAAAGCTTGTGGTGGGGCCCAGCAAGACTCTCTTTCTACAAATGTAACCAAAATTTTTCACCCACCTGGAACTTGTGTGGCACCTCATGTTGATCATGTCATTGCTTGTACTTAACATTGTCTCTATCTAATATGTCATGGACCTGCTAGTGGATGTGTTGAATGCGCTCAATGAAGTTGTTGGCCCTGTTAGCTTCGAACTAGACATGAGTTAAATCTTCCTAAGTAGCTGCAAATGGTAGGACCACATCAATGGAAATAATGGTTGGAATCCCAATACCACCTGAAAGGGGATGTGGTCAGTTGAGTTGTGGAGAGCACTATTGTAGTTGTGTTGGACATATGGGAGGCTTTCATCCCTTGTGCATGGATGCTTCAAGTTGTGCATGCACAAAATGTGTACGATCATCCTGTTGACGCCCTCTATTTGGCCATTAGTTTGGGGGTGGAAAGTCATGGACTTAGTGAGTTTGGTATCCAGCATCAACGAGAGGCTTGAACAAAATGTACTTAGGAACCTATTTTCCCAATCTAAGATAATTGACTGTGGGACCCAAAATTGTACCCACACCCATTCAAAGAAGAGCTTAGTAGTGGCTTATGTTGTGATAATCTTCTTGTAGGCCACCATAATGGCCATATTAGAGAATATATTGATGACCAGAAAATTTCCACAATTACAGAGGTATTGTTATTGGCCTCGTATGCTTTAATGTGTGTCATGATTTGTAAGAGGATGTTCATTATGTGCTCTCAATAAGCCTAGAAATATAATTTGGGATTGTATATACCACTTAATGTACCTTCTCGTCCATGTGAGAATGTTTCTATGGACTTCGTAGGAGGTCTACCTATGTCTAGGAGAGGTCATGAATATCTTTATGTAGTTGTGGATAGGTTCAACAAAATGTGTATTTTGATGCCTTGTAAAAAGCAAGTTACAACTGAACAAACTACTCAGTTATTTTTCAGAATGTATGGGTTCATTTTGGGTTGCCCACATCCATTATTAGTGATCGATATTCTCACTTTGTCGGGAACTTTTGTTCAAGCTTTTGAGGACTCATGGACACCAAATTAATAACAAGTACAACATTTCATCCACAAACATACAACCAAAAAGAGGTGGTGAAAAAAATGGTGATACATCTTCTTAGTGGGTATTGCAGCAAGAATCATAAGTTTTGGGATGATATTCAACATGCTTACAACTGGGCCAAGCACTATTCGACTCAAACCTCACCATTTAAGGCATGTTTGGGATACTTGCCTAGATCTCCTTTAAATTGTATCTTTGGGAAAGATGTTGCTATTGATGGTCATAGTGACATAGACAAAGCTAAAATATTCATTGAACAAGTTTAATTGGTACATCAAATAGTTCAAGAACAGTTGGAGAATAGTCATGTCAATTACAAGACAATACATGATAAGAATCTTGTAGATCACAATTTCCAAGTCGGTGATGAAGTTTGGCTTCACATTAGCAAAGAGAGACTCCAAGGAGAAGCTAAAAAACTAAAACCAATTCAATATGGTCCATTTAAAATTCTAGAAAAGATTGGTAATAATGCATTCATGTTGGATTTTCCTTCATAAATGCAAATCTATGCAGTTGTTAATGTTTATAATTTAAGAATGTATGAGCCTCCTTTGATTGAATATCTAGGATATAATGTTCAAATTCCTTCAATTGAATATTTATCTCCTAAATATTTTGAATAATTGCAGCAAGATGCTATCCTTGACAGAAAAACAAGGACTTCAAAATGAGTAAACGTGGAATATCTTTGTGTGGGGCTCAAGGGTAAAAATCCACACAAAGCCAAATTGATTGAGATTAGAAGGGTGAGGGAAATTTACCCTCATCTGTTTGTTAACTAAAAGTGATATTTAAGGGTCCAAACGCTTCCAGTGGGGAGGAATGATCTAGTAGATCAATTTTATGCTCAAAACTCAAATTTCTCATAATGGAATGAAACATGTGCACTTGGGTAGATCTTGTCGTTCTGAATTAGGCGTAACTCGTCTCACGAAAAAATGACTCTATATGCTCTTGTACTCGCATTCTGTCCATTTTTGGAAATAGCTAAAAAAAATGTTTTGGATGTACATGGTTTCCCAATCAATAATCTGTACTATTGATTGGACCATGACTGTGCATGGTTGACTATACCTCTTCGGCTTATGGCAGTGCACCACTTATCGCATTCAGATTGGTTTTAAATTGCAGCGTTTTAATTTTTTGTTGGTAGGACCAACTAGGGAATTCCATGTGGGCCAAACAGAGGTCGCCACGTGCTGCCCTATTGGCTGACCAAAATTTTTGTATTGACAGAAATTAGTCCAACGGATTTCAAAATTGAACTTCCGAGTAGCAAGACCGACACCCAACCAACACGACACACATTATGACTTAACAATTATAGCTTAAAACTACTATTTAAAGGTTATGTATGTGATGTTTGGGGGGTGGGCCAGGGCTAGCCCCATCCCTGGTCACTGCGATCACAGAAAACAAGGGGTGGGACCAGGGGTAAGGGCTTAGCCTGCCCTCCCCCCCCCCACGATATATAATAAATATTCGGTCCATAAGCAACATTGGGAAAATTAACTTTCCCACGATTTGCACCAGTGGTTGGAGAAAAAGTCACTCAGTTAGCGATTTTTGGGGCAAAATTGTAGGACGGCTTGCATATAGGTTGGAATTGTAGGACAAATAGCTAGAAAATTTGTGGATATCATAACTTCTTCAGTTTTTAGCCTTTTTGGGAGAAGAAAGAGGCTAGACAGTGGTTTTTGACAGTCTTGAAGCCATTGGAGCTATCATTACAACCATTTAAGCACTGTAACTTGATGTAAACACCATTTTTTGATCATAATGAAAGATGCCCAACCATTAGAAGCTGGACTAGGAGACATAGCCCAGGAGCGGTGGACTCCATCATTTGATGTAGTGTGTTTACTATTATGGTGATATTTTCTTATGTTTTCTGCAAAAATTGAGTTTTAATTCCATGTTTATGTGTTTAATAATTTTACAAAAGAGGCTTAAAACCCTAATTGAATCGCTTGTAAAATTTTCATAAACCTCAAGCAATTTTAAATACAGATCACTAATCCTATTTGATTACTTGCACTAGATGCATTGATTTTAGTGTAGATGTTGATTTCTAATAATATTTTCTTACTTGCACTAGATCCATTGATTTCAATGTAGATGATTTATAATCCTATTTGATTGTTTGAACTAAATGCATTGATGTTAGTGTAGATGGTGATTTCTAATCCTATTTGATTGCTTGCACTAGATGCATTAATTTCAATGTAGATGTTTATTTATAATTATATTTGATTGCTTGCACTAGATGCATTGATTTCAATGTAGATGATTTCCAATCCTATTTGATTGCTTTCACTAAATGCATTGATTTCAATGTAGATGGTTATTTCTAATCCTATTTGATTGCTTGCACTAGGTACATTGATTTCAATGTAGATGTTGGTTTCTAATCCTATTTTCTTGCTTGCACTAGATTTATTGATTTGAGTGTAGATGTTGATTCTTAATTCTATTTGATTACTTTCATTAGATGCATTGATTTTAGTGTAGATGTTGTTTTCTAATCTCATTTGATTTCTTGCATTAGATGCATTGATTTTAGTGTAAGCACACAAATTATTGACAATGTACATTGATTTTTATGTTATAGTAATTCAACCTATTAATATTGTAGGGCAAGAGAGACAAGATATGATGTTTACTATAACAACTTGAGATAAATATTTAAATGGATTATGATTTCAACTATCATTTTCATATAATCGATATGAAAAGATGACAAAAGTAACAAGGGTGACAATAAGAATAATAGAGCAAAATAGTTTGAGATTCATCACAATGAATTCTATTTGTAATTGACTACATTCTTATTAATCACATTTTCTATCATTCAACACTATTACATTGTCACTTTTCATTCAAAATTTTCATTTCATCATTTTTCATCATTAAAGTTATTAACATTATTTATCATCTCAACAAATTGAGGTAACTAAGCAAATTTAAAATTAAAATGACTAGATAAATCTCAGACATATTTAGCATATTTAAATGATGATAGTAATATTATATGTATTTACATATTATTCATAAAATTAATCATTTAGTTCAATATAAAATTAGCCTAGATCCATCTTAACTCCAGATCTATCAAGCACCAAGAGGGATCAAATCTATCAAGGGGCAAACATTTCCTCGAGATTTACACTCAAAAAAGAGGTTTGCACCTCAAGATATTTGATACCTCTCAGCACTTGATAGATTCGGAGTTAAGATGGATCTAGGTTAGTATATAAGTTAAAGATACATATACATTTTAAAAACATGAAACAAGATTCTTAACTATGGAGATTTACACCCCCACTTTACTATGGAAATTTTTAATTTGTAGCTAGAATTTGTTACAATACCATAGGCCAACCATGGTTTATCAATACTACATACCCAAAAACTCATAACTTGGGACATAAATTTCAACCTTTCATTTATGTATATTATGAAGAATATTTTAAAATATTTCATATTATATGGAAACTAAATCCCTACTATCCCCTTATTAATTATTGATAATTAAATTAAGATTCTGAAAATTTTATTTCAAAGTAAACATTCCTATAATCATAATTATATATTAAATTATTTCTGGATGCGGATGTATGAGTTGTTTGATGGGACATGGGTCCTTGCGCAGCTCCCAAAGGAGCTCGCATGGGAAGCCCATATGGCCCTCTGTACAAGAATTTATGAAAACATTAACTCGCCAGCTCGAGCAGACATTAATTCTCTTGATCAGATCACTATTCAATTTCATATGGCGGTTCTCTTGGTCATGGAGCTCATTCTGGATGGTTCAAATGGTTGGGAATGCAGTGGCGGATCTCCGTCTCCCCTCCGCGGTGAATTCCCTCCTAGTTTTGCAGAATCCAGTGCGAGAACACACACTGGACGTCGTTGCACCTTGCTTGCATGTTTTGAGCCACTTCGGGAGTATCACTTCTCACACAGTCTCCTCTGTAGTGTTAATACTCTTCACAGTGTTTGGGCAGATCATCTTGGTGGTCTTGACTCTCCTTTTTGTGCTCAGTCAGCAATCTTCAGCGATGTCAATTCCCCTCTCAGGGCTCCTAAGTTTTCTTTCCGCCCTTTCTGCTCTAGTCTCCATCGCCCCACCCCTGTCTCCATGCCTCGCCTCCGCCAGAGAATGCGGTGCTGGCAAGGAATCAGTCAGGACCTTGCCACTTATCACCGCCCTTCCCTCAGCTCCGCCTCGGGATCTTCCTCTGCTGATGAGGAGCATGTTCAGCCTCAAGCTACGCGAAGCTGTAGAGGAAGAGGACGAGGTCGCCTCCCAGAAAATGTTCGTGCTGCTCAGTCTACCCCTCCCTCCACTTCTGTTCCTTCCAGCAGTTCTTTCCCTCCTGTCTCTCATGAGAATGATAGTCCCTCCATTCGGCAATCCTCCCGGCGTGTTGAATTTCGATTCGAATGCTCATCGAATAGACCCATTATTACTACATTTATCATTGTTACTCTCCGTGAAGAGACTCCCAACCTCGCTTCGACCCGTATAGCCACTCCCCTACCCCCTCAGGTCTCAAGATTCCCCAGCGGAGTGGTTTTTCCTGCAGCCTCCAATCTCCCTCCCCAGAATGCGCTAAGCAAGGAGGTTGAACACACTGACATGGAAGGCACTCTCAAAGCAGGAATGGACGAAAGCAGCAATGATTATGGGTGCAGGATTATGGAAGAACCTCCGTCTCCGGCTCATGAACAGTGACACTCTCAGTTCACAAACTCTCCAGGTTTTTCTGTTCAGTTACTGTTGGAATTTTTTTCTTCCTTGCCTCAAGGCTCAGCTGGAAAGGTTGATTGTTACTTTCAGTACATATTTCTATGTTACCTTGTTATGTATGAACTTAAGGCCAGTTTCCCTTTCAAGGGTGGCCAAGATATTTTTGTTAAAAGGACTGGTTTCCTATCTAGGGCAGTCCAGACTCTCTTTGACTAGCTTGTTCATCAAACCCAGTGATCAGGCTCTCACAGCTGACACTGTGGTAGTTCTGTACCAGTAACTTTTATACATAATAGAATTATTTTTACGTAGAAAAAAAAATTATATATTAAATTATTACATATTTAATTATCTTTATAATTTCAAGTTATAAAAAAAACCTTATTACTCAACTTTATAACTGAGCCTTACAAAAAAATGAAATCTAAAATAGATATCAACCCAAACATTTATCTAATATAACCATATTTACTTCAAAGGTCTTGGACGTGGAATTTATTTATTTTTTAATTTATTGTGTTAAAATTCTAAAATAAAATGACTATGATATTTTGATATGGAAATGGATTTTTGTTTTTGCATAAGGCTTTTATATTATCTATATTATTATTTTTATTTTAGAGGAAAGTAAGTAACAATGGTTTAATGTTTTATCATATTTTACTATTTAATAATTATTAATTTCATGATAAAATAAGATTATAATTTTGTTTTATATATTTCAGTTTTATAATTTAGGGAGTTTTAATATGTTAAAGAGTTAGTTAGTTTATAATTATTATTTTAATAGTAAAATATATTATTAAAAATTGTGTTTTAAATAAATTTAATCTTGGCATGTACACTCATGAAAATATGTTGTATAAAATGTGCAACCACGACCTTGCATTTTTGTTAGTGAAAATTTTAAAACAGTGCTAAAAAATAATGACAAATAACTAGAACGTTGAGAGAAATTTTGAAAGAGAGAAAAAAATTGAAAGAGCACTGAAAGAATTGAAACCAACTAGGTATTGAAAAGAAACAGAGAACTAAAATTGAGTGAACCAATAGAATTCAACAAGATCATAACGCAAAAACTAGTGATAACTGGTGACAAAAAGGAAAAACCAACCCAAGAGGAAGAGAAGTGAAGATTAAAAATAGATCTAATCCCAAAACCCTATAAAATGGTGGTGTCATTGTCATCCTTCTCCTAAGAGAAAACCAGTTGCTTGTTTACACTGCTCTCTAATCCAACTTGTTAATTGATGTGCCTAATTGTTTCCATAATAATATTTTCCATCAAGTTCTCTTGTACCTACAACCATCTCCCTAATCTAGCCACTCCAACCTTGCACCTCTAATTTCCTTAATAACCCATTTGAGGATGTAGTCATCACTCATTATCTTTAACTCATTAAAATCACATCTAGATTAAAATTATTTTAAAATGAACATAAAAATTCACTTAAAGTTTATGGAAGAGTCGGGCCCATAATCCTTTTCCCAAAATAGTTTTGTGACCTTCAAGAGTGCGAGAAAAATAAAAAAAAAACCTTTAAATAAAAGTTTTTGAATACTTTGTGGCCTTGTTGGTAAGGATGATCACTTCCCAAAATTAATCACTAGGATTTAGAACATGAGTCAAACTACATCTAAAAGGATGAAATGAAAAATTACTAATAGCCTTTACATTACCATTACCATCACTACTTCTTAAAATTAGTACCTAAGAATTAAGCCATGGGTAAACCTTTTGGTAAGTATTGGAAGGATCACATGAAAGTATCTCTACCACTTGGTTAGAAAAACACTCAATCAATAACAAATGGCTTCTCAATGTTCATTGAGATTCATACAAATGAGAAACATTAAATGAATATAAGTGTGCATTTAACAATTGCCTTCTATTATTATTTATTAATGGGATTGCAATTATAAGAATTATTTAGATCACTATAAGTTAGATAGTGTCCCATCTAACGTACTAACTCTTCAATTTCCTCTTTTTGGTTGTCACATGTTTTCCCTCACGCCCTTTTGGCTCCCTTTTCCCCTAACTAAGATAATTTATCTCTAGGGAGAGGAATAATTGTCCTCTAAGTGAAATTATCATTTATCATATTTTCCTCCCTGTAATTTTTATGGTTGACCACAACTAAGTTTCATTAATAAAATTAAAATAAAATAAAATAAACATTTGTGTCTATTACTTATTCATTTCAAGCCTTCCATATAGCCTTCATCCATCATCTTTTCCTCCCCGTAATTTTCATGGTTGACCAAAACTAAGTTTCATTAATAAAGTTAAAATAAAATAAAATAGCCATCCATGTCTATTACTTATTCATATCAGGCCTTCCATATAGCCTTCATCCAGCCAAGTCATTTCAGCAAGGTAAATTAAATATTTACATTCTACTGAGAGATGTTACAATGTTGAAGAATGCTTTAGAAGGGTCAAAGTTGTAGCTTTGGTTGAGAGTTGAAGGAGTTAAACTTAGCCCCTAGTTTGCTATCAGTTAGTTTTATAACCAATCCACTAGAAGGAAAAGGGGTTCCATTCATTTCGATTTTATCTTGCCTCGTAGTAGAGTAGAACAACTTCGAAGTGGGAGTGAGAGAGAAAAACAAAGGGTGTTTAGTTCCTGTATGAACCCATCCAGCCATATGTCCCAATTAACTCCACAGAGAGTGTCTTCTCCTTTGTACTTGCATTATTTCCATTCCAGACAAAAGAGAGCAGAGTAGTCTCGCCTTCCAATTGATTTTTATCCCTTAAGGGATTCCCATAGCATATCTTATGTTCATTGTGGTTGGTGTGAGACTGTATTTCAATATTTTCTATTTTCTACATTTTATCTATCACATGCATAAGTAGAAAATAAGAATTAATAAAAATTTAATCTAAGAAAGTTAACTTTCATAGTATAGATTTCAGTGTATTTTTCCAAGATATGTTTTAATTATGTTGTTTGATTTTTGTTAGTGCAATATTTATAACATGACATAATTAAAACATATCTAGTAAAAATACACTGAAATATATACTATGAAGGTTAACTTTCTTAGATTAAAGATTTATTAATTATTGTTTTCTACTTATGCATGTGATAGATAAAATGTGGAAAATAGAAAAGAATGAAATACAATCTCATGCCAACCAAAATGAATATAAGATATATTATGAGAAACACTTAAGGGAGAAAACCATTCACTAGTAAAATAACATTCCGATCTCCACCAATGGCTCATCTTCCACTTTATATACATTATGACCAAAATTAATTACTAATTATTTACTTATAAAAATAAAACATTAATGATTCCAAAAAAATATTAAAAACTATGATTTTTTTCTTAAATATATAAGATATATAAGGTAATAAAAGTGACAATATTCCATTGAAAACCCTAAAACCCTAACCATTAGTTGAAAAAATATTAAAAAATATGATTTTTTTCTTTATGTAATGCAGCCCCAAAAAAGGACAATATTCCATTGAGAACCCCAACCATTAGTTGAAATTTGTTCTCGAAGACAATAATGTCAATAACTACGTGACATTTAGACAATTCATGAAGCACTTACATCACCTGTTTTGTCAAATGTGTGACATGAAAAGATTGGTCAAACACTTAACATAATGGATAGCATTCAAACCCATTCATGTGTTTGTAGGGACTTTTAGTGATAACTATAACATCCTACACGTAACATTATCCTTTAACAACCATAAACTTCAGCTCCCAAAAATGTATTTCAGTGATGGCTGAATTAGACCAGCCTGACGTCGTGACTTCTGTAAGTCATGGACGTTGATCAGAGGAGTGATCTGACGTGGAATTCCGAGATGGGCGGTGGAAGTAATCATCTAGAAGCTATGGATTGCCCAAACTTGAATTGTGACGGCGTGAGGTAGTTTGACTAGGTGACAACGGCACTTTATCTGACCGTTCATCTCTCTCCGTTGCGCTCGTCAATTGGTTTTGAGTGGGTAGTTATATTTTAAAATCGTCATCTTCTTTCTCAAAATTTAATAATTGGTTTATATATATCTATATCTATATATTATATTCAATGAAATATAAATTCTCGAGATTTTTAAAGATATTTCGTTTTAATTTAAAAATGGTATCTAAAATAAATGGATGAGTTACAATTTCGGAGATTTAATCGAGTTAATCTATTAAGAACTAGTAATTTGCATAAAATAGAATATTTAATAAATATGAATAATAATAATGGAATTTTTGAGTATTTCAACACATATAGAGAAAATAACATCTTTTTTTCTAACACAAAGAAATCATTTAACAATATTGACAGAGATGCACAAAACAACAACTTTTGTTTCATTAAGTATAAAATCAGTTACAAAAAGAAAAAAGTTTTTCTTAGAACTGCTTTGTTCTGGTTTAAAAAAAACTTTTTCCACTGTTGCACACGCAATGTTTTTGAATCTTGCTCTCTGTCCTTTTGTTTTTTTGCGTTCGGGCTATTACAAAACAATACACAGTCTCCTTTTTTTTTGTTTGCTCTATCGCTGTGTATATTTACGCCGTAAGGCGTCTTATTTGAAAACAACTTTGCGAAGTTCCACGCTATACAAGTCTGAAACGTCCGATGAAATGTTAGATGATTCAATAGTTTTACACCGTCTGATAAAAAATTGTCTTCTCAACTGATTCTTGATGTTTAACTGAATGACAGGTTGAATCGATTTACGGGCGCCTTCACCTTCACGACTTCTGTCAAATATGTGAGCTTGATGGTTTGTTTCTTGACCACCTTCATGTCACCAATATGTGAGCCTGCTGGTTTGTTTCTTGACCGCCTTCATGTATGGAGAAGGAAGCATGATCCAGAAAGGTGGAGTATGAAGACCCCCCTCCTGCTCCGCTTTTAGACGCAAACAAATTCTATCTCTGGTCATTCTACAGAGCCAGCGTAATCGAGTTCGTGACAACGCTTTTGTTTCTGTATGTTACAGTTGCCACAGTCATCGGGAATAATAACGATAAGAGTCGGTGTGGAGGCGTGGGCACCCTGGGTATCGCCTGGTCATAGCTAAAGCTGCAGTAGGCAGCAACCTTGCAGTGGGCTATTACAACTATATTTTTTCAGTGGCGGAACCCATTGTGTTTGGGGTGGTTAAAAGTGCATTCCGTAGCTCTCCTGAAATAGCCGCTAAGTTTATACGGTTGCATTTCCATGATTGTTTTGTCAGGGTACGTATATCAATTACTTTTTGTAATGCACTCCTCTGTGTTATGAGTTATGACAATGAATGAATAATGTTTTCAAAATACGGATTTCGAGCTCCTTCACTTTCAGGGATCATGTGATGGATCTGTTCTCATCGACTCCATTTCCGGGCAGTTCGTAGCGGAGAAAGACTCTTCGGCTAACAACCCAAGTCTCGGAGGATTCAACGTGATTGACAACGCGAAAACTCTATTAGAGAAGATCTGCCCAAAGAAGGTGTCCTCTGCAATATAGTCGCATTTGCGGTTAGAAATAGTGCATTTCTGGTATTCTTCTTAAACATCAGCTATATTGATCTGAAATTGAGAGAACAAAGTATTTCTTATACAGAGATTGATAGTAGGGGGCTTTTACTGGGTATTTCACCTTTACTAGAAAGGATGAAACCAGAAGCTTCTAGCCCACAAACTGGCTCTACCTAAAGAAATAAAATGTAAACACTGAAATAGATCCGATCAATGAAAGTATTTGTTTATGTGCAAAGTATTCATTAATCAAAATTTTATGTGTGAATAAGCAAGTTCAAGTATTCTACAAAGGAAGTAATGTGGTTTGAAGTGAAACTAAGGAGTTGTGTTCACTGTATAAGTCTGATTGGGAAAAGTGTACTTATGAAAAGTTACTGTTTAAGGAAGAAAAATCTGAAATATAACAGCAAAAATGCACAGCATAACAGTAAGAATTTGTTTAAGCAGTTCACCCCTCTTTTGGGCTACCTCTGCTGGGTCCAAAAGCCTCTAATTAGGCTTTTCCCTCTTTTATTAATGCTCAAATTATGAATTACACATTGTAGAAAGCCTCAAAAGGCAAAATTAGCTGCATATTCAAAAACAGAAAACTGAAATCAGTATAAATTGACTATTCATTCACCTCCAATGGATGAGTATAGTCCAACACAGTTGATCTTTCATTAGGCCCTGATGGCTCCACAACCAAAATCACTGGTAAAATCACTGATAGAGCACCCTAATGGCTTTGCAACCTATCCTAACAGCTCCAGAATGCTTCAATACCCCAAAGTAAAAATAAAAATTCGTCCCAAATGGACTTCCCTAGCCAAAGTTATGGCTAACTGAAGTTTGCCCAGTGTCACCTAGAAAAACTCCACTAAATGTGGAGAACTGGAGTTAACTCCAGTTAAAAATGGTGACAACGCTAAATTTAGGGGTTTTGCCAAATTGACCGCCGAACTTGAGGGCTGGCAGATAAGACCCATGGGACCGCACCCGTCGGAGTTGGTTGAACAAACTTACGTTATATGCGGCATTATATAAGGTTTTTAAACCATATATTAAATTACATTCCGCACTGAGCGCTGCTTCCACGGGACCATGACCTATCGACTGTGCGCTGATAAATTTTAAACCAGGGTTCCGAATGGGAAGTCGTATGCCGATGGGGCTGGCCCCCTTTTGGGCCCCACCCAAACCAATTGAACATTCAAATAAACAATCCTGCCATTGAATAACAAGCACCACCGCTGTAGCCCATTGGTCGGGCCTCTCCATTGCTTCCGACCCGACCCACGTTCGAATCCTGCCCGCAACCAAACAAAATTTTTAAACCATATTTCAATCCACCTTGGGGGCCACGTGGCAGCCTCCAGGCTGGCCACGTGGTGCCCTTTCATTGGCTGCCACTGGAATATTCCACAGAAAATTGGCAAACTTCAAAGCTGAATATCTTTCTCATACGGCGTTGATTTTCAGTGCCGTTTACGTCTATAGGATCATTTTTCCAAGCTCTTTCTAGTCGATCTATTTTGGACCAATTCTGAGCAACTTAATTTTTGAGCATTTTTCTACAAGAGACTTGATCTCCTAATCACACCTCCCAAATGGGAAGCTTTTGGACCCCAAAAGCTCTCTGATTACTGAAAATGATGATGTGGAGACTAATTCTCCACTCTTCCACCCTTGAATAACTGAAATCTACCCAATTTCATCAAATGAAGCTTTTGATAAAATGATAATCTGTCTCTGGAATCAACTGATCGACCATTGCTAAGATTGACGGAGTCATGATGCAAATTATTAAAATTTGTAGAACAACAATTGTAATTTGTAGAAAACAACATTTTCTACACTGATCAAACTTCCCAGAAGACTTAAAATAACGTTCACCTTGAAAACTGTTCCCATGGTGAATTCTACCATTCTGAAACCAACTTTTTCCCATGCTGAATTGTGTGTCCTTCTTGCTTGCACTGCTTTTCTTTGACACTTCATTCATTGCATTGGCTGACCCAAAAGGTAATTTTCACAACATAACATCATCTTCTTTCAAAGACAAACTGTTATCAAACTGAGACATATCATTAGCAACATCATAAAAAGGCGAATGCTCAAAATCTGATCGTTTCAACATCAACAAAGTTAGACTTTGACTTGCATTAACCAATCTTTTCAATTGACTTGCATGGAGCAAAGAAGATTCCAACTTCTTCTTGTGAGCTCTCACAATGTACTCTTTACCATCTTTGAACAAGTGATACTTGTTTTCATGGCGATGAAATATAGCATTCCTGTCAAATAAATAAGGACTTCCCAAAACAATACCTGAGATATCAAGCGGCACCACATCAAGTTCAACTGTGTCAATAAAGTGTGCAGTTATTGCAAAGCGCGATATGCACTTTCTTGAGACTTGCAAATTGGCATCCTTGCATATCCATCCAAGTGGATAAGGCTTCGAATGTGGAATGGTCTCAAGTTTAAGCTGCTTGACCAATTCTTCAGATATAAGATTTTCTTGTGACCCATTGTTAAATAGTGTGTCAATTTTGGTATGTTTTGAAATTACCCTCACATGGAAAAGCTCTATCCTCCTCTTTTCTTCATGAGTATTTTTGTGACAATTCAAAGAGCTAGAACTGGGAGTTGTGTCTTGCACCACTTCTTTCCCCTTAATGTTCTTTAAAACCATGGTTATGCTTTTTGTCTCATCTCTTGAGTCTGACCCTAAGTCTTGCTCAACTGTTGCTACAGTTTTCTCCTTTTCTTTGGTCTTGTTTTTGTTCTTATATTTTTCTGGTTTCAGTTTAGGATGAAGCTTCCAACAATGATCTTCATCATGACTTGTCTTAGAACAGTTCTTGCAAAATAAATTTCCTTTCTCTTTTCTTGAATTTGGAACTCTTTTCTTTCCTTTGTTTTTGAAATTACTATCGTCATCAAAAGTATTCTTTCCTCTAGCTTCTAAATGTGTAGCCTGCACACAGACTTCATCTAAGCTGGTAGGATTGAACATTAGAATAGTATTTTGCAGATAATTGTGCAAACCTCCTATGTATTTCAACAAGGTGTCTTGACTTTGTAAGTCTACCCCAAGTAGAAGTGCTCTCCTTCTAAACTCTTAGGTATAATCTTGCACATTTTGACCCTTAAGTTGCATAAAATTTTTCCAATTCATAATTTCTTTTTGAATATGAGCAAGAGGATAAAACTGTTTCTTAATAGTTGTAATAAACTCATTTCAAGTTAGAGTTATCTTACCATGCTTTTTAATTTCCTCCTTGGTCTTGGCTTCCCACCAAACCAAAGCTGCTCCATCCATTCTCAAAGAGGCTAATTGGATTTTTGTGTCATCATCATGCAAATTCTGAATTCTTAGATAGACTTCCAATTGTCTAATCCAGTTATCCAATTTTTCTGCATTCACATCACCATTAAACATTGGCAATTCAAACTTCACATCAAGCTTTAACAAAGGATTTTTAAGAGATGTTTTTGTTTTGTGTGACTGATTAACATAAGTTGAAGAGGATGATGTGGAGGAAGAGGATGACGATGGAGATGAAGGATCACCATTTCCTCCATTCCCTTTCTTAGAATTATCATTGTCTTTCTTCCCTCCTGAAGAATCTCCTTCTTCTTTTTGGTTTCTAGACCCTTCTCCAGCAATCCTATCATTTCTTTCCTGATAGAGGATCCTAACCATCTCAGTCATGTCCAAGAAAGCTTTTCTAAATACTCTTTCTTCTTCCTTAGGATCCATTTCCCCATGTACTTCTCCTTTTCTTGAAGACATGTTTGTGGTTGATTCTAAGGCTAATGAGGATGAAATGGAAGGTGGAGATAATGGCACCCTAGCCCTCCTTGGTTGAGGATTAACTTGTTCTCTAACCAATTGACCTTCCCTCTTTTCAATTTCAGCCTAGTAAGCATCAAATTTTTGCAGAATAACACAATCTTCTTGCAAATATTTCACAAACTCTTAAGCAAAACCTAGAGCTCTAATACCAATCTGATCTGAAATTGTGAGAACAAAGTATTTTTTATACAGAGATTGGCAGTAGGGGGCTTTTAATGGTTATTTCACCTTTACTAGAAAGGATGAAACCAGAAGCTTCTGGCCCACAAACTGGCTCTGCCTAAAGAAATAAAATGTAAACACTAATATATTCGATCAATGAAAGTACTTTTTTATGTGCAAAGTATTCATTAATCAAAATTTTATGTGTGAATAAGCAAGTTCAAGTATTCTGCAAATGAAGTAATGTGGTTTGAAGTGAAACTGAGGAGTTGTGTTCACTGTATAAGTCTGATTGGGAAAAGTGTACTTATGAAAAGTTACTATTTAAGGAAGAAAAATCTGAAATATAACAGCAAAAATGCACAGCATAATAGTAAGCATTTGTTTAAGCAGTTCACCCCTCTCTTGGGCTACCTCTGCTGGGTCCAAAAGCCTCTAATTAGGCTTTTCCCTCTTTTATTAATGCTCAGATTATGAATTACACTTTGTAGAAAGCCTCAAAAGCAAAATTAGCTGCATATTCAGAAACAGAAAACTGAAATCAGTATAAATCAACTATTCATTCACGTCCAATGGATGAGTATAGTCCAACACAGCTGATCTTTCATTAGGCCCTGATGGCTCCACATCCCAACAGCTCCAGAATGCATCAATACCCCAAACTCAAAAAAAAATTCGTCCCAAATGGACTTCCCTAGCCAAAGTTATGGCTAACTAAAGTTTGCCCAGTGTCACCTAGAAAAACTCCACTAAATGTGGAGAACTGGAGTTAACTCCAGTTAAAAATGGTGACAACGCTAAATTTACGGGTTCCGCCGAATTGACTGCCGAACTTGAGGGCTGGCGGATAAGCCCCATGGGACCGCACCCGTCGGAGTTGGTTGAACAAACTTATGTTATATGCGGCATTATATAAGGTTTTTAAACCATATATTAAATTACATTCCGCACTGAGCGCTGCTTCCACGCGACCATGACCTATCGACTGCGTGCTGATAAATTTTAAACCAGGGTTCCGAGCGGGAAGTCGTATGCCAAGGGGGCTGGCCCCCTTTTGGGCCCCGCCCAAACCAATTGAACATTCAAATAAAAAATTGTGCCATTGAATAACAAGCACCACCGCTGTAGCCCATTGGTCGGGCCTCTCCGTTGCTTCTGACGCGACCCACGTTCGAATCCTGCCCGCGACCAAACAAAATTTTTAAACCATATTTCAATCCACCTTGGGGCCATGTGGCGGCCTCCAGGCTGGCCACGTGGCGCCCTTTCATTGGCTGCCACTGGAATATTCCGCAAAATATTCCTAGAATATTCTATGGAATATTCTTTTTTTAATAAAAATAATTGTATTATAAAGTCAGATTTTGGCCATTTTTAACTGAAATTGGAAAACTTCAAAGCTGAATATCTTTCTCATACGGCGTCGGTTTTCAGTTCCGTTCATGTCTACAGGATTTTTTTTCCGAGCTCTTTCCATTCAATCTGGTTTGGACAAATTCTAAGCAACTTCATTTTTGAGCATTTTTCTACAAGAGACTTGATCTCCTATATAACGACCATTAAATTAATTATCGCATACCATGACATCAATGCTAAATTATTTCTATTAATGTATATCATAACTGATTGCGGGCATCGCCCATTCGATATCCCCTCCGGTGGGATGTTCCGGCAGGAAGGAAGGATGGAAATATTTCACTATATTCCAATATTCTCGGAAATCTACCTCCCCCTACGTTAAATGTAACCCAGCTAACTTAGATATTTGCATCCAAAGGTCTATCCCAGGACGAGATGGTTAGATTGTCAGGTATTTTCTCTCTGAGACCTGCGAATCATCAATGTGTCAATTCTTGCAGATGACAATAATGGTTGACGAAAACCATGATTATAATCATGTTTGTTTTGTTTGGGAGAATGCAGGAGCACACACAATTGGTGTATTCGGCCACTGTACTTCATTCGTGAACAGGCTCTACAATTTCAATGGCATGAATACCACTAACCCGTCCCTTGATCCGTCGTATGCTCAGATACTGAAGCAAAAGTGTCCCCAAGGCAGCCCCAACAACACCAACACGACCGTGGTCATGGATCCTCAAACACCATTCATCCTAGACAACTTGTATTACAACGATGTTATAGCTAAACGTGGTTTGTTTACATCCGATGCAAGTTTGCTTACAAATCCAAACACCAAATGCAGCGTCTTTGGAAAATCAGGCTCTAACCTCATACCATGGCAGAAAAAATTTGCTGCTACAATGATAAAAATGGGAGAGATTAGCGTATTGACTGGCACCCAGGGAGGAGTCCATGCCAACTGTAGATTTGTCAACAATTAATCAGATTGGAAATTTCAATTTCGTTTGCTTGAGTTTTGGAATATTATTTCAATTCAAAATGCACTTGTGTTTCTTCGCAAATAAATTATATGTACTTCCTTCTCTCACAGCGTTTATGAACCGCTATTTCCTTCCAATAAAATAATAAATTATCAGAAGTATTGTTCTATAGATTTTCGCTTACAAAACGAGGTGGGAAATTCAATTCCTGTAGTTTTGGATATCATGTGCATTCAACCATAGTTTAAGCTTCATCCTATGTTATAGCGTTAACATAAATTTATTGGTCAGATATAAAGAGAATTTTGCAAGAATTACAATAAATATTTGATGAAAATGGAGGAATGGTTCAATTAAAATCAATCATGTAAAAAAAATTGTTAATATGCTAATGGTACTGATTCAATTTCCTAACACTTGGGATGATTATTGACTTTGTTGGTATGTTTTTTTTCTGTATTATATTTTTATTATGATTTAGTTATAAGATTCATTTTAATTAAATTAGATGCGATTGGTGATATTATATAGATTTATCAATGATGATATTCTAATATAGCTTATTAAATGTGAGTTTTAATTTTAATATAAAATTATTTTGGGAATAGAATAACTTGATAAATTATTTTTTTATTATGATTTAGTTATAATATGTATTTTAATTAAATTAGATGCCATCAGTTACTTTATATAGATTTATCAATAATGATATATTAATTAATATAAATTATTAGATGTGAATTTTAATTTCAATATAAGGTTGGTTTCTAAATAAAACAACTCAATAAATTATTTATTGAATATAAACTTTGATTTTAATGTAAAACTAGTTTGGAAATACAATTTAATTTATTGAAATTTAAGGTAAAAAAAATTAATGTGTTCTTTCTTATATTTAGTAACATGTTTGGGTAGTAAGCATATTGGTTATGCTAACTCTCTTTATTTATATAAGTAAATAAATTTCTTATTTATATTATTTATGTGTATATAAAAAAAGTAATTTTTAATGTAATAATAGATTTTTCCAATGGTGATGTTGAATTAGTAAAGGTTAAGATGAATTTTTCATGAACATTTCAGTAACTTTATGTAACTTTATGAACTTTTGAAGTCTAACTTTCTCAAACAAAACAAAGAGAGCATACAACAATTTTTGTTTCAAGATAATATTTTTTTTTCTTTCAAATAATATTATTGAATCTCCAAGATCGTTCAACAATGTTACTTCAATTTTTGTAAAGGTTTTTCAATGTTACTTTCAATTTTTGTAAAGGTTTTTCATGAATTATTTTAGATCATTTTGGATCTTTTTGTAGATGATTAGATTGTTTAGACTTCAAACAGAGTTAAGACATGACTTTATTCATGCAAACTTCAAAAACATGTTTAAATCATATTATTAAAATATTAATATTAATACATATTATTAAAAATACCAATAATTTAAAGAACATATTTAGTATTTTTATTAGAAAAACACATTAAAATATAGTGAGAAAACAATATTAAATAGAAAATTGTAACTGATGACGAAAACCTATCATATACATTAAAAGGATTCGTATCTCATAGCATTATAAAGATTCCTCTTTCATAAAATTATTGGAAACTTGAACTACAACCAATACAATAATTTTAGTTTTTTTTGGAAAATTATAATAAGAAA